>CM068387.1:1958378-2558378 GCA_034770075.1 Aralia elata
AGTTGATTTTAGTTAGGTTGAGTTTTGCCGCTTAACAACTTTAGATACGGACAAACAAAAATTAGCAGGCTCTAGCAGGCTCACATTAGATACGGACAAACAAGAATTAGCAGGCTCACAACAAGTGTGACATTGATCTATCTTCCTTGTTTTGTTTTGTTTTGTGTGAGGACAGTCTCTTGTTTTCCCTTCGGAGAAGACTTGGGTCAAAACGCTTTCCATGACGATATTACACTAATCCTAATTGAATATTTAAAAAAATGACAAAAAATAAAATAAAATTATGTATACGTATTCTGAAGAGATTATTAGTTAAAGTACTGAAGTCATAATTATGTTATTTAAAGATTTATCATTAAACTCATTATCACTTTGATCTCCTTCGCAACTACATAAAGATAAACTTTAAATATTGCCTAATTTTGTAGGCTCGTCAAAAATTAACTTAAAACATAATAATGTTTCAAACAAATTAAACCAACAATGAACCTTTACAATTTTGGTGCTTTTAGGAATCAAACAAACAATTCCCCTAGCTATTCTATACAAACAAGCTTAATGACCTCACCCTAATCTAAAAGCCATCATTCAAACCAACTACAATATCACACAATTAATTTTCCCTCCTTTTTACTTAACAAGCCAACATTTTGTAGGCTTAATCAAACAAAGTGCACAAATAAAACAGTATAATCTTCTAAAAGCATACCTAATCCCATCAACCTTTTGCTTTTTTCACATTCTTCTTTTTACCTTTCCATGTCAATAGGTGCAAATGATTTTCCCATATGAATAAAACTCTTTGAATCGAGAAACTTTCTTTCCTTCTGGGCCTCAACATCAACATCTTCCTCTTCTTGCTCTTCCAATTTCGCTAGGGATTGATATTCAACTCTCTCTGGGTAAAATTTGACCAGTACTAAATAAACTGACACCGCGAAAATTGTTACACCAATTAAATACCAGCTAAATTGAATATTTACTAGTGATTTGGCACGGTCAAGAGGCTCATCACCGTGGCATCTTACAACATGGTGACCTTCTTCCAAATTCAAGAAGCAACCTTTAGGAATAAACTTTGGTGTCCATAGCATAAATCCCATGACCATTAGCCAAAGACCTTGGAACAAAATACTAAGTGACCTGACAAAGCTAAGCAAGAAACTTTTAGGGTAATTAATACCTAAAAGAGTTGTGGTAAAAGAAACGAGTATAACAATTTGTAGGAGCATGTGATATTGGCCTTCAACCCCCATATGGTCAGCCGAGTGTAGGTGAAAAAGAAGAAGTTGTTGGCCGAAAGCAATAGCTCCAAGAAGTTGTGTAAGTCCATATTGGGCTTTAGGTCCAATTTTGTCTAGAAGAATAGAGAAAAATGCATAAATGAAGAAAGTGAATGAAATGGAGGAATGCTCAAAGTTGTGGAGATGGTTGGAAGGGATGGTGCCATCGGAGTCGAGCGGTTGGTGGCGGTCCGGTCCGATGAAGAGCTCCATGGCTATGGACATGGTGCAACCTCCCATGATCAAGAAGAGCTCTAAGTACCTAATTTTTGAAGTCGGGAACCATGGAAAAGATTTGTAGGTTTTTGGATTTAGGGCGTGGAGTTTGATATGATTTAAAAGGTGCCAAAGCCCAATTAGAAAGAAACCGAAGCCAGGAGCTACATGTCCCACTAAAGTACCCATTTGATAAATAATTTTTTTGGACAAAAGAAAGAAAATGACCCTTGTGTTGATATTGTCAAGTGAAGAGGGAGAGATGTTGGAGAAAGGTGATACCAGTAAAGAATGTTGAGGTGAATTAATTGAAGATTGGGATGAGAGAAGGGTTTTATATAAGGGGTAGGTTGAGTAAGAAATTTTGAAAGCCTAGAGACTTCTTGTGGGGTTTGAAAGTTTGAATATTTGATGAATTACTTATTTGGTGGCTTGGAGTATTGGATTAGAGAAATTAAAGAGTTGACGAAAGATCTATTAATTAGCTAGGCCTTAGCTATGAGATGAGGTGGCAATTATTTGTTTATCTAGAATATATTTAAAGAGGGCCAATCTTTTTAGACTGCTCGTTTTTCTCATTTATCACAAGCAAAAGAAGTTTTGAACTGTCCAAACTCCAAAAAATTAACACACACACACATATATCTATAGAACCTTTTTAATGAACTTGACCTGCACACACTTGTAATTTTACGCTAATGACCAAGATAGGTCACCTATCCCATCTTGAGAGGGACAATTGGAGCTTCCTGCCGGTGGATAATCCCAATCTTACTGAAGTTATAGGAGACATGACTTAACCATCCACACTAGAGAACTTAGAAATTTCCCACGGGCCCTTCTGTCCTGTGTCACTGGGTACTGTATTTGTTAAATTGATTGGGGTTTTATGTTGGTGTATATATCTGTGTGTATGTTTGAGAGAGAGTTTTTAATTCATACTTTATATATATATATATCTATATATATATATATATATATATATATATATTAATGCAAGAGTGAGTGATCCGATCATCCAAAGTGAGCCCAATCGGTCAAAATATTTTAGTAGAAAAAGATAACACGAGGACACAAAACAATTGTGACTAAAATCAATGGACTAATGAAATTAATTTAAAGAAGAAAAAAGAAATTGATATATTCATGTTTGCTTTTGCTGAAAAAACTCGTCAATTTCTTGAGGTACACTTGCTATGCCGCATACATAAGTAAATCATCATTTTAGCTGGATTTTATAGTCTTTAACATAAATAAATCATCAAATATCATAAAGAATTATGTTTCTTTTGTAGGAGAGGATTGTCACAAAATTAACCAATGGAGGTTATTAAAGGGTTTATTTCCACCATTAGATCAATAAATGGAGGGTCACAATCTATCGTAAAAAAATATTGCGTTGACTATGAATCGATCTCCACATATAATAATCAATGTCACATCAGGAAAGTATGCTGAAAATGCGAATGCATGCGATATGGCAAATAAACCAATGGTGGAAATAAAGATAATAGTATGGAAAATGGATAAAAATAAGGCTTTTAAGCTAAAAGGGTGTGATCAACAAATAGAGCGCATTGAAAAGGACTAGAGGGCTGTGGATGGGCCAAACACGTTTAGGGTAAGGAAACCTTTTAAAGTATATGCATTTTTATGTTATCAGTTCAAAAATCCTGTCTTGGAGTTTTTTTTTTGGTTCATTTACTTCTTTTTTATCCATTTCTTTTTTTGGAGAAAAAAAAGGAGGAGATATGTCCATCTCTCCTAAACTTTATTCTTTAAAAATTTGGAGACATGAGAATTAATAGCAGGTCATTTAGTAATACCCATCTTATCTTTTATAATTTTTCCATCTTATCCTTTATAAAAATTAAAAAAAAAATCAATTATGTCTTGAGGCTTCAACAATATGTTTTTAAGTAAATAAGGGTATATATTGTGGTCAAGGTACTTTCTTTCTTTACCTTTCTTTGTTAACTCTAAACAAGAAAAAAAATCTTCTATTCTTGCGCACTTTTTTAAAGAAAAATAAAAATTCTATGCGGACATAATAATTAAAGATGAGCTCTTTAATTACAATTTTACATATTTGTATTTTGACCCCATTATAAAAAATGGGGAGTCAAAATGCAAATAGATGAAATTGTAAAGAGCCCATGTTTAATTATCATGTCCGCATGGAATAGCTCAAAGAAAAAATCATTCTTTACTACTGAAACTCACACACACACACACACACACACACACACACACACACACACACACATATATATATATATATATATATATATTGTTATATAAGGATTTTGTACTATCTTATATTCCTGATTTAAAGAATTTTAAAAACAAATATTGTTCCGAATTACGTTGTGACACCCTAACTTCGGGCTTATATAACCTAATTTATGTCGCCAAAATATAAAACAACATACATAAATTTTTTTAATTATAATTATTATAATGTCGTGAATAGTACGACAACACACACACACACACACACGCTAAGTCCTCATTATAGTTATTTGCATATGATTTAGTGAGGACTACTATAACTACTAAATCAGACCATTACTCCATTCTCTTACTCTCCCCACTAGCCTCAGCTACAATCTCATTTTCTAAAAGGAATTAAAAACAAAAGGGTGAGCTCAAATAACCAGTAAATAAATCATGACTATGATAACAAAAAAATAAAGTTATATATCTTTAGCCTTCAATAGTGATAAATCAGATATTTAGAACATACTAAACAACATAAGTTTTTAACAAATAACTGCAACATAATGAGAAATTCATTATGATAGTCAAATAGACAATAATATCTACTATCTTTTTCAATTTAAAATTCAACATCAAGATTTCATTAACTGTAACACCAATGGTCATGATCATAACAAACAACAGTTATTTTTTGCACCTAGGTCAAAGAGAACTTTCACCACGTGTCTTTGTCACACAAGTTAAAAACACTCAACAACCATATTGTCTTTGCATCCATACCAAAAGATATTCATAACAACTTGAGTTCTGATGGTTGTTACAAACAACAAAGAATGAACAGAAATAATAGAAATAATGAAATAATGAATGAAAATATTAGAGATCTGCAATTTATTTATGTTTAACAAATAATTTACTTTGTTTATGGTCCAATAATGTCGAAATTATGAACACGATGTTCAGAATATCGGATTGAGTTCAAGTCCAAATGTATTGTCCAAGATTCATAGATAGGAAGTTCAATAGTAAAGTTTATGGTACAAGGAATATTTAATAGTCTAAAATGTTCACAGTTCAAATAGAAAGTTCAAGTCAAAATGTTGTAATGTCCAGAAATTTTAAACATTGTATCGAATTTATTTTTATAAATGGATTCATTTTATATAATTTAATAAATTTAATAGGATCCATGTAAGCAGTATTATTCAAACTTATAAATTATCCTAACATTTAATTGCAAGAAAATTGGGAAAAAAAATTAATTTATTTTACTATTATCGGATCTAAATAATTCGCACGAAGAATTATTGTTAATATTATAAATGATTAATTTATTTAATTATTTAATTCAATTTAAATATTAGAAGAATAATGTTAATAATTTTAATAAACAAGTTGGCCTATTTTCTTTTGTTCCAATTGACCCAAATAATAGGGCTGAGCCCAATTCCCTTTCAATTTCCTATTGGGCCGCCTTTTGTATTAAGTCAGCCGACCCAACCCCATTGGGTTGGGCCCAATCTTCTGCCGGGTTAGACCCTTTTTGCAATCGGGTTAGATCCAGTAGTTGGGGCAACCGGTAAAATCCATGTGGGAGGGGTTCCAACCGGCAAAAGAAGAAATCAAATTAGGGGAGGATAATCGAGCAAAAGAAAAGGGGGAAAAACCCTAACACCTCAATCAATCAGCCGATCAATCAGTCGAAGCGAACGAGTACGCGACGGGGGAAAGGAAAGGAGCTGTCCACCATGCGCCGACAGTAGCAAAAGGACCGGCGGACTGACCAACGATCGAGGTGGGTAATCGACGCAACCGAGCGCCATCGTTCGGACCAAAGGTTCGAAATAGTGGGCGATTATTGGAGCCATAATATGAAGGTATTATTGAAGTCCTTTAAGTTGTGGAGTATTGTTAAAGATGGCTATGATGAACCGGAAACTGAAGATGGTTTGTCACAAGTTTAGAAAAATAGCCTAAATGATAAAAGAGAGAAGGATAACAAGACGCTCTTCCAAATTTATCAAGCAATTGAAAGGCTAATTTTTGATAGAATTTCAAAGGCAACAACTTCAAAGGAAGCTTGGGATATTTTGCAATCAATATATAAAGGTGAAAAAAAAGTAAAAAAGGTACGACTCAATCTTTGCGTTTAGAATTTGAAAAGTTACAAATGCAAGAAAATGAGACTGTTGCTGATTGTTTTTCAAGAGTTAATTCAATTGTTAATCAAATGGCAACTAATGGAGAAGTTTTACAAGATCAAAAAGTCGTTAAGAAAATTCTTCGGAGCTTACCACAAAAGTTTGATTTTATCGTGGTAGCTATCGAAGAATCCAAAGATGTGTCAAAACTTTCTTTGGAAGATTTGCAGGCTTCTTTAAAGGCTCATGAGTTTCGTGTTAATCAAAGAAATCCACCTTCTAATGATTAAGCTCTCAAGTTTGAAATTACGGTCATGGGATTTATGCTATGGACACCAAAGTTTATTCCTAAAGGTTGCCAATCCACCAAGTTAAAAAGTAGCATTGCAGTCCAAGTTTTTGGAATTGTGTAATTGTTTTCCAAGAAACGTGGTTTCCACGAAGCTGCCTTACCTTAAACTCAAATTATTATAGCAAGTACTCTCCTACTCGAGGATTTGCCGGCGAAGTTCAGGCGACGTGATGGAATAGGTCGGCGACCACTCTTCTCCCTACCGTCGGTTAATAACTTGGATAGGTAGGGTATTGCCCAATATTTGGGGTAAAATTTTGTCTATAAATTGAGCTTCAAACCCCTAAACCAAGCTGCCGAACCTTTGTTGTGAGTCCCAAATTCGGGTTTGAAATTAGAAGAAGAGAAATTTAAAGTGAGAAAGGGAGCAGGGGTGGCTGGTCGCGGGTTCATTTTCAGTTGGCGTGAATGGTCGATTTCGTCAATTATTTTGGACGAAGAAGAAGGACTGCCGTTCGCACGACATTGAGGTATAGCCATAGGATTATTGAGCCACTGTGATGGCTCCTAGCTGGTTTTGTATGAATTTTTCCATACTTAATTCAATATTGCCTACTGTATGTATGGTATCAAGTGGAAAACTTCCTCTGTATTGGGTCAACTGTTTTCTGTATTGGATTAAGTGTTCTTCTGTGTTGGGATAATTTCCCTCTATACTGGATTTACTTATTGTTGGTAATATTTGTGTCTCCTTCTTTCCTCTTTCGGTGTTGGGATGTTATTGCCCCTGGAATTGAACTGTCAATGATGAACCTTAAAGGTTCTAGCAGTCAATTGTGTTGGCCATAAGATACAGTTCATTGTATTGTGTTGAGTTATCCTAACTTAGAAATCTGGAATGGTGATATTTACTGTATTGGAAAGTATATCCTCTGTGTTGGTTCATAGCACTGTGTTAGGTTTGTTTTTGGGTATAAACTATTTGATTGGTAATATGAATCAAGGGGCAAACTCTGGGTTCTGGTATGGGATAATGTTGGGCTAAACACAGTATGTCATATGGCCTGATGCCTGTTGTACTGGATAACAATATTGTGTTGGGCAAAATTCTTGGAGATAATTTGCAGGAGCTTGATATATCACTAGGGACTGTGATACATCAACCATACTAATTGTGCTATCTTTGGCTCAAACTTTGGTTATTACATTGAAACTAATCATGTACTTATAAATTGATTAGTTAACACACTAATAAATATAATTAATAAAGTAATTACTTATTTTCAATAAATAAAAATATTTAATTTTTATTTAATTATTATTTAATTAATAATAATGAATAAAGTTAATAATAATTTAGTAATTATCCATGAATAATAAATAAAGTTAATAAATAGTTGATTATTGCTTCATTACTATTAAATAATAATCAAGTATGAATTTAATAATTTGATTATTTGTCAATAAGTGATAAATAAAGGTAACAAATATTCAATGAAATAAATTAATTATTATTTATCAATAAATAATAAATAAAGGTTATAAATATTCAATTGTTATTCAATTAATATTGGATAATAATTAAGTATGAATAAGTTAACAAAATAATTATTTATTATTTAGCAATAAATAATAAATAAAGGTAATGAATATTTAATTATTATTAATAATAATAAAGTGTAAATAAAGACAATAAGTATTTGATAATTTATTTATTGTTTAACATTAAACAAAGGTAACAAATATCTAATTATTATCTAATTGATATTGATAATAAATTAGGTATAAATAAATTAATAAGGATAACAATTACTTAATCATTAATGAAATAATGATTAAGTACGAGTAAGATTAATAAGTTAATTATTTATTCTTGGTCCTTAATAAATAATAATAAACACTTAAGGATTTCTTAATAATAATTAAGTGTGTGTAGAATTTGTACATTGAGTATCTAATTAAGGTTGAATAAGGATATCAGTGTAATAATTACTCAATTACCATTAAGGTAAATAGTAACTAAGTAAATAAAAGATTTAGTAAGAGATCAACTACTATTTGGTTATTATCAAATCATGTTAAATTCATTAATTATCTTGCAACTGATAAATAAGGGATTTAACCCACATTTAGAAGGGTACTCATATGATAGGTAACCAGGACTAACTATTATTTATCTTAAATAATAGCTATAGGCCATTAAAATTTTGTTTAGCTGATGGCTAGGTAGTAATTAAATTCGGTGAATTGTTTATAATTACGCAATGCTAATGGATAAACCAACTCTACCAACTGATAGGTTATCCAAGGTCAAGTAATTAAAGCTAAGATTTAATTGTAGCTGAGCAAACAGGCAAGTTCCTAACCCTAAACTTCTTTCATTTTTGCAAGTTCTTCTCACTAAATTTTTGCATTGAGCAAGCTTTTAAACCTTATGCATTGTTTTAATTCGTGCAAAAAGGTATATATTGTTGCAAGTTATTCTTTAAGCTTGAATCTTATTTCCGAGCACGCTTTTAGTGGTCTAATTACTTTTAAAATTATTCCACATCTGTATATTTATTGACATTCGCACTCGCGCATTTGATTTCATATAATTATTTAAATTCAGAAATTTTGAACTACTCATGGTTAAGTCTGAACCCTTGTTCGGTCAGGCAAGTATGAATTTATAAAAGCTATCCGAACCAATCAATGGTAAGGATTCTTAGACTGTATGAACACCCCTGTATTAATAGGGGAGTACCCCACGTACCGTATATAAGGTACAAACAGCAGAATTAAATGTTATGCATATACATAGGGTACGCGAGGCTGATCCCCTCAAGTACGTTATTCTGTAGCCAGTAACCAGAGGGTCAACCAGCTATTGACTCCTTTGGAAGTTATCGTTCAAAGTCTATTTGACTATCAATTGTTCTAAAAGCAATTACTGTTCTTGCTTCTGATTTTTTTTTCTAACGTTGAAATTCCTTAATATCCCTTCATCATGATATATCCTTATTGTCATACTTTAAACTTGTTGGGCAAACTCGTTGCTCATTCTTGCTATATCATGATCTCATTACAGCTAAACCCGAGACGTCAGGGAAGAACAAAGGAAAGGAAAAGATGAAGTGATAGACTTCATGTAGCAGAAAATAAAATTATGTGTAGTTGACTTCTGTAATGTAATTTAATCCCTGATAACTATTAGGGTATGGATTGTGTATGTGTTTAAGGTTATTTGTATTCTGGGACTAGTAACACCTTGTAATGAACAACGTATGTTTATTTTATTCCGCATTCTAGATACCATATGTTGTTATAGGTGGATGTTTATGTTGGATCGTGATGACCGGATCCGGGTATTTGGAGACCTGAATTTGGGGGCGTCACAAATGTTCATAGTCCAAATGTAAAGTTCAAAGTTCAAAATGTTCACAATTCGAATACAACGATTAGAATTCCATTTATACAAGATATATAGAACTTAGATGTAAATTGCTTTAATATATCTATTTATCGTTGATGTAAATTGTTGTATATTATAATGATTTTTCAGATAATAAGATCGTCAAGTGCATATCATAGCCGTGTTTACAGAATTGGCCTACACATGTGATTACGTGGGCGAGCAAACCTATCGCCCACAAGGATGCTGTTTGGGCTGAATTTCAGGTAATTTCTTTTTAATTATGACAGATAATATTATATTCAAAGGATAATTGTTTAGTAATGTTATTATTGTTGTTTTATTTGCAGAAATGGTATAGATGGGAAGACGCACAAGCTTCAGTGATACAGACATTATTCTGGCAGAAGTGCGCGGTCCGCACCAAAGACAATTTGAATAAAGAACGACAAAAAGCCCTTCACAATGCATCGATCGACCATCCAGGCCAGGGCGAGGATTACATGCACGAGCATAGTCCCTGGTGGTGCACCCAGTCCATATAGGCTGAGATGTGTGCCCAATGGAGAGCTGAGAGTTGGGTGAAAAGACGAAAGACTGCCGCCACCAACAGATCCTCGGGTGTACCCGATGGCGAAAAGGCTAAAGGAACATACAAGGGCGACAGTATTTCACAGTTATAGCATGTCACTGCCAGGGTACGTATTTACAAGTTTTAATATGTTTACAATCATGAATTGTAGAAAATATATCACATTTTTACTTAGTAATATTATGCTATTTTTTGTATAGGAGTCTCAGTCTCAAGGTCAGCCTATTCATTGGCTGGATGTGTACGTGGCCAACCGTGATGGTCTGTCTGAGGCTATCCAGATAGCGGTAATAAGTTTTAACAATTTGATCTTATTTATCAATGCTTACAGAATTTATTTTTAACTATTTAATTGTTAACATGATGACAAGATACTTATAAGCGTTTATTGAATGAGCGCTATCCTGAAGGCACTCCACGTCCGCCTATTGATCAAGAGTTGTGGGAAAGGGCGTCTGTTGTGAAGAAGAACTACATTAAAGGTCAAGGACAACGACGACGCCCATCTTTCAGTGGCTTAGGCAGCTCTGCTACCAGTCTTCACAGTCATCAAGTCATCCAGCTGTTCATACTCCGGCTGACTGTGTGAGAGCTATATGTCGAGATCAAGATCTTCTGAAGATACTGGGCGGGCATCTGGGGAGTCCTGAGGAGTTGGCTGAAGCAGTAGCGGCAGCAGCAACATCACAACATGGGGATGGCGACGAGGTATAAAATTAATTTGTTGTATATATTGTCGTAATATACCAATATTAACATAGTTAGTATATATTTGTAACTTATTCTATTATTTTGTTAATTACAGGGTGATCAAGGAGAAGCTAATCAAGACGCTGATGTTTGACGATCGATACAGCTCTGTTTTGTAGTTCTTTGAGAATTTTGTACTTTTATATTAATTCATGTTACTTAAACATTAGATTTGTTTATATTTATTCAATTCATATTGGTTTAAAGGTTTATATAGTTTATATACTAGTTTGGTGTATGTGTCGGTGGACGATTGATGTTTACATTGTTGTGCAAGATGTTTATATTGTTGTGTATGTGTGTTGGGATAAAGTAGGTACAAAACAGGTACATGTTTTTTGGGAATTCTGCTAAACAGCAAAAAACTGGTTTTCAATTTTTCAAATCAGTGACCGCTTAACATTTGAGGGGCTCAGCGACCGCGTGCGGTCGCTGCTAGCCGTCGCTGACACGTGGACCACGTCAGCCTCTAGCGTTAAGCCATGCTGACTCAGTTTAGCGACCGAAATGACGAATGCGATCGCTAATAGTGGTCGTCGATATATCCGTCGCTAATAATAGTCGCCGATGTGCACGTCAGCGACCAGATTTTATGCGACCGCGTATCAACAACCGCAGTCGGTCACTGATAGGTATCTGCGACCGATAGCGGTCGCTGATACGCGGTCGCTGATAGACCTTTTTCTTGTAGTGAATGTTCAGGTCAAAAAATATTGATGAAGCACAAAAGAAATTTTAACGAATTGTTATTTTAGAAATTTTCACCGTTTAATATTAAAGGTTGTAGAAACCAATAATAATTTCTTACCATAGTAAGTTTACATTTAGAAGTATGAAAAAAATGATATCTCTTACCTTAGCATGTGACTAGATTCTGCTTTCTCTATAGAAGATCAACCTAAATGTATATTTATGATTTAATTAGTAATTATATCTTATATAAGTTCTATGGTGTACACTAACTTGTATCTTGTAAAATTGTCAAAAATATATTATTAGCATTTGTAAAAATAAATTTGTGTATTATATAAAATGGAGTAGAATAAACTTTCAAAATAATTTTTGAATGAATAAAATAACATTTCGAAGCAATCTTTTAGAAGAAGTTTTTCAAAATGAATATTGTAAAGGAAGAGTTTTTTAAAAGAGGAGTTGTAAATATTATGTAATGTGTGTAGGTGTTTGTGTAACTATACTTTAGAGAAAAGACTCACATGAGCAATCATTGCACTTTTATCCTTGCACTCTTACTGATGTTACCAACACTCAAATATTCTTAACGCATTCAAAAAAGCACTCACACTAAGAAATATTTAGAAATATTTTACCACAATTTTCACATTCAAGATTACTTTCAATCTACCACACATTATTTTACCACAATTTTCACATTTTAAGATTACATTCAATCTAGCACATATAATTTTGGCACAACTTTTACATTTCAATATTATATTTTCTTTACTATTCATAATTATTATTATATTTGTCCATCTTCTACATTATTTACTTAATGTATCAATATCACAAATATTTGTATACAGTTTCATTTACTAAGCGTATAAATGAGTTTGTCCAATTTTTCAGTACATGCGACTTTTAAATACGTAACTTTATATTATTACTCTTTCCACTGTGACAATTATTGGTTTAATAGTGTAGAATACTGTAGTGATATTACTGTTCATTTACTGTCAAATATTTTAACAGTTAAATGTAACTGTTCCGCCGACAACTTTTATTAATTGTTATTTTGTCATTTTCTATATCCGATAATTATTTTGTTGTGTGATCCACCAATAATTGAGTGTTATGGTGCCGTTGTACGATGCCAAATATTCTTTGATGTCTCCGTCAACATTCTTTTTGTTTCTTATAATTTACACATATCATCTTTAACTGTAATTTTTTTATCAATTTAATATATTACTGTTTCAAAAACATATATAAAAAAATTAAATTTTATTAGTTAAAAGCAGGGGTCCTACATATGCGCTCCTAGTTATTCAACGAAAATCATGACCAAATTAAAGTGCAACTACTATGATAAGATAAAATAAATTGAGGTAAAACCCTCCTTAATTTTCTCTTATTTTTTATATTTACACACGTCAATATTTACAATGGACATAACTGTGTATACGAGTACAGCAAGACTCTTATTAAACCCCTCCTTGCTAAATACGAAAAAGGATGAAAATATTAACAACTATATTTAATATCTAAAAAACAAGTGGAAGGAAATTTAAATATTAAACGCCTTGGCTGCGCGAGAGACGGCGCTTGGGGCTCAAGACTTCTTAGTTCTTACTTAATATACACGATGGTGACCATTTTTAATTAATTAATTAATTTTATCCATGAATTGATAGAGTGAGAGTGGAGAAGTTTGATACGTAAATGTGGTTGTACGACTAAGAAATTTAAAAAATTAGATAATTTTTTGGTGGGAGGGAAATAATTATAGAAAAAAGGTTTAGTATTTTGAGGTTTATTTCTAAATCTTCTTTTAAGCTAGTTAAATTTAAATTAGTTTTATTAATTTTTTTAACATAGTATTTAATTATCTGAATATTACTTTTTCATAAAATATGTTTTCATTCTCTCATAAAAATTATCATTTGGAGAATTCATGCAAATTAGTACATAGTTATATATATGTGTCGTATTCAAATATTATTATATAATAAATAACTCTTCTTTGTAAAGATGGAAAGAGTATATTATAAGAAGAATCTTGAAAAGATTTGCCTCACTGTATATGACACCGAAGTGAGAAAGTTTGTGAATAGGACCATCGATTAACAGCATTTTGCATGCTGGTTTATTGAATACTTATATATAACTCTTTTTGTTTTATAAAATGAGTCTTATTTATAAATAAAAAAAAGAAAAAAAAATTATTACAAAAAAAAACTTTTTTTTTATTAATAACAGAACAAAATGACACAATTTTTTTTTTAATTCTATTATCGTAATTTTATTATCATTCTATTGCTACTAAGTTATTAAACAATTATTTTTTAAAATAATTAAATATGAAACGTTTACAAGCCAAACCTTTTTTGGCAGGCCAAAGAGAGTATCACTTCGTCCCAAATTAATTGTTCAATTTTGACCATTTTAAGTCAAATTGATTATTTTTAGAATTAATAATTAAGCATATATAAATATATTTCTAAAATTATAAAAATTGGAGTTAGTAATAAATTGTATATACTTTCTTTTGGTTGTAATCTCTTTACCTATATTTTAGCAAAAATAGTAAAAAGATTAGTTTTAAAAATAGTCAATTTGATTTAAAATGGTCAAAATTCAGTAATTAATTTGAGACGGATGGAGTATTATAGAATGGTTTGTTGGCAACTACGTTGTCACGGAACCCTCAAGAGTATCGTATGTAATGAAACAATCATGCGAAAGGTACAAAGTGTGTCACGTTTATAATGAATAGTTTTACTTAATTCATGTGAATCTGCTCGAACCCACAGAAAAACAATTTGACAACTGACCTCCTAGTTTTATCTAGAAGATTTCCTACAATAGTTTTGTTACCAAAAACTTTTTATGTTGTTGTGTAAGTTTTTTTACAGGAGGATAAGTTTATGTCAATTTTAAATACTGATATATTGCAGAAATATAGAATAAAAAAGTGTAAATATAAGAATTTATGTATTATTATTTTATTTTATTATTATAATTTTATATAAATCACAATTCAATATAAATTAGTCGACATATTTTATCATGGTTTACGAATTTATCATGTATTAAATTTTCGTTCACGTAACCAACTTACAAGAGTTGTCACGGTTACATTAATTATTTTATTTTAATACAATACTGACTTAAACCATACATTACATATAACTCATAAGGGTATGAAATACATTGAAATAACATTTAAGCTTATTTAATGTTTCTTACTTCAACATTTTCAAAAGCTGCTCTCCTCTTGATTTTAAGATTTAAACATTTGTAATTCCCTGAAAGTCGATTTTTAATAGTCTAAAAAGTTTATGTTTGTTTAAAAAAGAAAAAAAAAAAAAGTAACAATCAAATGTTGGAAAAGATCTCTTTACGGATCGAGAAACTAGGATGTGATGATACACGCGTTGTGTGTATAAAGTATGTGAGATAAAATAAAATAAATTTTATAAAATTTAAAAAATAAATAAAAAGATAAAAAAAATAATATAGTAATATAATTAATTTTTAAGGGTAAACAGAAAGAAAGAAAAAATGATACAATTATATTTTTAACGTCAATGACTTTAAATAACCGTTTTATAAGATAGATAGATAGATAGATAAATAAATAAATAGATAACGACGGATGACCCATCAATCACAAGTCTTTTACTCACTTTCCTTTATTTCTAAACCTTTATACGCCCAGGGGGACAAATCGTAGTCAATTGAAAGGTCAGAATTTTTCTTCTCAGTTGAAAAATAAAAACGTCTAGAATAGTATAATATTATGAGGAAATTACTAATGAGCCCCTTATGATGTATGCAACTATGCATTGATCAAAATAACTTGCTAGGTTAAAAGTGTGAACATGAGGTGATCTTCTGATTCTTGTCAACCAATCATTACTACTTTGAACATGTTTACGGGTGTTTCAAAGAATAACTAAGCGTGTCCAGTCCAAATTTTTGGGGGGTAATTTTTAACTTTCAGAATAAATTAAAGTAACGTAGTGTAATTTTGTATTATATTATATACTCCCTCGGTTCCATATTAAGTGTCGTTTTAGTTTCATGCACATGAATTAAGAAAGTCATTTAATACTATCATTTAATAATTAAAATTTGTATGAAATTCCATCACTACCCCTTTATGGGGAGTTGAAAACTATTAATACAAGGGAGCAAATTTCTTGGGACAATGAGAGAAGTTAGGGGTGATATTGGAAAGTAAATAATTTATTCTCCTAAAAAGTTGTAAACGACAAATAAATTGGAACAATTTTTTTCTTCTAAAAAGTCACTTATTATGGAATGGAGGTAGTACAATTTTTTGCGATAATGAAGATAATTTATTGTCGATCGTAGAGTAACCCAATCCATGGATGAATATTTCCATCCCGCAAAATTTGACTTCTTTTGATTTTTTAAATCAAATTGATTATTTTTGTAATTAAAATTTATATTATTTTTTTGTAAATATAATTGGAAAAATTATAATTATAAATTAAGGTAACATGAGGTGATCATGCATTATTATGTACAATTTTTTGAGATAGTGAAAGTAATTTGTTGTCAATCCCGTTAAAAACCACGATTGACATTTTAAAAAGTTTATGTTTGTTTAAAAAAAAATATAGTAAGAATCGAATTTTGGAATTGGAAATTAATAATGATTGATCACCCATCAATCACAAGTATTTTACTCTCTTTTTCCTTTCTTTCAAAACCTTTATACGCCCACGGTGACGAATTTAATGTAGTCAATTGAAAGGTCAGAATTGCGTTTCTCTTCCTTTGGAAAAGTAAAAACGTCTAGAACAATAGAAAATTTGAACCAAATTACTAATGAAACCCTTTTGATGTATGAGTTGATCAAAATAAGTGGCTAGCTTAGCTAGGCTAATGAGTATGAACATGATGGGTTGATCTTCTAATTCTTCTTAACCATCCATTACTACTTTGAACATGTTTACGACCACTTTGTTTCAAAGAATAACTAAGCGGTCCCGGTCCGAATTTTTGAAAGCAATTTTGTATTTTATAGGTAAATTAGAGTAGTAACGTGAGGTAATTTTACACTGTATTATGTACGATTTTCTGAAATAGTGAGACTAATTTGCTATCGATCGTAACGTAAAATTTTGTATTATGTATAATTTTATGAGAGACTGATTTGCTATCGCTCATAGAGTAACTTAACTTTTAGATGAATAATATAAAATTATGCGTCTTGTATGTAATTATTTTTCTTCAATTTCTCTTTATTATTGTTTTCACTGTGTTATTATTTTATAACAATTATTTCTCTAGCCTCTTCTATATCTTTTGCCCCATATGTTTGGTTAGCAAACTTTTTGTTCTATAAAATCTTTAATCAAGCTATCTTTGTCCTCTAGAACTTTTTATTAGAAGTTAAAATCTGCATCAAGATGCTTATTCATTATATTTCTCAAACCATAGACTAAAAGGAATAATATATGGGCTTATCCAGTTTCACTTGGGCCAGCTTCTTTCATCAATTTACTGCAAACACTTATGACAAGCATAAACTCATAAATTTCTTTGTTTTGCATAATTTTCATCGGTGACCCTTTTCTACAAATTTAAAATTAAATATTCTACAAGTTAATTCAAAAAGTATTTATGTGCAAGTGTATTTTCAAAAAGTATTTATGTGCAAGTGTATTTTCATAAAGTATTTATGTGTAAGTGTATTTATGGAAAATCATAAAAATATTCTCCATCCGTCCTCAAATTGATGAGCAAAATATAAATTTTACACAAATTAAAAAAAAAAAAGCAAAAATAGAAGAAAGAGAATAAATAAAGTTCTAAATTTATTCTTAGTGGTCCCACACGATTCATAAAGTAATGAGTAATTTTATTTTATACTAATGAACACCACTAAATGACACAATTATCTTTCACTTATGTATTTTATCTCATCCTTTTGAAGACAAAATAATTATACTTTTGTTCATCCTTTCGAGGGCGAATGGAGTAATTTTATTATATTATTCAAAATTTGTAAGGGAAAAAAAAGAAAATAGTGTTAAAAGTATTTTATAGACAACACATTAATATTATTAATAGATGGCCAACTTTTATCTGTGGAAAAGCTATCACTGAAATTTAAATCAAAATATAATTCTTATTAGATTTATATTATTCAAAAATGAAAAAGAAAAAAAAACAAGGATTTAAGACTTCCTAAATAGAGAAGGGAAAAAATGGAACAACTAAAATGAGATGGAGGCTCATGGTCATATTAATTAATGGGCCTAAAAGCCCAACAACTAACAATAAAAGGTCCAGCTTATTCCAAACTTTGTAAATGAATGATATTTAGAGAAGATATTTAGAGAAGTCAACCAAGTATGGTGTGGGCCTGGAGTGCATGACGGGAGAAAGAGACTCTAGATTTGCTCAGATTTTTTCCCATGTAACAAAAAATAAAATAAAAATGAGATTTGCTCAGATTTATTTTCTGTCCCAAATCCTCACAAAATATTTTTTAAACCAATAATGCTGCTAATCTAGTTTATGGTCAATCTCATACACTTTTAGATCGATATGTGTGTATGTAATAAATAATATGACATGATCCAAAATAAATGATATGATGATTATGAAAATTTATATGGCTACTAGATTTTGTATTTTTCATTGTAAAATCTTGGGGTCACAGTTTAAAAATATATTTCTTTGTCTTTCACCTAAGCTGCACAGGAGAGGCCTAAAGCCAATTCCGAATGGAGGGGAGTAGCATGACAAAACCAGAGAATGAAAGGTCAATCTGTGTTTGATTCTCTTTACTCTTTTGATAACGATAATTCTTTCATGGGAGCGTTGAAACTTGCTTCTTCTTGAGAGTTTTCTTTATCTTATCAATACAATAAAAATTTTTAAGGGATTCTGAAAGATTTCACAAAATGAAGTTTGAAAGGTCAGAAATGGAAGAACATTGAGTTTTAGAGGAGTGGAGCTTGGCTGACTAATATATAGGTGTTTACCAAATCAACTTGGTGTTTACAAGGGCTGATTGTAATATGTGAAAATGATGAAGAATCACATAAGTTGGATAAAAGAAGAGGGGATATTTCAGAAGATTTTGTAATGGTAACAAATATGGAAGAAGAAGTGGATGAGTAAGAAAGGTATACTTGGATTAATTCTTGTCAAAGAATTCCTATAAAAGCTTGGTCAAGAGCGACGATGGAAAGGATAACTTCTTCTTGGGGAACACTTTTAGCATTAAAGGATGATACCGAGTCGTTAAAGGAGATGGAGTTAGCTTATTTGTTGATTCAAACTGGAAGTGTTAAGGAAATTGATGAGATTATTGAGTTGAATTTCGAATCTAAATCATTTAGTGTGTGAGAGCTAGAGAAGTGATATTTGATTATGAAGATTTGGAGGAATGTCATTCGAATAAGATGATTGAGGAGAATCTTTCGCCGGAAAAATTGAGTAGCCACTCAACACAAAACTTGATTGGCAGCTCGTTTGATGATTCATTTTTAGGAAATAGTGACGAAAATTTAGAGGCTAATCATGGGAATGGCAAGTGTGCAAGGTCTTCTCGATTTAGGTGGTGATAATAAGAGAAGTCTTCAAAGTCTAATAATAATCTGGAAGGGGATTGAATAGCTAGATTATTACCGGTTTAAAAAATTTCCTTAGCCTTTTTAGATTTTAAGTTGCTTAATTTGTGTTTGTAAATTAATTTATGCAAGATAAATAAAGAGACACAAATTCAAGAACACAATGCACATATATTTAGTTGATTCACAACATACACTTCGAGTATGTTACTACGTCTAGTCTCAACTCATCTTTTAGGACTTGAGATCTTATTACTATCAATAATAAAATTTTACACTTCTTCAATAGGTGTGATAAAATTTTACACTTCTTCAATAGGTGGAGAAACCTTTACAAAGTTTTAAAGCTCAACTTTCAACAATACACAACTAATTATCTTATACAACAAAGCTCCTACTCTTTCCTCAAGCTTAGTTGCACATTTCCTTTGAGTTCAGTTCTATTCTATGATCTGGTCTTGAAACAATATCTCCTTACCTCACAAGCACACTAGAGACCCAACTTCATACACCTCGGGTATATTGTCACGTCCTCCTCTCTAGGACTTGAGATCCTATTACTATCAGTAAAAAAAATTTTACACTCCTTCAACGGTGGAGAAACCTTTACAAAGTTTTAAAACTCAACTTTCAACTATAAATAACTAACTATCTTAGACAACAAGCTTCCCGTTCATTCCTCAAGCTTAGTTGCACCTTTCCTTTGAGTTCAGTTCTATTCTATGATTTGGTCTTGAAACAACAATATCTCTCTTACCTCATAATTACGCTAGAGACCCAACTCCATGTTGACCTCTCTACGACTCTGATCTTAATCTTAGGATTTATAGTTTTTCTCATAAATACACAAAATAAACTAACTCCCAAAAATCTTTTTTTAAATAATTTTGTAAAGATGTTTCTTAACCAAGCATCTTATATGATTCAGTTCAAGTTTATAAAAGTTCAATAACTTTTATAAAGAATGTGCTTCTATGTAAGCAGGTATAAGTTGATGCATGGGTTAAATATTTTTTACATCACTATACTTTAGGTCAACTTACAAATGACTAACTATACTTTTTTCTTTCTTACAGTCAGCTAACTCAACTTTAATTTATTTACAAAAATTTTAAATTTTGTCTTGACTGTTAAATTTTTGATGAAATATTGACATGGCATCTGACGAGGACGAAATTAAAACATTCATTAGATATGGAAACTTTGTCGCAAATATAATGACAAGTTTGGTTGGGTTTAACCGCCCATAACCCACAACCCAACACCACTTACCTACCATCTTTCTTTAATCTTCTTCATCCATAGACTACAGACCAACTATCTCCCTCTCTCATCCTCTTTATCCTTTTATTATAGAGTTTACTTTAGAGATTTTTAGGAGATAAGCTTCTCCAAATTCTTCTCTTTCTTCTTCTACTTCTTTATTTATTTGCACTCATATGCTCTGATGCATTCAAGTTATATGGATTCAATTCAAATCAAATCAAATCAAATCTAGAAAAAGAGAATTAATTTATGGGTTCTCAAATTAAATACACAAAAAAAAAAATTGGGCAGAGGTAGAGGCCATGGGGAGACTTCCTAGTTCTTACTCACGACAGTTATGGAGTTCTTGAGTATCGAAGACTATGAAACTTCTTATTCAGATTTGATTCATTGGATGAAGAGGAGGCACTACAGATTCAAATGATGCAGCCCTCCGATGGCAACAATGGCGGCAAGAGAATGTGATGATCCAAAACAATTTTTCGAATAAATTTTTAGATCTGTCGCAGTCCCAATCCCCTTCGCAAATTGTTATTTATTGATGGTGGAACTAATTTTTTTTTTCAAAAAATAATTAGTTTGTATTTTAATTTTTAATTTTAAAATTCTAATATGTGAATACTTATATCATGGGTTTGCCCCAATAATAATTGAGTTTTTTTTTACCAAAAAGCATAAATAATTGAAAGAAGTTCACGTAAGGAACACCATATGGGATGTCAAAAGACACATAAGCTTATTTTTGAACATGTGCTACTTATGTGTTTATTTTTGTTAAAAGTCAAATGATATAACGATTTTTCTAACGGTTTGTAGCAAATAAAAGTTGAGTTAGTTAACTGTAAGAAAAAAAAAGTATAGTAGTCATTTATAAGTTGATCCAAGTATAATGATGTAAAAAATATTTAACCCATAAACGTTTATGTTAATTTTATATATGATAGATATACTTCTTAAGTAAGCGGATATTTCAGTTATACGTCAAAATAAAGTTTGAATAATTAACTTTTATATTGGTGAGTAATATGCTTTTGTGTAAACAGATATATCAATTTAATTCGGATATATATAAAAGTTGTATTAACTTTTATATTAAATTGCAAGTAATTCAGATAAGACAATATAAAGTCAAGTATTTGCGGTCACAGTATCAAGTATAACATATATAACAATTTATATAATACTTGATATAAGTACAAAGATATCGTTTAACTCAAAGTATATATTCAAATATACTTTATCAATGCTTGTGAGACCGTAAAATTGATATCTTTATAATTGTTGAGGACTTGTGTTTTAGTCACTCGGTGAAAGTGTTGTTGACTTATATGTTTTTGTTTTAATGCTGATAACATATAGAGATATTTTCTGCTTACTTGTGCTTAATGATAAATTCCATAATTTTAGGGGGAGCCATACATTTAGTGGTAGTTTATATATTATCATCGTCAAAAAAGGGAAGAATGTTGGTTTATATGTTTATGTTTTAATGATGATAATATATTTTGTAAGGATTTAATATGTTGCATGGAAATAATAATATGCTTTGCATGGAAATATTATTTTTTGCATGGAGTTCCTTTTAATGGACAGGTTTAAATTTTAAGGGTTGTTTTAATATGGTATTGCTGAAATTAAATAGGTTGATTTCATGATGACCCAATTTAGATATAAGTCCATTTAAAATTACCCATATAGGACTAAATATCTCCATAAAATATAACTACCACTAAATATATGACTCCCCCAAAAACCATGTAATTTATCATTAAGCACACGTAAGTAGAAAATATCTCCATAAAATATGTTGTCATCATTAAAACAAAAATATATAAGTCAACATTCTCCCCCTTTTTGACGATGACAATATATAGCTCTAAAGTTCCCCCTAAGATTATGCATGTTAAAGAATATCAATTTAAATATCTCTCCCCCTAGTCATTATCAAAAAATAAATGAAACCACACATATTAATCCTTAATCACAAGTTTAAGCACAAGTTGATTTCTTTAGACTCACATGAGTTATAGCATATGAATATCAATTTAGATATCTCTTCCTCTTTGACATCAACAATAAGCGTGAAGATTAAGAAAGAAACTGGAGCAAGCTTATCACAATATCACATATAGGAAATAAACAGTATGATTATACCTTTGTGATTTGTTACCTATATATCAACATTTTTACCAATAGTAAGCTTGATGGTTGTGCTCCTTAATGTAGCTTTAGACTTTGAATTTTCATAGCCTTTTCTCTACAAAAGCTCTTCTTTTGGTCATCCCAATGTTTAGGTCTTTAATGCTCAAGTTAGGAGGATGATTTTTCATTGTTTTGGATGATCTAGGAAGCCTGACATTTGACAATTGCTCCTCTAGTTCATGTTCTGGAATGTCAGTTTCTGTTTTTGAATGTTCGTCTGATTTGTCTTCTGAAGCAGACGAGTCAGGCTGTCTGGATTTAGTTATCTGCATATCTAAGTTTTCTTCTAAAACAGGCGGGTCAGGGTGTTTGCTTTCATCTGTCTGTTTTTCAAGTTTATTTGCTTTTACTTCTTATGCAGACAGGTTATGCTGTCTGGATTCCACGTTCTAGATTTCTTTTTCCTACAGAAACTTTGTTCTCTTCTTTTGACAGATAATGGTTAAGATCAACAAAAATAATATGTATTGATTCCTCATCAAGATTGTTAGCATTAAGCACAATAAAAACTTTAGAATAAATGAAGTTATGAACCATTGTGTTACGAAATCCATAGATTTTTCATAATAATAGATCTAATTAAAACTCTATTTAAAAACCAACATGAGGCACTTACAGATTCCGCCAAATAATTTATAGGTAACTTACTCTCTCAAAGTAAAGTGTTATCCATCTCCTTTTTAACTTTGAGATATCTACAAAACAAACAAATAGTCTCTACCTTTTTGATACCCAAATCTTCTTGGGTCCTTTTGGATTAGTAACATATAAATCACATTTCTTTACCCAAATTTGTTTATTCTAATTTTATTACAATTAGAATCAAAATGACCTTTAAAACCACATTTTTTGCAAGTAACAAACGATAAACAATAAAGTGGTTTATACATTGGTTTCCTATTAATCATTCTAATATTATTATTAGTTCTATTTTTCATATTTTTAATAGGATTATACAATAAAGTGGTTTATACATTTTTCTCTTTAATACGAAGATTTTCATTCTTTAAAACAAGATAATCAGAAATAGTAATTTCACTAAGTTCAGTGTTTACCTCAGATGATTCCTGGTTGTTTAATCTGGTGAAACATAGTTGAGTAGTTTCATCATCTTGATCAGCTTCAGATTCATCACATTCCATGTCATCAATATTTTCCCTTTTAAGTTGTTTCCCTTGTTCTTCCTCTTGTGTTGGAAACAATTTCTCTTGAAATGACCAGGCCTTTCACATTCAAAACATGTTTTCTCTTGCTCCTTTTGGTTAAAGACCTTCTTGTTGTTAAAATAGTTACCTTGTGATTTTGACTGATTCTTTCCTTTTACTTAATTCTCTCAATTTTCTGGTCATCCATGTTAATTTGAGTCTTAATTCATCTGAGTCTTCATCATCCATTTCTATATAGCTCTCAGCTTGTAGGGCTAAAGTTTTCTTTTTTGGCGTCTCATCTTCTTCATCATACCTTCTTAACTGATTTTCAAATTCTTCAAGCTCTCTAAATAAAGTGAGAGTTTCCATGATACTAATTGTTGATGAGTCTTGAAGAGTTGTGACTTTCGGTGTGAATTGTTTGGTCATGACTCTAAATAGCTTTCTATTGATTTTTCTCTGATCAATTTTTCTCCCAAGCATACTAAGTGAATTCATTAGAGTGGGGAACCTTGCTTGAGCTTCTTTGATTGTTTCATCCTTCTCTAGCTTGAACAACTCATACTCTTGCATCAACATACTTAACGTGATTTCTTTCACCTTAGTGGTTCATTCATGGTTCATAAGAATTGTGTCACATATTTGTTTTGTCGCATTGCATGCAGAGACTTTATCTATCTCAGCTTGAACCATACCACTCAGCAGCGTGTTCATGGCTTTAGAGTCATAAGATACCATATAAGACTCATTTGCATCCATTTGTATGAGACTCTTGGGTCTACCATCATCATGCCTTGGGATGACAGGTCCATTTTCAACTACCCACCATTTCCATGGGTCTCGGTTGAGATAGATCTTCATTCTAAACTTCCAAAAGTTGAAGTTCTCACTTTTGAGCAACAGATGCAGCCTGCTTGAGGACTGTCCTTCTTGAAAGTTTAGGTGTGCCATATGATCTTCCCCTACGACCTGCAAAGATCAATATTAGTAGAGTCAAACTCTGACACCAAATGTAATTTCGTGTATGTGCACACCTAGAGGGGGTGAATAAGGTGTCTAAGCTAGAAGTGACTAACAATATCAAATTTTAATTTTTCTTATTACAGGCTTAAAGTAGACATGTGATTTTGACTTTTGGTGTCTGCTTTAGACTAAATTCTACTTTGTATATAATGCAGACAAGACTAGCTAGTGAGATTTAGTGTCTGGATTAACTCAATTTGAGAACTCAGCAAAACGATTTTTATGCAGATGATTACGAACAGTTCGAAGGCAGAGTGGAAGCTTAAATGAACAAACCACAAAAATTAGCAAGCCAAAAACACAACGATTTTTACGTGGTTCGATCCTTAACCTCTAATTAATGGTCTAATCCACGTCCAATACCAATTGGTATTAGAGACTCTTTTTATTAATAAATTTGTTCAACCAAAATACAAGAAACTCCCTGTTCAAAGTAGCTTTCCACTGAGATGGACACGACTGCCCTCTTGCACCTCTGCAACTTTTCTCACCACCGAGACATTTGCACCTCTACAATCTTGAAAGCTCCCTTTGAACAGATCATATCTGTGACGCCCCCAAAATAGGTCCATACAACCCATTTTGAGTCGCCAATAACATTCCACAAAATACAAATACAAATACGAATTTTTCCATTTACAACCAATACTTGTTGTGCAAAATACGACAACACAATACAAATACATCTTAAATTCTCAATACACTTATTGCCACACTAATAATATTGTATTGAGATATTTCTATTTTCTCGGACTATCACTCCATTCCCCGCCTAGTCCCTGCTACACTCTCTTTTCCTGAGGAGAACAATAGAACAAAAAAGAAAAGGGTGAGCACAAATAGCCCAGTAAAAAATATCATAACTAAGATAATGAAGAATAAAATTATCTTTAGCCTTCAACCAAAATAAATCAGAGATTTAAAAAATATTATAATTGTTCAATAACAACAACTACAGCGGAATGAATAATCCATTAGAAGAGTCAAGCAGATTATAATATCTACCATCTTCTATAAGTTAAAGGATCACCACCAATATTTTATCCCTGTAACACCAATCAACAATTCCTGTTTATGAACATCCAAATCAACAGTTTATATTAAACAGCCTCTCTTTGCACTATGTGCCAAAGATATTTATTTGTAACATCACCGGTCATGATCATGCCAAACGCCAGTTCATCTTTGCACTACGGGCCAAAGAAAACTTTCACCATACGCCTTTGTTTGTAGCACCAAAAGTCATGATAATACCAATACACAGTTTGGTCAAAATCATGTCACGTCAGTTCATCTTTGCACTACGGGCCAAAGAGAACTATCACCACAATTTAAGGATGAGGATGATGACAATGATATAGAATGAATACAGTGAGATCAAGAATAAGAATAAATGTTTAATTTATCCAGTGTCGAAGGTTGACCAAATTGTGGAGTCAAATTCAAGAATGATATTCAAAAATAAAATTCACGATTCAACTACATCGTATCAAACGAAATAGAAAGATTCAGGTGAAAAGATATTAGATGAAGCACACAAACTATTAAGGATATTCAACAAATTTTCAAGGATTTTCACCATTTAAAATAAAGTTTTGGAAACAAACAGAGATTTCTTATCATAAATAGAGAAATGTGAAAGAAAAGATATTCCTTAAAGAGTACAAAAGAAATGATACGTTATACGAGTATAAAAGAATATATGCAACTGCAAATGGATTTTCACCAGTCATGCGGTAATCCGCGTAGACAGATTATTTTCACAAAAGATTAATAAATAATGAATACAAAGGGTTATTCACCAGGCATGCGTTAATCCGCACGGACAGGTTATACCCACAGATTAATAAGGAACAAATGCAAAGGGATATTCACCAGGTACGACACTCCGTACATACAAGTTATTCCTACAGAATAATAAGGAATAAATATAGAAGGGTATTCACCAGGTACGACACTCCGTACATACAGGTTATTCCCACAGAGTAATAAGGAATGAATACAAAAGGGTATTCACCATACATGAGTCAATCCGCACGGACAGGTTATCCCCACAAATTAATACGGAATGAATAACAACCTTTATGAGTATAATATCACTTACGAACAAGGAAGCAAATGATATTACATAAGAGTATGAAAGAAATGATATCCCCTACCTTCGTTAACAAGTGACTGAATGTTGCTTTCTATGAAGCTTACTAACTTGGACAATACTAGTATTCTCACAAATACTCACAACAGCCTAGCATACTAAGAGAACTCAAGAAATTTAGAGAGAGAGGGAGTATATGCAAGGAAGGTGTGAAGATTTCTTAAGATAATCCCTCCTATTTATAGGAAAACCAAGTTTCATTAATTGCACAAAAAGGGCTCGACTTATTACACTTTAATACCTCCATATTTGCCTCTATTTTTAATATAATCCCTCAAGTATTATCAATCTTGCATAACATCCCCTAATAGTACCCACATGTGAACCAATAGTTCCATCATGTGAACCAATAGTTCATATCATGTGAATTTCAAAATTTCAATTAGGTACCCCTAAGTTAGACTCCACTTTTAATCCGTCAATAATGCTAAAATATCATAACAAATAATATGAGTTACAGTGTCATGATAAATAATAAAAAGTATCATGCGGATGCTATTGTAATTATTGAATCAAAATACTGTGTAATTGCTACTTTATCAATTATTGAATCAATAATTTAAAATACTGTGCAACACCGTGTGCCTGTGAAATACCGCGTACTACTGTGGAATAACGCGTTTTACTGTTCTTTTTATTACCGGGTATTTCAACAGTTGTCGGTGATAATACTGTTGACAACATACTGTCGTTTTCAGTATCCGACAACGGGGCCCACTATCGTTGACAATAGTGTCATTGTGGGGCCCACTAATATTTTGTTATTTCGGCGCCGTACGTTACCGAATATAAAAGTGGTTATTTCGACGGCACCGTCGTACTTTACCGAATATAATATTCTTTGACAGAACGAATATTATCCGACAAAAGGAATATTCCCCGACATATAAGTTTAACTTTTTTTGTGTAAATGAATAGTATATTCGTATGAATAATACTTTCGTATTTATACCGTATAATTTCGTATCCAGCTCATATAAACGTTATGATGTAATTCGAAGGTCGAAGAAAGTGTAAAAGCGTTTTTAGCGTGAATAGTCTCCCGTGAATAGTGATCGCGTGAATAGTGATTTAGCATTATTACTAAACTTCTCAATTTTCACATTTCACTGGTAACTTTATCATTATCGATTTAATACATTTCTGTTTAAAAATAATAATAAGAAGAAAAATAAATTCTCTTTATTAAAATTTTCAGGGTCTTACAATATCCACTACTGGATCAATCAAGCCAAACAAGGCTTGAACTCAAAATTAAATATAAGGAATATTGATTACAATGGCCTCTTAATTTTTCCAGACACAGGGAATTGAAATCAATACAATGAATATCTGGAAAATATACTTTGAAGACTTTTGATAAAATTTGCTCTGTATAGTCATTGATGTAAACTTCAAGTCTGTCTTCCTTTTTGCCGTGAAGAATGAGTTTATATAATGAAGAGATCAACGACTAGAAAAAGAGTTGTTAACATAAAGGATTTAGTCCGGTTGGAAAATCTCATGATTCCAGTAATTTGTTTAAACCAACGGATAAAAGATATCCTTCACAACAGCTAATTTAAATATACTGTTTCCAAAACAGACTAAATAACTTTAATCAAGGAAAGAAAGAGTCTGATTTGAAATACACAACAGATTGCCCAATCAAGGTGGATTCTTTAATAGCCTCCTAATCAAATAATATTGCATATCTTTATATTAATACATAACATGATATATTAAAGATCTTTTCAGCAATGATATTATCCAACGATTATGATAAAATATCTTTCCAAAACAAATTTCTTAAAATATTCTAATTCAAAAACTGATTTGACAAAATATATTAACGAAAAGAATTTTCAACAATAAATATGAAAGCCAATTAAAAGCCTTTGGACTAGGAAAACTTCATGTAATCCTATAGGGGTAATTTCAAATGATGACAACATATTTTATGGAGATATTTTCTGCTTACTTGTGCTTAATGATAAATTGCATGATTTTAGGGGGAGCCATATATTTAGTGGTAGTTATATATTATCATCATCAAAAAGGGAGAGAATGTTGGTTTATATGTTTATGTTTTAATGATGATAATATATTTTGTAAGGAGTTTAATATATTGCATGGAAATAATAATATGCTTTGCATGGAAATATTATTTTTTGTATGGAGTTCCTTTTAATGGGCATGTTTGAATTTTAAGGGCTGTTTTGATATGGTATTGCTGAAATTAAATAGGTTGATTTCATGATGACCCAATTTGGATATAAGTCCATTTGAAATTACCCCTATAGGATTGCATGAAGTTTTCCTAGTCCAAAGACTTTTAATTGGCTGACATATTTATTGCTGAAAATTCTTTTCTTTAATATATTTTGTCAAATCAATTTTTAAATTGGAATATTTTAAGAAATCTGCTTTGGAAAGGTATCTTATCATAACCGTTGGATAATATCGTTGCTGCAAAGATCTTTAATATATCATGTCATGTATTAATATAAAGATATGCAATATTATTTGATTAGGAGGCTATTAAGGAATCCACCTTAATTGGGCAATCTGTTGGGTATTTCAAATCAGACTCTTTCTTTCCTGATTTAAGTTATTTAGTCTATTTTGGAAACCGTATATTTAAATTAGCTATTGTGAAGGATATCTTTTATCCGTTGGTTTAAACAAATTACTAGAATCATGAGATTTTTCAATTGGACTAAATCCTTTATGCTAACAACTCTTTTTCTAACCGTTGATCTCTTCATTATATAAACTCATTCTTCACGGCAAAAAGGAAGACAGACTTGAAGCTTACATCAGTGACTATACAGAACAAATTTTATCAAAAGTCTTCAAAGTATATTTTTCAGATATTCATTGTACTGATTTCAATTCCCTGTGTCTGGAAAAATTAAGAGCCCATTGTAATCAATATTCCTTATATTTAATTATGAGTTTAAGCCTTGTTTGGCTTGATCGATCCAGTAGTGGATATGATCTGTTCAAAGGGAGCTTTCAAGGTTGCAGAGGTACAAATGTTTCAATGGTGAGAAAGGTAGCAGAGGTGCAAGGGGGCAGTCGTGTTCATCTCAATGGAAAGCTACTTTGAACAGGGAGTTTCTTGTATTTTGGTTGAACAAGTTTATTAATAAAAAGAGTCTCCAATACCAATTGGTATTGGACGTTGATTAGACCATTAGTTAGAGGTTAAGGACCGAACCATGTAAAAATCGTTGTGTTTGTGGTTTGCTAATTTTTGTGGTTTGTTCATTTAAGCTTCCACTCTACCTTCGAACTATTAGTAATCATCTGCATAAAAATCGTTCTGCTGAGTTCTCAAATTGAGTTAATCCCGACACTAAATCTCACTAGCTAGTCCTGTCTGCGTTATATATAAAGTAGAATTTAGTCTAAAGCAGACACCAAAAGTCAGAATCACCTGTCTACTTTAAGCCTGTAACAAGAAAAATTTGACATTGTTAGTCACTTCTAGCTTAGACACCTATTCACCCCTCTCTAGGTGTGCACATACACGAAATTACAAGTGTATCAATTAAAAAGTTTTTCACAAACTATATTTATAAGGGGGAACATAACTTTTCGCTCGTTCGGCCTATTACCTCAATTAAGAGAGTAAGTCCACAATTGACGGCATGCGAGAGTTGTTCCACTTATAAATATTAAGAGATAAAATATAAGAATATATTAATGTGTATAACAATATCTCAATAAATAATAATTAATGAGATAATCACAGATAATAGCAATTAAAACTTATCTCAACCAAAGTTGATCAATTTCTCTTCACTAAAACTGATCGAAAATTTTAGCTTTTGAAGAGAGAGAGAGAGAGAGAGCTTTTTTTAAGCTTATAAAATGTAGGCGAGGAGAAAGCCTTTTGAGAGAATTTTTGCAAATTGGCTATGTAAATTGGTAATTTTGAAAGAAGGGAATGAATCCCTATTTATAGCAAAACCAAGAGCGAGGATATTTTTGTCAAAATAAAATCTAATGGTTGAGATCAAAGACATTTTGAAATTAAGGGCTAGGATCTCAATTTTTATCTTCCCAAAAGTGAAGCTCAGTTGGTATAGGAGAAAAGAAGATATCTTTTTATCCCTTGGTTAATCCATTTTCATTTTAATTACCCTTTGGACAAATATTAGGTTGATATCTTAGGTGAAGCATGAATTTAGTAGGCAAACTATATGCCTTTTTCATTTTCCCACATGTTTATAGCAAGATAGATTTCAAATTTATATTCCATGTGGCTTACCTGAATATGGAGTGGAATGGAGCAGAAAATTTACTTTTTTGAGTCTTCCTTGTTGGCCGAAAATGGAGTGAGAATGAGAGAGATTTGTTCAATATATATATATATATATACACACGGTCCGGCTCTCCAGCGAACCGCTGGAAATGGACAGAACCGTCGCTATAGGTCTGTTAAGTGATACATGACTTTAGCGACGGACAAAACCGTCATTAAAGCCCGGTTCGTTTTTAATTCGCTCTTCAGCAGTTCGCTAGAGAGCCTCTGCCTATATATATATATATATATATATATATATATAATATATATATAGATTTGAAAGCATTTGAGTATTTTTTTTATAAAAAAAAATCATTTTGAGAATAGAGTTTTTCCGTGCCTTAGAAAATATTACTTTATGAATATATCTCTCTAACACTTAATACTAATTATCAAGGTCATGTGCAAGATAAAATTCAGTAGTTTAGAAAATTTGGTCAAAATTGATTAAATTAAATATATTAAAAACAATGTATATATAATCCTATGTAGAGGATTCTAAATTGTTTTTCTCATTTTCTTTGAATCCTAATATATATTTTTCTAGTTATCTATTTGTTATCATCAAAATTAAATAAAATTCCTCTGATCCACTTATTTGTGAAGAGAATGTCTCAAGACAGATTCTATTGTTCAGCCTAGTCTTTTATTGCCAAAAAATGAAGATTTTCAAGTGAAAGAAGCACAACGGAAAAAAAAACACAGAAGAATAAAAAAGGTAGAAAGAAAAAGATAATTTGTGGGTACGTTAGAGATACATTTAAAAATTTTATTACAGATCTGCAGTCGGATTAAAGGATTGGAAGAAAGCACTCACAGGTATACTAGGAGTTAGGGCTGCAAACGATCCGATCTGATTCGAACTTTGACGAACTCGAACTGAACTCGAATACTATTAGTCGAACTCAAACATGTTCGTATAAAATGATCGAACTAACCTACATGTGTGAGTTCCGATCGTTAACTTTTCGCGAACATGAGTTCGCGAACATAGTCAAACATTATCATGTTCGTGAACATCTAAACGTTCACGAATCACGAACACAAACTCGTTCGCGAACAACACATGAACATATTTGAACTTGATCAAGTTCACAAACATTTGAATCAACTCATTACATGTACTGAAGCAAAAATTAGGCTAAATATTGTAATCATCATTTATCCAAAACCAAAAATAATTACTTAGAAGAAGTTAGAAGTTAAAAATTAACAAGTACTTAGAAATTATTGATTTATAAATATCAAATATTAATATCTAAAAAGTCTTTCAAATCTTCAAGGTCTAACCACTTCAAAGTTCTAGTCTTCTAACATGTTGTTGGCTGCACATAAGAAATAAGATTGCTTGATGACTTGATTTCTCTATTCTCTATATGTATATCTTGATTTGATAATTTCAATAACTCATGTAAATGTAAGCAACTGTATTGTATCATTGTTTAATATATGTCAAATTGTCATTACATGATGATTAATGACTTTATTTATGTGATTTATCATGACATGGGTTATAATTTATTAAATTATTCGTGATGTAAATTGCAATAATCCAACACTCATTGTTGCAAATTTTATGAAAATATTAATATTATTTTAATTAAATTAGAGGTGAAGAAGTACACATAATTATTTAAGAAAAATGTTTACTTATAATCAATTATTAAAAAAACAAAAAATATGTTTAAGTAATAAAAGAAAATTACTACAAATTTAACAATTATTGATAAGACAAACTTTAGAATTTAATATGAAATAACCAACTATTTGTATTTAGAATTTAAAAACATTAAACATGTAAGAAATATAATTCAAACTTGAGCATCTCATGAGCTGCTCGCGAACCAATCGAACCGAACCGAACTCGAATTATTCGCGAACAAAGTCGAACCGAACCGCATGGTTCGCGAACATGTTCGGTCCAGCAATCGAACGTGATACCATGTGCGAACTTGACTCGACAAGTTAATCAAATCGAACCAAACTCGAACTGAACCGAATATGTTCACGAACGGTTCGGTTCGTTTGTAGACCTACTAGGGAGGTATTTAATGTAGTGCTTTTCTTCTATTCTTGTGGTCTTTTTTGCATTAGATTTACAGTGGTTGAGTTCAGATTTTATTTCCAAGTAGTTGTTGAATGATCTGCAGTAGGTTGATTGCCAGATTTGTTTCTAATTTTGGCCCTTCTTCACTTGTCAACATAAAACGTGTTGTGTGTTTAAGGTGGTAAGGTGGCTGCATTTTTTTGATGGGTTAATTTCCTACCATTGAGATATTTCAATTTGGTGGTGGTGTTGTATTGGTAACTTTTATGTTTGTATGAGTTTCGTTAGATTTCATAGCATGTTGCAGGTTCTGTGATCAGTTTATAGATGTTCTGGATGTACATTACCATGGGTGTGTAAGGTAAGCAAGTAACGGTTTGTGGTTAGAGATTAATTATCAGCAGCATAAGGTAATTCATTGTGAAGAGAAACTAAAGGACTTGTAAGGGTTCATTGAAAGTCAGCTTAGAATGACTGCATCAGAATTGGTCAGAATTGGTTTTGTTGGCACTATTTTTCTGAGACGGATATTATATTTTCTGTTGAATTTCTGGTAGGCATGTACAACCGACCGGCCAGGCCTGGCAAGCCTTGGGCATTGACCAATCCAGGCATTTTGACTTTTGATTTGGCAGGCAAAGTCAAGCTAGGCTTGGGCATTAAAAACGTGGTCTGTTTAAGCTTACAAGTCAGGCCAAGGCCGGACGGTCTAACCTTTTTCTTTTTTTTTCCCTTTTTTTTTTTACTTTTAATGTTAAATGTTAAATATGAAATATTAAAAATAAAAACTATAAAGTATAAACTAATAAAAATTTGTAAAAATAATTTTTTTTAATGAAAAACTAGAGTATTTACAAGAAGCTAACTTATTATTAATATTTAATAAACTAACTTTTAATGTTAAATATTAAATAAAATAACTAATTCTATTAATTGAAGATACAATCACCTATAATGTAAGGGTTTCTATGCTATGTCCACAGTTCTCTTATAATTATTTGTTTTTCTCTTAATCTTAAATGAATGAATGAACAATGCATATATGATTTTACATAATTAATGGAGTGCTCAAAATTTTAGTAAGCAATTTATATTTGGGCATTACTTGAGTACAAATATTAGTTATTTATTAATGTTAATGTGAAGATTTTATATCCAAATAGTATTACATAGGATAATACATTAATACTTCAATGATAATTATAATATTATGTGGTTTTGCATGAAAGACTTTTTTTACTTGCTTGTTCCTTGAATGTAATTGGTATATGCTAAGTGTTAAGAAAAGATCTTAGGCCCCATATCAGGTTGAACCCAGGTCGTAGGCCAGAACAAGCCTGACTTTTTGGCTAAGTTGGGCCACACTAAACTTTTTTCTTCAAACAACAACCTCTTTAAAGCCTCTAGCTAGGCAGGGCCTGATCGAGTACTAGTCCAGGCCTCGACTAGGCTGGACTTTAACCAAGCCGGGCCCAGGCCAGATCGCTGGCCACTAGCTTTTTGTGCACCTCTAATTTTTGGATGAAGCTCTTAGATGTTGAATATATTTGTTCAAGGATTTAACTCCATATAAGGTTTTCTTTGTTTTGATGATTTGTAATTCATAGTGGCCTTATCCAAATTTTATGGATTCGCCAATTATGTAATTTGTTGGGATTTGGGGAGGGTTCTTCTAATTTTGGAGATACCCTCCCTTAGATCTCTTTTCTTGTGCTCAAATAATTTTTCTCTTCTTATAGAGTTTGTTTTTCCTTTTTGTGTGCTCTAATAATTTCTCCCTTCTTATGGAGTTTGTTTTTCCTTTTTGTGGGACTTGTTTTCTCCATGATATGACTGATTTCTTTCTCTTTTGCGAGAGAATTTTACTATCATCTCTTCGGAGACTATGCTTTCTATAGTTGAGAGATTTTTGTTTTTTTTTCGTTCATGAGAATTTTGTTGATGCATTTGATTGCTAAAGATAGATTGTTTAGATTTGAGTGATAGCGTTATCATGACGACTAGTTCTTCGTTTAATCATATTGAAAAACTACTCAGATATGCATGTTCTGTTATTAATTTTAGAATATGATTATTTTTCAAGAATATATATGGTGTCCACTAGTTGTTGCTACAATTGATCATTTTCTTGACTATCTGTTATTTTGTTTGAAGTAATTACCTTTTCAATTTTTTGTGTTGAAATCTTTTCATTATTTGTAACAATTTATAGTTTCAATATATTTTAATCAATTTGACTATTTGATCAAAAAAAATAAAAAAATTCTTTTACCGATCAAAAAAAAAATACTATGTTCTAATATGATCAAATTATGAAGAAGTAATCAAACCTTCTCCCACAATATTGTGTTTTTCAATCCTCATTGCTATATCTTAAAATAAATGGTACAAAAATTTGGCGATCATAAAAGTTCACATAGCCACTTAATTTGTGCCATAGCAACACTATGTTGAATGATTTAAAAAAATGATACGTAACACATACTAATTTATATGACCAACACATCTTGTACTTTTTATTTAAAAATCATACAGTCAAGATTTATAAACATAACCTTTTTCCTATCACAAGTTCACAACACAGTATTATAAATACAGACTTGACTATCACACCATATAAGATTGTGAGTGCTGCAGCATAGTGTTGTAGACATCAAATCGTAGTTGGCAAAAACTTACGAAATTATTCAAGTCAGCAAAAATCTTAGATATATAGTTTACTATGAACTTATGTGATTTGTATAATATTAATGTGTATTTAATTATTTTAACCAATACACGCTTGTAAAATAGTAATTTCGGATTTCAATATAAAAAGGAAAAAGCAGTAAGTCTAGACGGACAGATTATATGGGACATGAAAATTGGACATTTTCATGTTCTAATGGTGTAATTTTTTTCTTTGTTGTATTTATTCCAAACATATTTATACTATGGATTTAAAAAAAAATAATTAAAATCCAAAAATATTAGGTGTAATTTGGATATATATCAAAAAAGGGTTGTATGGGCCTATACAACCCTTTTTTTGATATATATCCAAATTACACCTAATTTTTTTGGATTTTAACTATTTTTTTTTTCAAAATCCATAGTATAAATATATTTGGAATAAATAAAAAATAATAATTGGCCATTAAAATATAAAAATGTCCAATTCCATGTCAAAAAAAACTGGGCGCGTAGGACTACTCAAGAAAAAAGTCATGGTCGGCAAAGCAAAATTCTTGCACACTGATTTAAATAATATGAGTGAGAGAAAAGCTACATTTGAGTTTTGACAATTTAAAAGCTCTGATAGTTGTCCACATTACGCATCAATCCACAATAGATTAAAGCAGAATAAACTTTTCGTTAGTGAGTATTGTCAGTAGTTGCCCCGCGTGAAGGTTTCTAAGGGTCCACACCTAAAGAGACTACTCATTCAACACAATGATGAAAATATTACTAAATTCTTGGACAAAAAATAGGTTTCAACCAATTACTTGAATTTGATGAATCATTTCACTTCATTTACAAGTTCTAGTAATTTCTAAATTTTCTCCTATATTTTTGGTGGTAGCTGAAGGTTTGCATCAATTTAAAAATAAAGTACTCCGTCGTAATTACACTAGAATGTTTGAACGTGCAAAATAAAATAAGGTTGTTGATATTGTCAGAATAAAAATAATATTATCAGAATAATAAGTATCGACAGAACAATTATAAAAATGTTGTTAAATTTATATTTGCTTTGTCAGCATAATTTTTGCTCTGACATATTGTTGGAGCAAAAATTATGGTGCACTAGACTATTGATATTGTCAAAACAAAAATTATATTGTCCTAGGTTATTAGTATTGTCAAAGTAAAAATTATACTGCTAGAGCAAATATAATACTTCTTCCGTCTAAATTTTTGTCCTAATTTGAAAATACATGCCTATTAAAAAAAATTATCTCTAAACTACCCATCACAAAAATTATACTGCTAGAGCAAATATAATACTCCCTCCGTCCAAATTTATTTGTCATAATTTAAAAATACACGCCTATTAAGAAAACAAATTATCTCCAAATTACTCATCTTAACTACTCTGTTATCATCGTTTTTGTTTTAATTAATTTCCTAACTCTTTCTTGAATTGGTAAAATAGAGGAGAGATAGAGGGAAAAAAAAGAGTATGTTTGTGTTTCCACTATCAAAATTAATTGTGCTATTTTTTTCAATGTATGTCATATTGTTTTCAATAAATTTTTTATAAAGAAAAAATAAGGTCAAAAATAATATTAAAATAAGAAGATGACAAATAGATTTGGACAAACTAAAACAAAATTAGGACAAATAAATTTGAACGGATGAAGTAATATATTTTGTTAATTTTTAAATTTCAAAATTATTATTTACCAACTTAAAAAACTGAAGCCAAAAAAAATGATAGAACTTGCATACTCCCTCTGTTTACAAAAAAAGTCTTATTTATAAATAATAATAATAATAATAATACTTTTTATTGAAAGGAGCATAAAATTATACAATCTTTTCAAATTTATCTTCATAATTTCATTATTATATTACTATTATTTCACTTTCAGGGGTAAAAATATAAATACTTACAAACTTTATAAATAACTGAATAAGATTCGTAGAAATATTTTACTTAAAAACAAAACTGCTTAGCCCCACACCTTTCTCGTTTTATTTGGGGATGGAAAGAGACTGCCAGTATGCCTTACTTCATCCCTTAATAAATAGACACAACATGGTTCTAACCTTTATGCAACTTCTAAATAATACTTTTTGTCTTAGTTATTTTTTGTGCATATTAAGAAAGAAAATAAAATAATAACATTGACTATATTTAAATTCTCATTTAATTGCATAGTTTTCTTCACATGACTAGTGATAATTCATAAATATGCATAGAGAATAGAAATATGATACTCCCTCCGTCCCTTAATATAGGACGTTTTAGACTCGGGCACAAAAATTAAGATAATGATTGTATAACATTAACTATAGTATCAATTGTCTATAATACCCTTAATCTTATCTTATCATAATTATCTCATACTCTTTTTCACACATTTTCCCATGAGGGATAATTTTGGAAAAATTGTAATCAATTCTCCTAGATTATAACAAACGTCAAATAATTAGGGACAAATGAAAAATTCTAAAACGTCCTATATTAAGGGATGAGGGGAGTAGTAATTATTACTAAGGTTATATAGACAAATTATTATAAAAAATAAGTTATTTAAGGTAAATAGATATTTAACTTAGAACTACCTAAAATAGTAAGAACGACTTTTATTCCAGGCGGAGGGAGTACCATATATATTTTCCTCAAAATAATTCCCATTCCCATGGCTGGACTTCTTCCAAGCCTACTCTCTTTCCCCTTCATCACCCTCTTCATTTTCATCTCATTTACCACAATTTCATCCTCCCAACAAGATTACAACTTCATAAAAACCCTAAATCCCAAAAAGCATGGCCTAAAAAGAGAAAAACTTAGCCATTTTCGCGTTAATTGGCACGATATAGCAAATGGTGCAAAACCAACCACCGTGCCAATTATCAATGGCTCAACATCATCTGGATTTGTGCAATAAATATGATCGATGATCAGCTAACCCAAAAAACCCTAATTGAGCTCAAACTTAATAGGAAGGGCACAAGGGTTGTATGCTTTGGCTTCACAACAAGAGATTGGTTTATTAATTGCTATGAATTTTTATTTTGTTGAAGGGAATTAGTATAATGGGAGCACGATAACGGTGCTTGGCCGGAATACGGTGTTTAGTAAGTAAGGGAGATGCCGGTGATCGGAGGAAGTGGGCTTTTCCGGTATGCAAGAGGTTATGTTCAGGCTAGAACTTACATCTTTGATCTTAAAAACTGGGGATGAATGTATTGAGTATAATGTTTTTGTGACGCATTATTAATTGAGATTTTATTACATAGTTTGTGTTTCTCACTTAAAATATTTTTCTGTAGGGTCCAGGTTTACTACATTATCTTTTTATCTGCTATTATATTTTTATGTATTGTTATTTAATTTTTATCTATTTATTTATAATTATTTTATAATTGAATAAAAATGACGTAAAGGACAATTAATACACGAGATGAAACTACAAATCAGACAACATATTCGAATTCATTTTTTACTCATTTTTTCTCTTTTGGAAGTATGCGGAAGTTCGGTAGGGTGATTGGGATATAAAACTTTCAACAATCAATTTCAACAGGCTAAACAATCATTTTGGTGATTGTTTTTTACGGTTGGTTTCTATTTTTATCCATGTACATTTATTTTTTTATAATAGTCCTTGTACTTTAAGATAGAGAAATAATTTAGTTTTTTTTTTCTTTAAAAAATAATGATGTGACTTTTTTAAAAATATAAATAAGTGTCAACATGGATAAGTTTTTTTAGTAAGGACAAACAACTCTTTTCATCATTTTTTTTATTAAGTGATATTTCAAACTTCTATTTATAATTTTCCAAATAATATATTTATAAATTCATACTTATTTTCCTCCACAGCTTAGTCATGTCTTTGTTCCTCATTATTTAGATTCATATATGACATCTATACTCTCTAAGATGTACATAAAAGGCTAATTATTATTTTTTATATTCCCACGCCATTTTAGATTCTTTGAGAATTTGCAGTTATATAAAACAATAAGTATAAAACTTCAATTTATTTTGCTTCTAATGGTTCAGTGATCATAACACCCAATGACAAAGTAAAATAACGACGTTATAAATGATGAACTCTCAGAAAAAAAAGGATATTATAAACAATAAACATACATTTCCAAAAAATAAAATAATAATCATGATATTACATTCACAAGAGTAAATTAAGAAATATGATTTCTTCAATAAAGAGCAATATAAATGTAAGTCTAAATTAACAAAAAAAAAAAATTTGATTCAACAAGAATTATTACTCAATTTTATATTTATTACATTAATTAAATATCTCAATAAATAAATTCAAATTCTTAGTATTAAATATCTAAAAAAATATCACTTATTAAGTTTAGAACTTGAGATTCAGCAAGAATTACTATCTTATGTGCACTATTAGTTTGTCTTATCATAAGCCTTGATGATCTTCTTGGAGCAAAATCTTCTTCTCTTTTTTTTCAAATAAATTTGTACGCATAAAGAATTTTACACAATTTGTCAAATTACTAATTTCTCCCTTACTAATGCCCACTTAAATTATTAAAATAAATGTTGGCACATTTTTTTTAAAAAAAAGAAAAGCTATATACGTCATTATTTAAGTTTTAAAAAAATGACTAAATTATTCCTCTATTTCACAGTACAAGGACTATTATGAAAAAAAATTGTATATGGATGAAATTGAAACTAACTATAAATGTAACACCCATGTCCCACATCGAAAGATAAGGAAAAAATTTGTCTTGTATATAAGGAATTGAGTTACTATCAATAGTACCTTCAGTCATGACTTTTTGGGTGAGCTTGTGGTGGGTTAAGATGGCCTAAGAAGATATTATTGAGCCAGTAATTTAAGGCCTTGTTTGGATGAATTTGATTCGATTCGGACTTGGGATTTGACCAAAGATTTGTTCCGGACTCGAGATTTGACCCGAGTTGTTACAATAAAGTACAAGAACCAAAAAAATTATTTAGCCATTTCAATCTTAAAAACAGTTGAAATGAATTCCTAGACTAAGAAATCTACTCCATAAAATGTATTTTAGCACCTAATTCAAGGTTTTAATTCACGATCTAAGAGTATCGTAATCATTTTGATTTGTCACAAAAGTCCACTAAAAATGTGATAAATTATTGAACCTTTTTTATGATAAAATTATAGCGTTATATACAGTTCAATTTACTATCATGGCCTTAAAATCAAAGCTTTATTGGTACTTTTTGATAAATTATTGATACTTTTTACTAAAAAAAATTCTTTTCTTAGACCATTTGATAATGAATTATAAACCCAAATGATATTATGTAATCCCTTTTTGAAGTGTCATATAACCTTAGAATTGCTACTAATAGTTCATAAAATTAAATAACGGACTAATTATAAAATAAAATAATTTTTAATAGTGTTAGATTAATACAAATAATCATATTACATCCATCATTTTTACAAACAAACATAACCAAAATTTGTATATCTTTCTAAACACGAATGCTGAAATTTGTAAATTCAGAAAATATATGAGCAATTCGAAGGAAAAGGTTGATGAAAATGAGAGAACATGATTAAAGACTGTCTACTAGGTTAATTGGTTTTACTTATAAAAGATCCAACAGTGGTGTTGATTTAGGACCGCACAAAAAGTTAATTGTGAGATGCACATAAATTAGGTGTGCCTTTGGAGTTGGTAACTGAAATGACACCACAGAACTTTTAATCATTTTAATTTTTATACATCAAAGTTTCAGGGCCCATATATATGTATGTCATTTCATTTCATTTATATACCTTAATTACATACCACAAGTCTTGTGACACAACCTAGATCTCTAATGGCTAGACAAATTCCAACCCTTTCTCCCAAATTCACCACAATTTTTATCCTCATTTCATTCCTCACAATTCCGGCCACCGGAAAAAGTTCCGACTTCGTAAAAATCGCCGATCGGAATGTTCTCGGGCTCGGGAAAGAAAAGGTGAGCCATTTTAAGTTCTTTTGGCACGACATTGTTAGTGGTCACAGCCCAACTTCCGTGAAAATTGTACCAGCTATTAATAATTCAGCCACGGCGTTTGGTTTGATAAGAATGATTGATAATCCATTAACCGATGGACCGGAATTAAGCTCCAAATTAATTGGAAAGGCTCAAGGATTTTATGGATCCGCTTCGCAACAAGAGATTAGTTTATTAATGACGATGAATTTTGCGTTTAGCGAAGGTAAGTATAACGGAAGCACGATCACCGTGCTAGGGAGGAACGAGGTTTTTAACAAGGTGAGGGAGATGCCGGTGATCGGAGGAAGTGGACTTTTCCGGTTTGCAAGGGGTTATGTTTTGGCTAAAACTCATAATTTTGATCTCAACTCCAACGATGCCACGGTGGAGTATAATGTTTATGTCATGCACTATTGAACTTGTTATATGCATGGTTTGATCTAGCTTGACAGAACTAAGTTAATTATACAAATTTGGTTATATGTTTTGATCAAATTTTATTAATAATTTTTTAACGCCCTTCTCTCAGGTAGGTTTTGGGGTAAGGGTTATTGTGCCTATTTATTCACTATGAAACTGAAATTTGGAAAAATAAAATTTGTTGGTTGCTTTATGCTCTATTCGTTCATAAATATAATATTGAATTTGACTTTTTAAAATTAATTTGAGATATTTTAAATTTAAAATGTATGTGATTCGTTTAATTTTTGAAAAATAATAAAAATTTATAAATAGTATCACTCCGTCCCAAATTAATTGCTCAATTTTGACCATTTTAAGTCAAATTGACTATTTTTAGAATTAATAATTAAGCATATATAAATATATTTCTAAAATTATAAAAATTGGAGTTAGTAATAAATTGTATATACTTTCTTTTGGTTATAATCTCTTCACCTATATTTTAACAAAAATAATAAAAAGATTAGTTCTAAAAATAGTCAATTTGACTTAAAATGGTCAAAATTGAGCAATTAATTTGGGACGGAGGGAGTAGTACTTTTTAAATACTTTACAGCTTTCATAATTATATTCTAAGAAACTTAACGAATTTTATCTCAATTTTTAAATTTTAAAATATCAAAGTGATTTTAGAAAGTAAGTATTGATCTTATATTTTCAAAAGGATAAATGAAGTTACCATGATTTTTTATTTCTTTGGCGGGGAATATTTACATCGATTTTTTGATTGTCACTTACGTGAATAACTATTAGTAAAAAAAATTTAAAAAAAATATTAATAAATGAGACCAAGTTATAATTTTATCTAATCTTGTTCATCGACATGTTTCACCATTATAATTCAACGTAATTCGAAAAAGTCTTCTTTTGGTTAAAAGCGTGAAAGCTTATTTTTGAAGGAGTTGGGCATGCATTTTGATTTACAGAAAGTCTAGGGCGACATTCCCTTAGCGACATTCTAGTGACCTTTTTTTTTTTTTTGGTTTTTTTTTTGTTATGACTTCTAAATAATTTATATGATTTATTGGAACAAATTTTTTTTAAAAAAAACAGTGACTGTACAACACTGTTTTGCATATGTATCCAAATTACACCTAAATCACTGTTTTTTTTTTAAAAAAATTATTCTAATAAATCATATAAATTATTTGGAAATCATAACAAAAAAAAAACCAAAAAAAAAAAAAAAAAAAGGTCACTAGAATGTCGCTAAGGGAATGTCGCCCTAGAAGTGCTCTTTGATTTAAGAATCATAATGATATCTTGTCGTGTTTTATTGTTTACAACACCCGACAGTTGTTGGTGGGTTGTTGATGGGCCTAATGTCCAAACAACCAACTTTGCCTCCCTGAGAAGTAATGGTTTCTTTCCGGTCCTTCAATCAAAGAAAATTACCACTTGAATAAAAAAGAATAATACTAATAAAAATATTAATAAAAAATAATTATTGAACTTTCAACGACACTTATTATTTTAATAACATAATTATTATTTTAGATGATCAGTGACCTAAAAAAGAGGAAGAAATGTAAAATGAAGGAAATTAAATTAATATAAATTTGGGTAAAAATGAAGACAATAAACACCTCACGTTCTTGCATGGGTTACTGTACAAAACGATATCGTTTTATATAATTGAATACACTTCCTCACATGTTATGTATAAAAATATATTTTGTAATTTTTTAAAATAGTATTATAATAAGAGACAACTTATGCAAAGCCCTCACAAACTTAATTTTTATTTTTATTCCATACTTTTCTTTAATTTTTATTCAGTGTTTGTCATATATGGCCTTTTGAAATTATTAATATACTCAAATCTGTCCTTTTTAATTCAAAAGTTGATTTAATTTCATATTTTATACTGGTATGTACGGAATTAGCCCGAAGCCTATGGGCTTATTGGGTTGAGTGTAAACATATTCTTCATAAGTGTAAATAGATTGGCCAACTTAAAAATGTTTCGTGCTTGGGTAACTCTAAGCCCAACTTGACATGTTTAAATGTTCCATCAGGAAATTAGTTATGTTTCAAAATATAAAATTATTATATTATTGACTTTTTAAAATTAATTTAGAATATTTTTAAACTTAAAATTAATATAAATTTCTTTAATTTTAGTTACTGCAATAATGAATACTGCAAACTATCTCAAAAAATCTACTCATTGTAAGATTTAATTTTTTTAATATTTTTAATAAATCATCTAAATTTTGAGTTTAAAAATGTATCAGATTGATTTTCAAAAGTCAATAACGATTTTATAATTTCGAACGGAGAGAGTATAAGATTATTATTTAATTTTTAAAAGTCATTTTAGACATTTTTATTTTGAAATTAAAATATTCTTTTTACTTTTAATATTAGTAATTGTATTGTAAAAAAATTGTATAAATTCATGTCAATTATAAATTTGAAAATATTTTAAAAATATTTTTTAAAAAGTCACTATTACTCTCATATTTTGGTAAGCGTGTAAATGAATCGAGTCGAGCCGATTCTTGAGTTGCTCAGATTTGGTTCACAAATTTTATCAAGTATAAACTAAGGTTTGATTAAAGCTCGTTTAGCTACCGAATCGAGCACGATATCGAATCGAGCTCAAGTAGTTTGAACTTTTCGAATGACTATGATCTGAATATCAATAGAAAATTACAATTTGAGGAGGTTCGAGTAAATTTATCGCATTTTAAAATTTACTGATATTTAAATCATTTATATTTCGAGTCAAGCTCGAACCGAACTTTTAGTCGAGCGAGTACGAATCGAACCCAAACTATTTGCTCATTTTACAGTCTTATATTTTAGACAATAAAGAGTAAAATGGAATAAACACAAAATTCAAACCTAATCATATTTGGAAAAATTAAAGGAGTAGCATAGGATTCCCTAACCATATGCATAGGGTATGATCGAATTGAATAAGTTCCCACTAAACTCAATTGAGTAATTATTATGGCAATTAGTAAATTAATTTTGTCATTTATGCTTTTGTCATGTCCTCGTAATTATTTACACTTTCTTTACGGTACCTCAACGTCTTTTTCCACAAAGTTGTAAAAGAAATTTAATATCCCACCTATCATGCAAGCATTTGAGTACTAATTAATTAAAATGGGGGTTAACAAAAGTAGCACCTAAATTCCACACATATAATATAAGACTCTTCCTCTAACAAGACTTTTGCGTAGACTTGAAATACACGAAGGGTAGAAAAAGTTTTTTTACACTGGCATTCAAGTAGGAGTGTTGAGGTAGCTTAAAGATAGATCCATTCTCATACTATTAAATTTATAAAAAAAAGTTTAAATTTTAATATTCTTTCGGTCCGTAAAAATTGATTCCTTTGAATTTTAAAATTAAATTGATCAACTTTAGAATCATATTTTTTTTAAAGAGATTATAACCATAAAAAATTATGTTTAATTTACTACTACGTACTTCTAATTTTTGGAACTTCAAATATATATATATTTGCTTAATTATCAATCCTAAAATTGGTTAATTTCATCCGAAGATAAAGAAAGTATATAAAAATATCAAACGTTCAGACTCAAAATTAATCGACAATAAAATTTTTGTTATATATACTCCAACACACTTCATTCTACTAAAAGTATATGAATGATTTGTAATTAAATTATAATATTCTAATCTCACGTCGACATGTGAAATTTTGCTCGCTTGAAAAATATGTAACACGATTTTTATAGAAGTACATTACGATTTGAATCTATAAATGTATTGAAAGACACAAAGCCTACATTTTATAATATTAGATATGATCCACTAAATAATGAGTGGGAATAGGAAATCCAAGATTTAAGACTATTAGGCAACTACTTAATTCAGTTCTATATATGTTACGTTTGCCTTGAATGGTTTGTCAAAAATATGGGCTTTCATCTGTATGTGGTACCATTTTCAATAAAAGAGATAATTAAGAGCACATTAATCTCTTCTTTTTTCAAGGACAAGAAACTTGTGTTTACTACATCTTTTGTAATTTGGTCTAATGAATCAAAAATACCCTAACGCTATTTTTGGCAACTCAATTCCAAGACTTGAAATCGAAAATCCGACTATCAAAATGGAATTCACGGGAAATATAAAAAGAGAAAAACCCTATATCTATATTTTTCATAGCTATAGCTATATTTGGCAACTCAATTCCAAGACTTGAAATTGAAACTGAGTGCCAATTTTAACTAAATTTCAATTCTATGGAATTGTAAATGTGCTATCAATTCTGATTCTGAAGCTTAGAATTAGGTTGCCAACCCACATAAGATTACAAACCTAGACACCTACTTATCACATCTGTCTATTGACCCTTCTTTGAGTTCAGGTCCAGGAGCTTGTTACAGAACTGAATACAGTGGAAGAAGAGATTAGTTTGTTGGAGAGAAAAGTTAATGAGCTAAAATTGAGTTTGTACCAGGAGAAGAAACAAAACAAAACAAAGAATGCCAAACACGGCAGCTAATATTTGTAGAAAACCTTGCAATATTAACCCACCAATATTTGTGATAATATATATCCAATGCAAATTACTTACCAGCACTGTTACAAAATATAAGATTAATTTCGACTTTATAAAATTAAATTAAAATATTTTTCAAAATTAAAATTGATGTGATTCATTTAAATTGCAAAAAACAAAAAAAAAATCATAATTATAATTGTATTAAGATTAAATTAATTTTAAAATACCTTGACGTGAATTCAATAGTTCAGTGGAATAAAGAAGATAAATAAATACCTATCAGGAAATTAGCTTAAAAAAGAGAAGTACCCTCAATGGAATAAAACCAATTATAGTCTCTCTCTTTTTTTAAGCCCCGAATCTCACGTAAAAGAAGAAATACAATTCACAAGTTTTGTATAAAGAAAAAAAAAATACACTTCACATAAATGAAAAAATAAACTCACACTTGTGATAATCGAACTTCAGACTTAAAGGACACACAGCCTTACTTTTAACCACTAACATGTAAATTATTCATTTAATTTATTTTAAATGATTCGTGTAATTTGAATATTTCGGACAAAGATGTAATTAATTGTATTTAACTTGCTGTAACTTGAAGTTAATTAATGGTAGAAGTAAAACCAATTATACTTCTGAATTCAATATTATGCAGTTATATGACAAACAATTGTTAAAAGAAATAGATACATGCACGGTGCACCTACAGTGCAGGATATATCAATTGTTAAAAATATTCCACAATTCAATATTAATGTTCTATTTCTACAAGTTGTATTTTTTTTCATTTAAAAAAAAATTAAGAAAAAAAACAAAATATACAAGTTGTATTATGAACAGAATACATCATGTATTAAAAAAACTGGTCAATGTTAGTGTGCTTGTCTTTAAACTACATTATATCCAATTAGTATATATCAAGTATATCTTGTTTATGCTTATTTTTGTAAGAAAATCAAGTGGCAGAAAAGCAAGTGACAAATTAATGGTCACTTCACTCTTCACACAGTTACACACACTAATGGACTTTATAATATCTGCAGACTGCAATGCTTAGTTACAAAAAAAAAAAATGAAGAAGAAGAAGAAGCAATATGCTGTAATATTAATCTTCACGAAGATGATTTTTTTTTTTTTTTTTAAAAAAAGAAAAAAAAAGTACAAGAAACGGTACCTGTAGTAAAATGCATCAAGTTCTTGTATCACGATTTGGAACAATAATATCCAAAACTTGGGTTCCGGGGGGAGTATCCTGATAACCCATTATGAATGACTTTACACTTTGTTTTTACTTTGAAACATGGACTGCAATTCTGCCATATGCATCGACACATTCGCATTAAACGAATCCTTCAAGCTGTCCAGAAACAAAAAATAATCATTTCTCCAACGACCATTAAGCAATAAAGCGCCACATATTAGCCCAAACACTGTACTGAATCCGAGGGCTGCACCAATATGAAACCATTTCTCACATTCATCCTCTTCATTTCCAGCAGCAAAAGGAGCTGGAACACGACACGAGATTTTATCTCCAGGACATTTAGCTGCAAGCGGAAGCCCACAAAGTCTATTATTTCCATTGTAATAAGAAACATTAAAACCTTGCAGTTGAGTGCCTGACGGAATTCTTCCTGACACGTTATTGTACGACAAGTCTAGATAAGCTAGAAAGTGAAGCTCGGACAAGCTCGTAGGAATTTGTCCTGAAAACTGGTTTCTGGACAAATCAAGGGATTCAAGAGAATTGAGCTGACCAACACTTTTAGGGATTTTCCCATAGAACAAATTTCTCCACAAGTTCGACGATATAAATCCTAAAAGCCCGGAGCTAGGAATTGTCCCAGACAATTTGTTAAATGACAAATTAAGAATCCTCAGCAACCGAAAATGCAACCAACTATCAGGAATTTCCCCCGAAATTTGATTATGTTACACATCAATATACATTAATGCCCCCTCAATGGAATTCAAGAAAGAGAGTGTTCCAGAAAATTTATTTCTATTGAGATACACTGAACTTGTATGGAAAAGAAATCGCGGTATTGAACCCTCAAAACGATTAGAACTCAAGTCTATAGCAGGATAATAAATGAAATTCGATGATAAATTTGGTATCTCGCCTTTGATGTTGTTCGAAGAGAGATTCAGGTATAGCAACCCAGGTGAAAAATCCCACAATGACATAGGGATACTATCTGATATTCCATTGCTAGATAAATCAAGAAAGGTAAAGTTCCCTACAGTTTGAATCCAATGAGGGAATTTTGGCCCCAACTTGCAAGATCTCAAAAGTATGTACTCTAACTGGAAAGGAGAAACCCATTGGGAGCTCAGATTGAATGCCAAAGAGTTGAATGATAGGTCCAAATACACTAGATTGGAAAGATTAGACAAGTGTTCCTCAGAGATAAAACCTTCAAAAGAGTTTCTTGAAATAGCAAGAGATTCAAGTTTGGAGAGTTGCCCAATTGTTTTTGGTAACACCCCAGTTAACTGATTGTCTGAAAGGTCTAAATCTATCAACCAAGAAAATCTCGTGATATCATAAGGAAATGAACCAGTGAATTGATTGCCAGACAACCACAAACTCTAATGAATTCTCAGCACATCCAGATAGAGTACTTTGAAGGTTCCCACTATAATTGTTCAAGGATAAATCTAGTCTTCGCAAATTGCAGAGATTTCCAAAGGATTTTGGAATCCCACCATCAAGTTGATTTTCAAAGAGGTAGAGATTTTTCAGTGAAGTTAGGCCACTCAAAGCATTTGGAATTGGTCCTTTTAACTTGTTGCGGCCAAGATTAAGATAAACAAGGCTACTACTTAAGTTGAACAACCAACTATTCATGGAGGAGGTCAAATTATTAGTAGAGAGATCGAGGGTAGAAATAGATGAAGAAGAGTTTGTTAAGGAAAGAAAGGGAGACATGACTTGAGACAGCTCGCAATTAACCAAAACCAAGTCTGATAGGAAAGGGAGATTCTTGATTGTATCTATCCAGTAATTGGCTCTACTAAGGTTGACATAGCTCAAATCAAGGTGTTTCATTGAAGAAAGATGAGCCAACCAATCTAGATTCCCACCCTTTAAAAACATGCCATAATTATTTCCAAGATCAAGATACTGCAAGTTGGAGAGATTCCCAAGCTGATATGGAATAGCTCCACTAATTAAAATTAGCAGTTGACAGAACAAGATTTCTTAAGCTTGTTAAAGAACCAATAAACCCCGGAATAGAAGTATCAAAATGGTTAAAACTAAGAACAAGATAATGCAATTTTGAGAGGTTACCAAGCTGATATGGAACAACCCCACTTAAATTAGCATATGAAAGGTCAAGGTAAACTAATTTTGAGAACGAACCAATGAAATTTGGAATTGCCATGCCTCCAAAATCATTGTCACTGAGGTCCAAGTAGTTTAAATTCTGTAATTCAAGCAATGAAGAACTGATCTTACCTCTTAGTGGGTTGGTTTTATTAGAGGAAAACGAAAGATCAAGTTTGATTACATGGCTAGTGATGTTGCTACACTCAACTCCTCGCCATTTGCAACAGTCCATTTTATCTTCTTCGCTCCCCCAAGAAGATAGGCGTTGATAGTCATCTACAGGTCCTCGCTTAAACACGAGGAGCGCATGTCTCTCCCTATCAATGCACCTTATCGCGTTGGCTTTTATGCTTAGCAAAACCAACACAAAAACAGATTATATTCACAAGTTGAATTTCTTTGATCATGATCATGTTCAAAATCATAAGAGAAAAACTATACAAATACAACTCACAAATTCTCCAAAATATGAAAAACTTATTGTCAATCCAATTTGTTATGCTTTTTTATGTATATGTGTGTGTTTGTGTGTGTGTGTGTGTCTCTCTCTCTCTCTCTCTCTCTCTCTATATATATATATATATATATATATATTATATATATATATATATGGTTACAAGTTGCAGCTATGAAGCTGTGGAGGAACTATATATAAAATAAGCAAATTCAAGATAAGTGAGTCAAATAGATGTTAAGCATGTGTATAAGTGGTAAGTGTTTTATGAATGTGACTTAATTTCCAGCGAGAATTTACACGCGCACACGTTAATAAAGACTGATGAAAACAAAGACTTATAAGTGTTCACGTACAAGTTGCCTCAAGCATTCCCATCCACTTATTAATAAATTCTTTAGATGAACTTATGTGGAATTGACCAGTAGCTAAACTATGCTACCAATTATATATGTACGTGTATATATGCTATATATATTATGTGAAGTTTAATAATACTAGTATTTCTTTTGACTTTCTATATTCATCTGTAGGAGTTGGTGAACACCGCTTGTAAATTACTAAATCTGTTTTTGTTGTATTTGGTTATGGTGAATATATTAAACTTATCAACCATGCCAAAAAAAAAGGAAGTTTCTTGATCATATATTACATAAAAATTAGTAGTGACAAGTTTTCTAAGTCAATGAATTTCCTAAGGCAGTAAATTAAGATATGCCGGCAGTAAATTAAGATATGCCAACAGTAATCATCAGCAGAGGCAATTGAACTACATTTGAGATCATTGAGATCATTCTTATGTCATTAATTCTTATAGCCATTTTTCTTTTTAATACTACCACAGAAAGAGTCACATTTGCAACCCAAAAAAATGATAAAAAAATTAAATAAATAAATATAAATAAAAATATTCCACAAAATAGCTCTTTTCATTGATGATAGTTGGTATAAAATGACACAATGTGTTTTAGTTTAACTTCTCAATTTCGCTATGATGCCACCACTACTAAATTAAAGACCCCACTATATTTAGGGATAAACATGGAAGAAAAAGTAAAAATACATCCTTAAAGTTTACAAATTTTGTAAATGAGACTCATTTTGTGGGTCAGAGTATATGGGAACTCATGGCATTTCTGACTTGTACCAGATTCATTATGAGTGACAAAGTGTTATTTTTGGTGTTAAGTCCCCAAGTTATCTTTTTAATCTTGTCATTTATTGCATGATTTTCTTTTTCTGAGCTTGCATTCTCCCTATTGTGCAGTTAGCTCTCATGCTTCTAGTTCAGGATCTATTTTGTTATTTATATGCTTCTTGGGTATGCCTTTAGTAAATTTCTTTTTATTTTGTTTTTTTGGTTTATATAATTCTAAATTACCAAAAACAAGAAACTTGAGAGTTTAACTGCAAATAACAAGAACCACCCATAAATTTTATTGGACATATATCCATTCTGTATGCTGATAAATCACCCTACCTAATCAGAACAAAATTGTTACTTCTACTCCACTACTCCATTCATCCCGAAATAAACGTCCTAATTGGTTTTGGCACACTAATTACTAAAATTTTCTTTTACCTAAGTTACCATTTTGATTACTTATTAATTGAAGTATTTTTTCACTTTTCTATGACCCAACAATTACTCTTTTCCACATGAATCAATTATCTAGATACATTCTTTTTGTGACTCTCACATTCCCAATAAGTACAGTAAATAGAAAGAGAGTTTAGAGTGCAATTAAATAGAAAGAGATGTTACAGTGAAAGTGGTATAGCAGTACTCCATTTTTCAATTTTTATTTCTTCAGTTTCCAATAAAAATGAGTTAGATTATGAGGGTATAAGAGAAAAAATAGGATAAAAATAGTTACTAATATAGAAATAGGACATTTATGTTGGGACATCCTAAAAAGAAAATTAGGACATTTAATACGGGACAAATGGAGTATTATTTAAAGTTAAATTGGAAGTTGTCCCTTTCTTACATCCTCTTTTATAATTTTAACTTTTATTAAACCTGTATGATCTATTATTGAAGTTGCCCCTTTCTTTTTACCTCTTTTATGATTCTAACTTTATTAAACTTGTATGATCTACTATTGGTGAAGCTTAATCCAACTTTGATTCAAAGGTTGTTGTAAAGTTACCCAAAAGGTGATGAGGCATGCATTGTATTATGTACGATATTCTGAAATTGTGAGACTGACTAAATCGCCGATTATGGAGTAACATAATCTTTGGACGAAACACATAAATGATGTATTTTGTGTGTTATTGTTTTTCTTTCGATTTCTTTTTACTATTATTTTCGCAGTGGCGATATTCTCTCACATGATCATCATTATGTATTGCAAATTATAAGTGACGGTATAAATATTCTTTAACTATTAGTTGCAAAGAAACTGAAATTATGTGTACCGCCAAAATGAAAAGCAGAAAGAAACTGAAATATTACGAAAAAATCTAAGCCCGAGTTTTTCTTCTTTCCTCGCAATTACAGAGGAACATGTGAAAGCATCACACGAAACTGGAATATATTCTAAATAAAGAGTAGAGTTAATATCACATTAAATGCTACCGTACTAATGCTAGCCTTCAACAAGAATTAATTGGTTACTCTCCGAATCAAGTCTCCCAGTAAATGTTCTTACTTCATCTTTTGTCTCAAATGTTATCCAGGTTGGCGACATTTATCAACAAAAGCTACCTTTAGGCAAGAACTGCTGACGCATAGCAAGTAGAGTTGGATCATGTTCTTTCCTTGAGAGTAGATCCAGTACCATGGAAGTGGTAGATGCATCTACTGAGAAACCCTTGTCAACCATTTTTTGCATGAGCAAACTTGCTTCATTATACTTCTTACTTCGAAAACATCCACGAATAATAATGTTGTAAGTGGCATCATCTGGCAAGCAATCATTAGCCTCCATTTCCACAAGTAGCTCGTTTGCTTCTTCCAATAGTCCATATTCACAAAGTCCTCGGATCATCATTGTGTATGTCTTAATATCTGGTTGCAAGCCTTTTAAAGGAAGGCTATCAAAAAGATTTCTTGCCATATCAAGCTCTCCATCTTTGCACAATCCATCAATGAGGACATTATAAGTAACAATATCAAGAACTAAACCATTAGATTCCATCGCATGAAACAAGGACAATGCTTCATCCACACACTGGTTCTTGCAAAGGCCGTCTAACAAGATGTTGTATGTCAAAATATCTGGTTTATGGCCTTGAGATTGCATCTCATTAAAAAAATCCCGTGCGTCAACATATCTACCCATCTTAAATAGCCCATGCAAAATAGTGCTATAAGTTACAATTGTAGGTTTCAAACCTTCACTCGACATTTTTTGAAAGAGATCCATAGCTTTATCTACTATTAGCTTCTTGTAATATCCATTTATCAAAGTGTTATAGCTACGAGTTTTGGGCACTATCCCCTCATTCATCATGGTATTCAACACTGCCAATGCTCCATCGATTTCGCCTCGCAAACAATACCCATCCATGAGCGCATTGTAGGTGACTACATCAGGATTCTCACCTCTTTGAATCATATGTTCGACCACATGCCCTGCTTCTTTTACCTTACCTTCCTTGCAAAGCGCATCCACCAGTATATTGAAAGTATGCATGTCTGGAGAGATTTTCACGCTGGCCATCTCTGTTAACAAATGTTCAGTCTCTGTCCATCGACCAAAGTTGCATAGGCCCTGAATTAATGAATTGTAGCTGTAAACATTTGGCGATATACCTTTTCCAATCATTTTAGAGAAAAGATCCAAAGCATCATCTACTAGTTTGTCCTTACACAAACTATCAATGATGGTGCTATAAACTACAATATCTGGTTCACACCCTCCATTTTCCATTATTCTGAGCAACCTAATGGCCATGGAAGTGTTGCCTACTTTGCAAAGCCCATTTATAATGGTCCCATACATAACTACATCAGGTTCAGTTTCTTTTGTCCTTATCAACTTCTTGAACAATTCCTCGGCCTCCACAAACTTATTTGATGAAAGAAGCCCCCTTATCAGGGTGGTGTAGGTAAAAGCATCCGGCACGAAACCACGTTTGAAGATGACACCCAACAGAGAAAACCCATAATCGACTCGATTACAGTGACAACAACAGTTTATAACAGTGGTTATTGTAACTACATTTACCAGAACCACCGGATTTGTTAAAGCACAAATATCTCTGAACAGAGAGACAACAACGGAGTAGTGTTTCATTCTGGCGATAGCTGCTAATAGTTGATTGAAATGGATTACAGACGGGTGAGGTCGCATTTGAAGCATACGATCGAATAAAAGAAGAGCATCATCAAGATTATCGAACCCTAATTTGCATTTCTCCTGCAGTAATTGCTGCAGAGAATCTCTGCCTCTACGCTTGGGATTGGGGCTAGGGTTTGTTAATTTTGGAGCAGTCGATGTATGAAATGGAGCGTAATAATTATTACGGACTAAGAAAAATGGATTGAATAAGCAGAAATTGAGCAGAGATTTACCTGCAGGTGGGTGATTAACGCCACTAGCTATAATCGTTGGTAATTTGTTGGAGGTCAAAGTAAAAGCAACCCCATGAATAAGGCTTCCCCTTCCCATTTCCGATCTCTGATCTGGGACCGTGAGCCACAATTACCGGGTAAAAATGGTGTTGTTGGCCTGTACTATATGTTACTCCCTCATTTCGTTTATATAAGTGGTGGTGTAAGACAATCACACGAATCGAGGAATCTCATTAATTTTAATAAATTAATATTAATTTAAAATTTTATTATTATTCCTACCTTAATTAATTGTTTTATCTTCTCTCTTTTAATTACTCTATTTTTCTAGGGACAAAATAAAAAATAATTAATTTTTTCTGCTAAATATATATAAAACGTCTTATATTATGAAACAAAATATTTTTTTTAAACGATTTATATGTAAAGGAGGGAGTAGTAGCGTTGCCTTTCGTTAGTATTTGGTATTTGGTGTGTTGGAAAAGTTGGTAGGTTAGAAAAGTTTGTTTGGGGACTTTATGTTCCAAGTGTATACTACTAAGATAAAAAAATGATACTTCGTTTCACCTGAGACCTCTTTTATTGGCTTTGTAGCTTACAGGTGGAGGGTGGTTGTAGTTAGTTCAACTCGAGTGATCACGAGAGGTTTACGGTAGGTAGAGGGTGGGTTAATAAGTTTATACTGTGCTGGTGGCTCCATATTTGATTGTTTTATGGCTTAGTGGTCGGATTGTGCACACCATCTAAATTTAGTAAAACTCGGAAACATCTCTATCCTGGAGAGCTTTCCATTTCCATTTTCATTTTCATGTTTGATATTTACCTATACCAAAAAGTAAATAATTGTATCCTAATAGATTTAAGAGAAAGGTACCCTTTTTTTGGTGGTAAATAAGTTTAGATTTTACCAAATGGAATAATAATGCAGTTTACGAGGGGCATTCCCAGTTCATTCTTTTATTTTTAAACTTGTCTCTATGTTCAAGGAAGAATTTGTCCCATGTATTACATAAACATTTCAGTAAACAAACATAAGGGCTTGTATATTAACCAGCCAAATCAGAACATTGAGCAAAACGAAGAGCCAAAATTCAGCTACTCTCCATCAAAAGCCGAGGCCAGCCCATCGGCTTATTTGTATGTGCTCTGCTTGTGAATAAGAGTCCTGCTTCTCTGTCCATCCTATTGAAGGATAACCTCACAATTAAGTAGTCCCTAACTGCATGTTCCACAAAGAATTTCAAAAATTAAATAGGAAAACTCAAAATTAGACAAATATATCCAACAAGCTCAGTCATCAAATCATGTTTATGAGTCACTCAACGCCGCCTTTTATCCCAAAGTAGTTGGGATAGGCTGAAACTGAATCTTATATGAAAGCCTAAAGGTAGAAACTTAACAAGAAAAATAAAAACAAAAAGATAAAACAAATAAAAACTAAGAAAGACACATAAATAAAAATATAAAATATAAATCCAAAAAAATAATAATATAAAAAATATACGTATTAACCAAAAGTAAAAAAAACTAAAATAAAAATTAAAGACAGGAAGGGAAAAGAGATAAACATAAAACGAAAGTCCCTAATATACGAATTACATTCTTTCACACGCTCCCCTATCATAGGCCAAGTCCACAATTATTTTTCCGCTCCTTCAAGTCGCATTGCACTACTTTCTCCCGTTCGATCTACCCTTCCCCTCTTTATATCATCCGCCAAATAAAAGTCTCATTTTCACACCACAACATCAAAAGGCTTCCATTAGATATAACCAAATCATCTCAACCTATGTTCCATTATCTTCTCTCAATTTTGTTAGCCCAACTTTCTTTTGAATATTATCCCAACTTATACGACCACACATCAACCTTAATATTTTCATCATGCTACTCCCATCTTATGCACATGTTACTTCTTAGCTGACCAAGATTCAACTCCTCCACCTTTCCTTAACCTCCTCATCTCCTACTAAGAGTCTTTAATTCTCATCCTTGATACATATGATGTGGACCAAGTCTCTCATTTCTTGTCCTTTGTCTTTGCAAGCCTATATGCACCTTTTACCTCATTGGTTCCAAACTTTTGATAAAGCCTCTCTCGCTGCTTTCTTTTCTTCCTTGTAGGCCAATTTATATCTTTGCACACTCTCACTTGTTCATTTATGTAAGCATTTATAGCACTCCTTTTCCCATCTAATAGCTTCTTGGACCTCCTCACTCCACCACCATGTTACCTTAGTTGGAGGTCCATTCCCTTTACTTTCTCCCAACACGTCCCTAAGTATTCTTCAAACTCATCTTGACATTTCATTCCAAATCACACTAAATTCTTCATTATCTAGTAAGATCCTTCTTTTGAGCATTTTGTCTCTAAAAGTATTCATACTCTCCTTTTAGATTCCACCACCTTGTCCTTGCGTTTCTTGCACCCATATTTTTTCCCCCAAACTATATTAAAACGCATGTCCAAGACCATCAATTCGTGGTTGCATAGACCTACACACCAAAGTAAAACTCGACAACATATATTTATCTGTACAGAATTAAATTTACCACTCAATAATCTAAAATGTTGTTTGTCCTTCAAAGCAACCAGAAGATATCAGGTTAATCTTCTGATACAACACAGTAAATTACTATGAAAAATTGTCTTGTCATTCATAGAAATTAGATGATATTAAGAAAATCTTCTGATAGAGAATTTGCATGTGTAATTCAAAGTTGAGGAAAGTGACTCTTATGTTTGGTGTAAAAGTTAGGGCTGTTGGGCAAGATCATCTATGGGTAATAGTTAGGCTTTTCTTCACATTACTTATGCATATCGAAAATAAGGCTCTTATTGTAATGCATTCCATAGTAGAAAATAGACTAAATTTGAAATAACAAAACCTTTACTCCTTGTATAGTTTATCCTCACCTTCACCCTCAATCTCACTAAAATCCATTTGGGTCTCCTAAAACAAAGGATTCTTCTACTAGTGCAATAGTTACCCATATTTAAAATTAAAATAAAAATAAAAGAATGAACTCCTTGCAACCCCAACAAGAATATGATATGGAAAAACGCAAAACATACCTATGAGTTTGGCAAGAGCTGACCATTATACATCTTATCAAGTAATTGGCGTGCATCCAGCCTCCTAAGAAGACCTTTGTTGTTTGGTAAACCAGTTTCTAAACAAACAGGACACACGTTTCCCTCAACCTGCAAAATAAATCATAACTAGAGTCACTTGAAAGAATTTCAAGGTTAGTCCGTCAGAAGAATAAAGAAACAAAATACGACAATTTGAGGTCTGTACAAATTACTAAAGCCTCCACATTACATGGCGCATATGTTTTCCAAGTGTCCTAACAGTTAGTTATAATCTCTTTAAAAAAATTACACAAAATTCCTTTACTAGGACTAAACACCATAAATAATACTACTACAACATTTACAATGGTGTTATATTTTAATATTTTTATACTAAGCATATAACTTCAAAAGAATATTTTTATACTTAGCATAGGAAAGGTCAAGGTAAACTAATTTTGTGAAGGAACCGATGAAATTTGGAATTTTCATGCCTCCAAAATTATTGTCACTGAGGTCCAAGTAGTTTAAATTCTGTAATTCAAGCAATAAGGAGCTGGTCTTACCTCTTAGTGGATTGGTTTCATAAGAGGAATACAAAAGATCAAGCTTGATCACATGACCAGTGATGTTGCTACACTCAACTTCTCGCCATTTGCAAGAATCTTTTTTATCTTCTTCACTTCCCCAAGAAGATTGGCGTTGATAGTCATCTACAAGTCCTCATTTAAACAAGAGGAGAGCTTGTCTCTTCCTCTCAATGCACCTCATCGCGTTGGCTTCTCCATCTTTAGATTTGATGCCAATGCTGGCTGCTTTTATGCTTAGTAAAACCAACACAAAAAAGATCATATTCACAAGCTGAATTACTTTGATCATGATCATGTTCAAAATCATAAGAATCAGAAAAATTATATATATATAAATAAAATACACAAATTCTCCAAAATATGAATCAGAACTTATTGTCAATCCAATTTGTTATACTATTTATGTATATTTATGTGTTTGTTTGTATCTATATATATATATATATGTATATGTATATATATATATGTATATATATATATATATATATGGTTACGAGTTGCAGCTATGAAGCTGTGGAGGAACTATATAAAATAAGCAAATTCAAGATAAGTGAGTCAAATAGATGTTAAGCAAACGTATAAGTTTTAAGTGTTTTATGCACGTGACTTAGTTTCCAGCCAGAATTTACACACGCATCAGTGTTCACATAGAAGTTGCCTCGTGCATTCCCATTACACTCATTAATAAATTCTTTAGATGAACTCATGTTGAATTGACTAGTTGCTAAACTATGCTACCAATTATATATGTATATTTACATATATATTTATATTTATATTATATATCTATATACTATTACATATTATATTACAAAAGAAAAAAGAAGTTTCTTGATAATATATTACATAAAAACCAGCAGTGACATTTTATATATCATTGATTTTCTAAAGGCAGTAAATTAACATATTTTAGCAGCAATCATCAGCAAGAGGCAACTGAAACACATCTGAGACCATTTTATGTCATTGATTCTTACAGCCAGTTTTCTTTTTAATACTACCACAGAAAGAGTCCCATATGCAACCCAAGAAAAACTAAAAAAAGTCAAATAAATAAATAAGAATAAAAAACAAAAAAAAAATCCACAAAAATAGCTCTTTTTGTTGATGATGATAGCATAAAATGACACAATGTGGTTAAGTTTAACTTCTCAAGATGCCACCGCTACTAAATTAAACACACCTATAAGATTCAGGAATAACCATGGAAGAAAAATATATCCTTAAAGATTACAAATTTTGCAAATGGGACTCATTTTGTTGGCCAGGGTATATGCGAACTCTTCGCATTTCTGACTTGTGCCAGATTCATTGCAAGTGATAGTGTTATATTTGGTGTTAAGTCCCCAGGTTATCTTTTATATCTTGTCATTTATTGCATGATTTTCTTTTTCTGAGCTTGTATGCTCATTATTGTGCAGCTAGCTCTCATGCTTCTAGTTCAGGATCAAATTTGTTATTTTTATGCTTCTTGGTTATGCCTCTAGTAAAAAATTTATTTATTTTGTTTTTTCGATTTATATAAATCAAATTTACCAACAAATAAAAAGCTTGAGAGCATAAGTGCTATAACAAGAATAACCCATAAATTTTATTGGACATATATCCATTCTGTAAGCTGATAAATCAGCTTACCTAATCAAAACAGAACTGTTACTACTATTTAAAGTCAAATTGGAAGTTGTCCCTTTCTTATTTCCTCCTTTATAATTCTAAGTTTCTAACTTTATTAAACTTGTATGATCTATTATTGAAGTTGCCCCTTTCTTTTTACCTCTTTTATGATTCTAACTTTATTAAACTTGTATGCTCTAATATTGGTGAAGTTTAATCCGACTATGATTCAAAAGTGATTGTAAAGTTACCCAAAAGGTAATGAGGCATGCACTATATTATGTACTATATTTTGAGATAGTAAGACATTATGGAGTAACCCAAAGACGCGAACCACGTAAATGTTGTATATTATGTGTTATTATTTTTCTTTCGATTTTTTTTTTCGTTATTGTTTCGCTATGTTGTTATTCTCGAACATAATCATCCTTGTGTAGTGCAAATTATAAGTGAATATATAAAATATTTTTTTACTATTAGTCAGTGTTAGCAAAATCCCTGCCTAGGCGCTAGGCGGTCCTCTACCCACGATTTGGTTGGGCGCCTAGGCAGAATAAAACCTCTACAATACTTAAAATGAATTTGTTAAACATTAAAAAAAAAATTGGGTAATGTTTCATGTAAAATTTAAAAAACTACATCTACAATATGCTTTGTATAGTAACAAGTACGTACAAAAGAAAAATAAATAAACAAGACCGCCTAAAGAAACGCCTAGGCACTGCCAAGGCGCTAGGCACCCCTTCGCCGCTTAAGTCCGCTTAATGATTTTTAGAACAATGCTATTAGTTGCAAAGAAACTGAAATTATGTGTATCGCGAAAAAGAAAAGCAGAAAGAAACTGAAATTATGAGATTACAGAAAATCTAAGCCTGATATTTTCTTCTTTCTTCACAATTATATAGAGGAACATGTGAAAGCATCACACGAAACAAGAATATTCTAAATAAAGAGTAGAGTTAATATCACTCTAAATGCTACCGTAGTAATGCTAGCCTCCAGCATGAATTAGTTCGTTACTCTCGGAATCAAGTCTCCCACTAAATGTTCTTACTTCATCATTTGTCTTAAAATTTTGTCCAAAGTTGACGACAGTTTATCTACAAAAGCTGAAAAACTTACTTAATTATATTACAACTATAAGTCGTGTATTTCTAAAGATGTCATCAAATATTCGCATTTGTTTTTTCATTCAAGTGTAATAAGCACCACAAGAAGGCAGCAACCCACGCATGCACATGATATGCACAAAAGGTCCCAAAAATAGTAAACACACTCCAAAAAGAGTAAGAGTAACTGGAAAAGGTAGACACAGGACAACGAGAGCTTCTTGCAATATCCAGGTATGTTCTTTTGAGCAGAAAGAAAAGAAAGTTCAAAACACAATACTATGACAACACATTATATACCTTTCCAAATATCTACAGAGAACTACCAACAAGGTTAGAATCTCTTATTTGACTGTGCAGTCAAAGTTTTTCTTACAAAGGAGAGAATGGAAACCATTTAAATCTAACATATGGCCTGGAGCTTACACTGTAATTGAAAGATCTAATGATGCAAGTCATCTACCTGTAGGTAAGAACTTCCGACGCATAGCAAGTAGAGTTGGATCATGTTCTTTCCTTGAGAGTAGATTCAATACCATGGAGGCGGTAGATGCATCTACTGAGAAGCCCTTGTCAGTTGTCAACCATATTTTCTATTAGTAAACTTGCTTCATTATACTTCTTATTTTGAAAACATCCACGGATAATAGTGTTGTAAGTGACATCATTTGGCAAGCAATCATTAGCTTCCATTTCCACAAGTAGCTCATTTGCTTCCTCTAGTAGTCCTTCTTGACAAAGTCCTCGGATCATCATTGTGTATGTCTTAATATCTGGTCGCATGCCTTTTGAAGGAAGGCTATCAAAAAGATTTCTTGTCATATGAAGCTCTCCATCTTTGCACAATCCATCAATGAGGACATTATAAGTAACAATATCAGGAATTATACCATTACATTCCATCGCACAAAAGAAGGACAATGCTTCATCCACATAATGGTTCTTGCAAAGGCCATCTAACAAGGTGGTGCATGTCAAAATATCTGGTCTATGGCCTTGAGATTGCATCTCATTAAAAAAATCTTGTGCGTCAACATATCTACCCATCTTAAATAGCCCATGCAAAATAGTGTTGTAAGTTACAATTGTGGGTTTCAAACCTTCACTCGGCATTTTTTGAAAGAGATCCATAGCTTTATCTACTCTCAGCTTCTTGCAATATCCATTTATCAAAGTGTCATTGCTATGATTGTCAGGCACTATCCCCTCATTCATCATGGTATTCAACACTGTCAATGCTCCATCCATTTCGCCTCGCAAACAATACCCATTCATGAGCGCATTGTAGATGACTACATCAGGATTCTCACCTCTTTGAATCATTTGTTCGACCACATGCTTTGCTTCTTTTACCTTACCTTCCTTGCAAAGCGCATCCACCAGTATATTGAAAGTACGCATATCTAGAGAGATTTTCATGTTGGCCATCTCTCTTAACATTCGTTCAGTCTCTGTCCATCGACCAAAGTTGCATAGGCCCTGAATTAATGAATTATAGCTGTAGACATCTGGCGATATCATGGTTGTTAAGGCGTCACCTAGGCGACGCTTAGGCGTCCAGGCGGTGGTTCAAAGCTAGGCGAGGAGACGACTTGGTCGAAGTTACTAAAGCGAGCGCCTTGACAGCGAAATCGTCGCCTAGGATCGCCAAAGCGACGCCTTGGACGACTTCTTGTCAAGTCGTCACCTTTTGATCGACATGCGAACTGGTTTAAAAAGCAACCCATAACCAGGGAAGAGAGAGAAAGAGAGATTGCTAGTCATATTCTGTTCTTCTAAGCTAACTGCAACTTTGCTCGTAATTTGTAAGACATTTGAAATGGATGAAAAATATGTCTGCAGTGATTTATGGAGAAGATCTATGCAGTGTTTGGCCTTTCTTTGAGGATGTAACAATAGGATGCCTTATTAGCCAAACAGACCCTTATTAGAGGGTTACAGTTGGTTTCAACCATGTAAAAGTTAGTGTTCATGTGGTCCCATGCCTTGTCTGCCACTAAAGAGACAACTTATGACTTGTGTGTAGTCTTATAAGTTGCCACATGGGCTTTAACTTGTACATTTAAATTCAACTGATTTAAGTTTATAACTAAAAAATAAAAAATGATTTAAGTTTTCTTATTTATTCTGACTTATTTAAATTCTCACATAAATATATAATTAACCTATTTAAATTCAAATGATTTATTTTTTTACCAGTTTTAACCCCTATTTTATTATAAGTAAATGAAGTAAAATTATGTATGTATGCGCGTGTTTACATATAATACTTATCATTTAAACTTTAATACATTAAACTTTCCTATGTTTAATGTATTTGTGAAATAAAATATATCTAAAATTATACATTTATAAATTGCACATTATAAACGACTTATCGCCGTATGGACGCCTAGGCGGGCGCCTTACCGCCTACCCGCCTAGGCGTCCAGGCACTTGGCCACTGCCTCGCCTCACCTTGGCGCCTTGACAACTATGGGCGATATACCTTTACCAATCATTTCAGAGAAAAGATCCAAATCATCACCTACTAGTTTGTCCTTGCACAAACTATCAATGATGGTGTTATAAGCTACAATATTTGGTTCACAACTTCTTTTTTCCATTATTCTGAGCAACCTAAGGGCCATGGAAGTGTTTCCTACTTTGCAAAGCCCATTTATAATGGTCCCGTACATAACTACATTAGGTTCAGTTTCTTTTGTGCTTATCAACTTCTTGAACAATTTCTCAGCCTCCAAAAAACATATTTTCTGAAAGAAGCCCCCTTATCAGAGTGGTGTAGGTAAAAGCATCCAGCACGAAACCATGTTTGTAGATCCCACCCAAATGAGAAAACCCGTAATCGACTCGATTACAGTGACAACAACAGTTTATAACGGTATTTATGGCAACTACATCTACCAGAACCACCGGATTGGTTAAAGCACAAATATCTCTGAACAGCGAGACAACAAGGGAGTAGTGTTTCATTTTTGCGATAGCCGCTAATAGTTTATTGAAATCGATTACAGACGGGAGAGGTCGCATTAGAAGCATACGAACGAATAAAAGAAGAGCATCATGAAGATTATCAAATCCGGATTTGCATTTCTCTTGCAGTAATTGCTGCAGAGAATCTCTACCTCTAGGCTTAGGATTAGGGTTAGGGTTTGTGAATTTGGGAGCAGTAGATGTATGAAATTTTAAGCGTAATAATTATTACGGACTAAGAAAAATGGATTGCATAAGCAGAAATTGAGCAGAGATTTACCTGCAGCTGGGTGATTAACGCCACCTGCTATAATCGCTCGTAATTTTTTGGAGCTCAAAGTCAAAGCAACCCCATGAATATGGCTTCCCGTTCCCATATCTGATGAATATGGATCACCCTCTTCTCTCTCTCCGAAACAATTACCGGCTAAAAAATGGTGAAGAATCGAAGGTGAATTTTCAAAAGGGGATTGAATAATCTGGACGAAACTGAGCAAAAAAATGTTGGATGTATATTATGATTGTTATTTTTACGTTACACTGTGAGATAATCGTCGTTGATCCTTACGTTTTAAGAGTGGTCTTTCGATCTTAAAATTTAGTAATAAAAATCTAAAATTTAGAAAAATAAAAAAGTATTTATATCTTTTAATTAATTTCAAAAAACATTTATCTACATTTTTACTATCAAATAATTATTTATTTAGAATCATACAATTTAGTTAGTCTTCTTTAAAATTCATATTCTAGACAAAAGTAATATTTAATTATATAATAAGTTCTTATTATTAGATTATACTTATAGGTTAACTATTTGAGGTTAATTACCACTTTATTATTACATAAATAGATGAATATATGAATATACAAACAAATAAACCAGTGATTTAAATATAAACACTATAATTTATATTATATAAATATATGAACTGTTATTATAGAATTTAAATTTTATTTAATTTAAAATTTAAAAATTCTCAGCAGTTTGGTTATATTATAACTTGGATTGTTTTGTACAACAAAGTGTGTTTATGTTAAATGTTTGAACTTTTTGAGTTATAAGATAACCAATTATTTCGGTGATTGAATTTCAATCCAATTAAAAATAAACAACTTCAGCCATAGGTGCATCCAACTACATAACCATTCACTCCAAAAATAAACACAGCCATTCCAAAAACAACTTCATTATCATTGCGTCAAAAAACCTCTAAAAAATAGCCATTGTATCCAAAATATAAGTACATAAACTGCCTTGAATGACCTTAATATGAACTATCAGAAACATTGAGCAACTACATAAAAGTGTCTGAAACATTAAGCAACTACATAAAAGTGTCTTAAACTAGCAGGAACTACATAAAAGTATTACATCTGTTTACCACCCGTTGCAGTCATGTACATAATCAGTCAATATAGATTTATATGCCCCAAAAATATATATTAACAATCACACATTCTTCTAAATTTATATTCCCAAAAAAATATGTATTATCAGTCGAATAAGTGCGAGACTCATTTACTATTCATGTGAAAGGGACATTGTAGAACTATCATTTTTACTTGTAGAAATATCAATTCTCTTTACTAATCTATGACCCATTTAATAGATTGCATAGACTAGATTCACACCGTTAAAAGTAACCATGAATCTAGACTATATCCGGAAAAAAAAAAACTAATAGGAAAAATAATATATCTTGCGACTAAAACATTGCTCCTTGTGTTGCGGGTAGATACGCTTTTTTACATAATAATATGCCATTTTATTTAATCGCAATGTTTTGTCGCAAGATATAGCATGCAAACTAATATAAGATACCAAATGATACTCGAGTCAAAGACAACCTAAAATAGTAGAATATCCAATTTAGTTACAAATGAATAGTTAGAAACTCGTCACAGCACATCAAACAAAAAACAAAATGAAAATACATACAGATCTCTTTTAGGATCTAAAGAAGATAAAAGATAAATAAGGAATGTTGAACTTTGGAGGTATGTAACAGCAACTCAACCATCACAACTAAATATCAGTGTTCTAAAAATTCTCGCCTACCGATTATCCGTGTCTAGGCGCTAGGCGGCCCTCTAATGTCTCGATTTGGCTGGGCGCCTAGGTCCCTGCGTGGGCAGAATCAGACCTCTTCTTTGAAACTCTAAATACTTAAAATGAAGCTCTGATTTGTGATAATGTTTCATGAAAAAAATTTAAAAAAATTATATCTGGTATATGTTTTGCATAGTATAATATGTATGTACAATAGAAAAATAAATAAATGAGACTGCCTAAGAAAACGTCTAGTCTGCCTTGGAAAATGCCTAGTCGCCTCCCCCCCCCCCCCGGGCCTCGATTTGGTTGAACGCCTAGGCCCCTATGTGGGCAGAATCAGACCTCTGCTTTGAAGCTCTAAATACTTAAAATGAATTTGTTAAGCCTTAAAAGAATGTTTTGTGGTAATGTTTAATGAAAAATTTTAAAAAAAATTACATTTAATATATGTTTTTCATAGTATAATATGTATGTACAATAATAGAAAAATAAATAAATGAGACCGCCTAAGAAAACGTCTAGTCCGCCTAGGAAAACGCCTAGGCGCTAGGCGCCCTCTCCGTATAACACCTCAGTCCTACATCGAAAGATATGAAAAAAATTTGTTTGTATATAAGGAATTAAGTTAGTAACAATAATACCTTTAGTCATAACCTTTTTGGTGAGCCTGTGGTAGACTAAGATGACCTAAGAAGATAATATTGGGCTAGTAGTTTAAGCTTTGTTTGGATGGATTTAATTCGATTTGGAGTTGGGATTTGACCTAAGATTTGTTCCACACTCGGGATTTGACCTGAGTTGTTTCATATGGTATCAAAGCCGACTCTCGAAAGCTCGGGTCAAAATTCAGCCACTCTCTCCATCAAAAGCGGAGGCCAGCCCAGCCCATCGACTTCTTTGTATGTGCTCTGCTAGTGAATAGGTGTCCTGCTTCTCTGTATGTTCACAAAAACTTCAAAAATAAGTAGTCCCTAACTTCATTGTTCACAAAGACTTCAAAAATTAAAAGGAAAACTCAAAACTAGACAAATATAACCAACAAGCACAGTCATCAAAGTATGTTTATGAGTCACTCAACACCACCTTTTCTTCTTTCTTCGCAATTACATTGAGGAACATGTGAAAGCATCACAAGAAACTCACATATTCTAAATAAATAGTGGAGTTAATATCACTCTAAAGGCTGCCGTAGAATAGGCTATTCGGTTATAACCGAAAACCGAAATACGTGCACTTTTAATATCCGAACAAGTAATCGAATTATACAATAATCGAATAACCGAATAACCAAATTTAATATGATTAATAACCGAAATTAAGGTCTATATTTCTCAAACAAAGAAAAATCATTTCAAATTTTCAATACAAGAGTTTCCAATCAATAATTAACAACAGACAACAACCATAATAATTCAGAACCTTAACATGATTAAAAGTAACAATACACAGTCTAATTAATCCATAACATGCTGATTGCAGTCTTGCAGATTGCAGCACAACAGAAGCAGCAACATGTGGATGCAAATTGCAGACTGCAGCACAACAGAAACAAGTCAGCAAAGCATTTATGCAGCAGGCAGCAGCAGCAGGACAGCAGAAAGGGCAGGACTGCAAAGTGCAAACCAGCTAAAAGCAACAGTTTCTCAAAATTAAGAGTGGGGAACTTCTCTTCAAATGTTTTCTTATAGACCCATACCTATTGTCAATAACAATTGTCAAATATGAGTATCTAAAGGTTAAATTTCCTTTTGGAAAGAATACAAATTGGTGCAATACTGTAGATACTTGTACAGTTTCAACACATGACACACAACCTTATTTAGCAACAATACATTGATATTAGATGACTGTCAATATAACTCATTAAAAAATTAAAACTTTACTGCCTATGGACCATATATATCAACCTTCCTAACATTTTATGATACAACAAACAGACTGCTGCACCTTACACAACCATAAAGTTCAGTCAGAGTACAACATGTAGAACCATCAAGCCTGCACATAAATTACTCAAACATAAAGTACAAATAAAGCCTGCACATCTTCTTGTTAATAGAAATTGAAACATAATCTCTATAGAAACTGAAGTACAAATAAATTTCTCAAACATAATCACCAAAAAGTAACCAATTTTGATTTCATTAAGCCTGCACATCTTCTTGTTAATTTAACTTGGTGCATCCAAGCATGTTGTGAATTAACCAATAAAAGATTACATGCACTTTGCTTTAAAGATTGTACACATATACATGGTGCAACTAAAATCACAAAACTGGACGCAAAAGGAGGTTCTTTCTTCCACTAAAAAGGGTCGTTACGTATAATCAACCATCAAAAGCCAAATCATTTTTTCGTATTAATCTATTTTCCACTTGTCCCACAAGATAATCTAAGACATATTGCTTTAAGGTCATTGAACAAACGGCATGAAACGCGGATCACCAAATTACTTCAACAAACCAAGACTAAAAACTCTCATCAGCAAGGGACAGTGCACTTAAAAAAGATGACTAAACAATAAGACTACGACACCCGACACCCATTAAGGAAAAACAGGAAAGATAACAAAATAAAATTCTCGATCAGTTCCTTTTCAGCTCAACCAAGAAAAGAAAGCAAGTCTCCAGATCCCTACATGATATAATACACAAGTTACGGACCATCAAATCAAGTAGAAGAATCCATGTCTCAGATGTTTAATCTCTGTAAGTAAGATACATGTATAGATTATTAGAGTATATATCAACAGTCCGATACAAATCATGATTTCAAAACTTATGAAAGAATAATATACCCATCGAAAAGTATGTGAAATGACAAAAGAAACATTCCTTCCATTATCTTCAAGATTTTTTTTTAATAGTATTAGTATGTAATAGCCTCTTTATTTGAACTGATACCAAATTTCAGCCTGAATTTAATCTACAAAAATGGCATGGTCATGCTTCAGTCTTCACTATAATTTAAAACAAAGGTAGAAAGACATACATCCCTGTTGTACCATATTCATTTCATACAAATAAGAGATAAAAACCAGTTGAAGGACCAAAAATCTTAAATTTAATATTTGTACAATAAAGCAAGAGTAAAAATCAGAAACAAACTCAGATCGGTAGATCTAAAGCAAAACATAAACCATAATCCATATTCAACATAATCACAAATAAACTGATTATAAAAACAAAAAACAATATAAATCGAAAAGAATGAGAAGAAAGGGAGCCAACATGCGAAGATACGTCTGTAATAAAACCCTATTCGCCTGAAAGGAGACCAAATTTGCTATTTCAAGCAAAGTGGCTAACGATTAGGAAATGGGTCCGATGGAAGTCGAATATTGGAAACTTGGAAGTGGTAAGAGATGAGACTTGAGAGGCAGAGGGGCCAGGCCGCGGAGGAGCAAAGGTGGAGACGCGGTGGAGAGGCCGAAGGCGGAGTCGGGGAGAGGGCGGAGGCAGAGTCCCGATTTGGGGTTTTGGGTTAGGGCAGAGACAGAGTGAGAGAGTCAGAGAGTGATTTGGGTAATTATTGTCGAGGGAGGAGTCGTGTAGTGTTACTGACTTACATTTTTAGCTTTTAAGTCTTAAATTTTTTTTATATCTTATTTGGTTATTCAGTTAACCGAATAACCAAATTTCAATAACCAAACCCGAAAACCAGATATTAAAACAGATATAAGCGAAATACTCAAAATAACCAAATAGCCGAAATATTTCGGTTATAAAAAATCGGTTAGGACAGAGTGAGAGAGCCAGAGACTGATTTGGGTAATTGTTGCCAAGGGAGGAGTGTAGTGTTACTGACTTACTATTTTAGCTTTTAAGTCTTAAATTTTTTTATATCTTATTCGGTTATTCGATTAACCGAATAACCAAATTTCAATAACCAAACACGAACCCGAAAACCGGATATTAAAACGGATATAAACGAAATACTCAAAATAACTGAATAACCGAAATATTTTGGTTAAAAAAATTCAGTTCAGTTCGTTTATTCGGTTTTACCCGTTTTTTGCTCAGTCCTAACCGCAGTAATGCTAGCCTTCAACATGAATTAATTCGTTACTCTTGGAATCAAATCTCCCACTAAATGTTCTTACTTCATCGTTTGTCTCAAAATTTTGTCCAAAGTTGGCAACATTTATCTACAAAAGCTGAAAAACTTACTTAAGATGTCATAAAATATTCGCATTTGTTTTTTCACTTTAGTGTAATAAGCACGACAATAAGGATGCAACTCTCACACACACACATCATATATAGACAACACATAACAGCTCCCAAAAAGAGTAAGAAAAACTGAAAAAGGTAGAAGCAGGACAACGAGAGCTTCTTGCAACATCCAGGTATGTTCTTTTGAGCAGAAAGAAAAGAAACTTCAACACAGTACTATGGCAACATATTATATACCTTTCCAAATATTTACTGAGAACTACCAACAAGGCTAGAATCTGTTACTTGACTATGCAATCTAAAAGCTTTACTTACAAAAACTAGAATGGAAACCATTTAAATCCGACACATGGCCTGGAGCTTGCACTGTAATCTAAAGATCTAGTGATGCAAGTCATCTACCTGCAGGCAAAAACTTCTGACGCATAGCAAGTAGAGTTGGATCTTGTTCTTTCCTTGAGAGTAGATCCAGTACCATGAAGGTGGTAGATGCATCTGCTGAGAAGCCCTTGTCAACCATTTTTTCCATGAGTACACTTCCTTCATTATACTTCTTATTTTGAAAACATCCCCGGATAATAGTGTTGTAAGTGACATCATTTGGCAAGCAATCATTAGCTTCCATTTCCACAAGTAGCTCATTTGCTTCTTCCAGTAGTCCTTCTTCACAAAGTCCTCGGATCATCATTGTGTATGTCCTAGTATCTAGTCGAAAGCCTTTTGAAGGAAGGCTATCAAAAAGTTTTATTGCCATATCAAGCTCTCCATCTTTGCACAATCCATCAATGATGACATTATAACTAACAATATCAGGAATTAAACCATTAGATTCCATCGCATGAAGCAAGGACAATGCTTCATCCACACACTGGTTCTTGCAAAGGCCGTCTACCAAGATGTTGCATGTCAAAATATCTGGTATATGGCCTTGAGCTTGCATCTCATTAAAAAAAAATTGTGCGTCACCATATCTACCCATCTTAAATAGCCCATGCAAAATAGTGTTATAAGTTACAATTGTGGGTTTCAAACCTTCACTCGGCGTTTTTCGAAAGAGATCCATAGCTTTATCTACTCTCAACTTCTTGCAATATCCATTTATCAAAATGCTATAACTATGATTATCGGGCACTATCCCTTCATTCATCATGGTATTCAACACTGCCAATGCACTATCCATTTCGCCTCGCAAACAATAACCATCCATGAGCGCACTGTAGGTGACTACATTAGGATTCTCGCCTCTTTGAATCATTTGTTCGACCACATGCTCTGCTTCTTTTACCTTACCTTCCTTGCAAAACGCATCTACCAGTATAGTAAAAGTATGCATATTTGGATAGATTTTCACACTGGCCATCTCTGTTAACATTTGTTCAGCCTCTGTCCATCGACCAAAGTTACATAGGCCCTGAATTAATGAAGTATAGCTGTAAACATCTGGCAATATACCTTTTCTAATCATTTCAGAGAAAAGATCCAAAGCATCATCTACTAGTTTGTCCTTACACAAACTATCAATGATGGTGCTATAAACTACATTATTTGGTTCACAACTTCCTTTTTCCATTATTCTGAGCAACCTAAGGGCCATGGAAGTGTGGCCTACTTTGCAAAGCCCATTTATAATGGTCCCATACATAACTACATTAGGTTCAGTTTCTTTTGTCCTGATCAACTTCTTGAACAATTCCTCAGCCTCCAAAAACTTGTTTTCTGAAAGAAGCCCCCTTATCAGAGTGGTGTAGGTAAAAGCATCCGGCACGAAACCACGTTTGTAGATCCCAACCAACAGAGAAAACCCATAATCGACTCGATTACAGTGACAACAACAGTTTATAACAGTATTTATGGTAACTACATCTACCGGAACCACCGGATTTGTTAAAGCACAAATATCTCTGAACAGAGAGACAACAACGGAGTAGTGTTTCATTCTGGCAATAGCCGCTAATAGTTGATTGAAATCGATTACATTAGGGAGAGGTCGCATTTGAAGCATACGATCGAATAAAAGAAGAGCATCATGGAGATTATCGAACCCCGATTTGAATTTCTGTAGCAGTAATTGCTTCAGAGAATCTCTGCCTCTAGGCTCAGGGTTAGGGTTTGTGAATTTTGGAGCAGTAGATGTATGAAATGGAGCATAATAATTATTACGAACTAAGAAAAATGGATTGAATAAGCAGAAATTGAGCAGAGATTTACCTGCAGGTGGGTGATTAACGCCACTAGCTATAATCGTTGGTAATTTGTTGGAGGTCAAAGTAAAAGCAACCCCATGAATAAGGCTTCCGCTTCCCATTTCCAATCTCTGATCTGGAACGACAATCAAAGTAAAGTCATCTAATACGTAATGACACGTATTAAAAAAATCTCATTAATTTTAATAAATTAATATTAAGTAATTAATGTTAATTTAAAATTTCATTACTATTGATGCAGTAATTAATTACTCTTCCTCCACTCGTTCAATTATTCTATCTTTTTATGGACAAAGTAAAAATGATTAATTTTTTTTCTCCTAAATATATATAAAACGTCTTATATTATGAAAAAAAATATTTTATCTAAAACGACTTATATAATAGAAAGGAGGTAATAGTGCTGTCTTTGGTTGGTATTTTGTGTGTTGAAAAAGTTGGTAGGTTAGAAAAGTGTGTTCGGGGACTTTATGTTCCAAGTGTATAATACTCCTTCCGTTTTAAATTATAAGATAAAAAAATAATACTTCATTCGTTTTGAAATTAGAAATACAATTTGACTTTTAAGGTCGAACGACGGCATATTAAACTTTAAATTGATGTAAATTTATTTAATTTTAATTGATACAACTAGTATAATTGTATAGTATATAGCAAAACTATTAATCACAAAATTTATTTCATTTTAAACTTCTTCGGAGTCATATCAACTTTTAAATTTAATATGTCGTCGTTTGACCTCAAAAGTCAAACTGTGTTTCTAATTTTAGAACGAGTATATATTACAAATGTTTACGTCGATTTTTTGATTGTCAATTACGTAGATAAGTATTAGCGGTAATCTTGTTAGAGAGGTGTGTAGTAACTGGGGTCTTCCTATAATTCTTATTAATTTTATGTATTAATAAGTTTCGCAATTATAATTTAGCGTAAATTTATCCTATAAATAGTAAAACTCAAATGAGGTTATTAATAGCCGCTAATAGTTGATAAATTTATGTCAAATTATAATTACGAAATTTATTAATATTTGAGATTTGTAGAAATTATAAGAGTACCCCACTTATTACACATTTTTACAAAAAATATATCAATAACAGACAACTAAAAAAGCAACATAAACATTCACAATATATATCATTTTCTTAAAATTAATATTGACTTTTATCAATTTCAAACATTTTCAAAGTTAAAATTGAAATAAATTCATTTAGTTTTATGTCGATACAATTATAAATATTATAAACTATCTTCTTCGTCTTCTTTTTTTTTTATCTAAAATATATTAAACTATCTAAAAAGTTACTACCTCCGTTCCAAAATTAGAAATACATTTTGACTTTTTAGATTCAATTCGCGAAATCCTAAAATTCAAAATTGATATGAAGTTATTTAGTTATAATACAAACAAATATAACAATAATAAACTAACTATAAAGCACTACAAATTAGCGTATTTGTTGTTTTCGAAACTTGAAACGAATTATATCAATTTTGAGTTTTAGGATTTCACAAATTGACTCAAAAAAGTCAAAATGTATCTCTAATTTTAATTTTGGAACGGAGACAGTACTAGTTATAAGATTTATTGTTTTGAAAATTTAAATGAATCATGTCAATTTTAAATTTAAAAATATCTCAAATTGACTTTTAGATAAGAGAGAGATACTAGAAACGCAAAAGTAAACTATATAAGTACCCTCTTCTTGGTGATAAATAAGTTTAAGTTGTAACAATATAGTATAATACAAATTTGAAAGAGAGATCAAAAGTAGCAACAGAGGTAGAAGAGTTGATTAAAATAATAATAATAATAATAATAATAATAATAATAATAATAATAATAATAAATAATTTGAAAACATTACTCTAGGAAGAATGTCTTTGAAGTTCCCACACATAGTTAGTGTCGTCTATAACTTGTCTCCATGTTCAAGTAAGCATTTGTGACTCGCGTATTACATAAAATTTACATACAGATTTCAATAAACTAACATAATGGCTTGCATATTAACCAGGGAACATACACCATGCATGTTCTGCTTCTCTCCATCAAAAGCCGAGGCCAGCCCATCGGCTTCTTTGTATGTGCTCTGCTTGTGAATAAGAGTCCTGCTTCTCTGTCCATCCTATTGAAGTATAATCTCACAATTAAGTAGTCCCTAACTGCATGTTCCACAAAGAATTACAAAAATTAGATAGGAAAACTCAAAACAAGACAAATATATCCAACAAGCTCAATCATCAAAGCATGTTTATGAGTCCCTCAACAACGCCTTTTATCCCAAAGTAGTTGGGATAGGCAGAAAACGAATCCTATATGAAAGCATAAAGGTAGTAAGAAAAAAATAAAAACAGACAAATAAAAAATAAGAAAAGAAACAGATATTATAAAAATAAATCCAATAATATAATATTAAAAAACACATAATAAAAGACTAAAATAAAAATAAAATAAAGGAAAAGGGAAAAGAGAAAAGAGAGAAACATAAAACAAAAGCAAAAACATGTAACACCCTAATCACGGATTACATTATTCCACTCGCAAACCAAGTCCAATTATCTTTTGCACCTTCAGGTCGCATCGCACTACTTTCCCAATTTTATCTACCCTTCCCTTCTTTACGTCATCCACCTAATAGAAGACTCATTTTCGCACCACAACATCAAGAAGAGCTCTCCATTGGATATAACAAAATCATCTCAACCTATGTTCCCCTATATTCCCTTAATTGGTGTTAGCTCAACTTTCTTTCAAAAATATCCATCCTTATATGACCACAAATCCAGCTAAATATTATGCACATGTTACTTCTTAGCTAACCAAGATTTAACTCCATTAGCATTGTCGGTTTAAGCTCGGCCTATAAAACTTTCACTTCAACTTGACTGAAATTTTACAATCGCACAACACACCCAATGCACTAGGCCACATCAATCCATCCAGGTATAATCATGTGACTTATCCTCATCAACATTCCCCCATTATGCAGTTTCGATACCAAGTATTTAAGAACATCTTTCTCGGGTACCTCCTAACCTAATATATTTACAATACTTGCATAGATGCTTCTTATGTTACTAAACTCGCACTCCATATTTTCAGTCCTACTCCAACTTAATCAAAGGTCCTTAAATTCTAATGTACTTGTCTATAACTCCAACTTAGCATCAACACATTTCCTAATCTCATCACCTAACACAATATGATCAACAAATAACATACACCATGGTTCCTTATTCAGAAAGTCTTTTGTTAGGTCATCCATAACTAAGGCAAAAAGCTAAGGGCTTAACGACAATCCTTGGTGTAATCCTATTATGATTGAGAAGTCACTTAATGAGCCATCACACGTCTTTCACACAACTCGTTGAGCCCTCATACATGTCCGTGATTACATCACATACTTGATAGGCACTTTTTTCTTCTCAATAACCAACGAAAGGACACTCCACGAGATCCTATCATATGCCTTTGATAGATCGAGGAGCAGCATATAGAGATCCTTCTTTCCTCTATTATGCATCAATTGTCTGATCAGAAGAATATTTGATATTTTACCATAGATTCAAAGTGATTATTTGATACTCCAAATCCTATTCTTATTTAATGTTGAATTACTCACTCCCCAACTTCATTGTATTGATCATGAGCTTAACCTTTTGTAGTTAGAGGAATTCTGAATATCGCCCTTGTCCTCATAAATGTGCACTATGATGTATGCCTCCAATGTCGGGCATCTTTTTAGTTTGTTTTTTCTAAAATAGACTTGTCAACCAACCAAAGGCCACACCCCTCAAACACCTCCAAACTTCACTAGGAACACCATTAAGCCCCATATAGCCGTAACTGATTTGATTTTCTTTAAAGCTTCTTTAACTTCGAATACTCTGATTTTACGCACAAGCCTCATTTGCATCATCAAAAGCATTCTCCAGTTCTTCTTGGCTTCCTTCACTCCCACAATTTAGAAATCTATCAAAATAACTCCTCCACCTTTCTTTAACCTGCTCATCTCCTACTAAGAGTCTTTAATTCTCATCCTTGACGCATATGATGTGGGCCAAGTCTCTCATTTTCTTGTCCTATGTCTTAGCAAGCCTGTATAGCCTCTCTAACTGATTTCTTTACTTCCTTGTTGACCCATTTATATCTTTGCACATTCTCTACTTTTTGATTTGTGTAAAGCATTTATAGCACTCCTTTTTCCCATCAAATATCCTTCTAGACCTCCTCACTCCACTACCATGTTTCCTTGGTTGGAGGTCCATTCCCTTTACTTTCTCCCAACATGTCCCTACTTATTCTCCAAATACAGCTTGACATTTCATTCCAAATCACACTAACTTCTTCATCTATCTATTAAGATCCTTCTTTTGAGCATTTTGGCTCTAAAGGTATTCGGGTTCTCTCCTCTTAGATTCCACCACCTTGTCCTTGCGTTTCTTGCAGACCCATATTTTGTTTCCCAAACTATATTAAAACGCATGTCCAAGACCATCCATTCGTGTTGCATAGACCTACACGCCAAAGTAAAAGCGTAAATTTCTGCAGCATATATTTATCAGTAAAGAATTATGTTTACCATTCAATCGTCTAAAATGTTGTTTGTCCTTCAAAGCACCTAGAAGATATCAGGAGAATCTTCTGATAGAACATATGTGTAAAAGTAATGAAAGTCAATGCTAGAACATTTGTATATATTTAAAATCAATGAAAGTGGTCAACAAAGTAAATTACCTTGAAATGTTCTGTCATTCATAGAAACAAGATGATATAAGGCAAATCTTCTGATAGAGAATTGTACAGAGTAATTTGCATGTGTAATCAAACTTGAGGAAAGTGACTTCTACATTTCGAGTTAACTTTGAAAGTTGACTCTCATTTTGAGGCATCCCAAACAGGAAAGTTGAACTCACAATTTAGGCCAAAGGGAGTATATATGATAAATTGATAAGGCAATGTCCAAATACATCAAAAGCTATGATAAACAAAACTGACAAAAAAATATACCGACATATGTTATTAACAGCTGTAAACAAATAGAACTCAAACAACACAGTAAATAAAGGGATAATCATTATCAATAATGTAAATTAATCAATTTATAAAGAAACAAGACACACATGACAGGAGGAAGCACAAGAAATAGTGAACTGCCAGAACATGCAAAGAAAGAACAACTTGAGGAGTAGTTAACATGACTAAAAAGTCCATATATTAGCAAGATAAACATCGACTTTTTTCTACAAGTACATTTATTTAAGGTTGAATCCTCCATAAGGCATGTTTAAATAAATTCAAAACCGAATTAATCTCTTAAAAGGTTGAAATTGAAAATGAGGATTTTAACAGGACAAGGTGATCTACAATGATCACATTCATCAGGACTAGATAGTAGATTTAACAAGTACATGATTATAAGCTCAAAATTAACTCCCAATAGTAGCTATAAATATTCAAAACATTGTTAGCTTATGATATCCATATATTTTAATACAGAAATAAGATACCAGCATTTAGGAGCAGCGACAAAAGTTTGCATACCATAACAATTTGGACATTCAGTAAACTTGTAAACATCTTTAGCCCGTTTTCTGTTGATAGCTTTCCATTTTCCTGTACCACCACACATATCACCTAAATAAAAAGCAAATGAACATCTCATTGACTAGAGAGAGGTAGTAGATGTGATGGAAAAGTTAACTAAAACATATTATATATTGACAAAGTAGGCTCACATTGCATCCTATTGTTAGCAACCAATCACAAATGTTAGAACTATGAAATATCTCAAAGCAAACTTGTAGTTAAGGGTGTTTACTAGTGGTGTTCCTTAAATTTTACAGTTTGTAGGTGTCAGTGAGGCTTGCAATTACGTCTAGTACACAATACAGAAAAGTTGAATGGAACCAAAATGTTTTCTCCTTCAGTCCTTCTAAAAGGAATGAGAAATTTATGTATTAGGCCCAAAAACGAATTTCTGTAAAAAAAATGGAAGAGAATAAAAATAAGATGGATATACTTAATTGCGTTTTCTTCACTTACCATAGAATAATTCATGCTCACTGTATTACTTCTACAGTAATCTTTTAAGAACATTATCTCACTAGGGTTTACCTTAAAAACCATAATGTCGGAAAGTACAAAATAGAATGCAGACTGTCCAGTTGGGAGGGAAAAATGTATGTACATTTATCACTAGAACGAAAGGAGTACTACATCACGGGGAGAGACCCCCGTGGGGGGAGAAATTCTGCAATTGTCAGCTGTTTACTGGACCAAATCCTTCAGATAGTTATCTATTGTGTTGATAATGGGTCGAACAACCACTACTGAGAAGCAACTACACATTTTAACAACCAGCTGTAGTCACAAAGAAAGAAGTAAAGTATAAGAACAATCAGATGTTATAACAGACAACCAAAAACAAAGTGAATTTGTAAATATAAAGCATTGCAACATGCACTTACAAATTATAGCACCAATACCCCCACAATCCGACACACAGGCTTTTCGTTTCCCTCCAAAGCAACTGCCTTAGAAATGCCAGAAGTTATAATTAAAGCTAAAGTTGAACCTAAACAGGTTAAGCACAACCTTCTTGATGTCAATACTTGAGATCCCTGTTGAGATGATTTAAAATTTTGTAAATTAGAAGTAGAAAACTGAGAAACTCCAAACAGTATTTGATGTAATATGACAATTGAAATGAAAGCAATATTGAAGACAAAAGGATGGTGAGGCTTTTACATACACACACATATATCATTTAGATTAACCAAATAACCTATTTATAGGCTAATACAAATTACTAAAACATGATTGCTACTAGGCTACCCAAGAGACTCCTTAGACAAACTCCTAATGACAACATAGGTACTATCCATTAGACTCCTAATTTATAGATAATGAACTACCAAAAGTCCTAGGTAAACCAAGAGACTAATTTATTTTATTAACAATCCCTCCCTTAAACTGATGTTCCATGCATAACATTCAGTTTAATAAGAGTCAAACTTTGAAACGCCATCTTTCATGCAAATTGCATCATTTGAAGTGCAAACACCAAGTAACTTCCTGAGCTTCTGAAATGTAGGAACTTTGAGAGGCTTTGTTAAAATGTCAGCAATTTGATCTTCACTTCTGCAGTAAATAAGATTAATGACTCCATCATTCGTGAGATCCCTCAAAAAATGATACTTCACATCTATATGCTTGTTTCGACCATGTAAAAAAGGAAGCTTTATTGCTGAACTGTTGTCACAATAAATCTGAGTAGGTCCATCCTCTTTCCAATGCAGTTCTTTAAGAATTTTCTTTAGCCAAATAGCTTGACAAGCACAAGCTGTTGCAGCAACAAATTCAGCTTCAATGGTTGATAATGTAACAATAGGTTGCTTCTTCGATGACCATGAAACAGCTCTTGTTCCCATCATAAAAACATACCCAGATGTGCTTTTTAGATCATCTGAATCTCCTGCATAATCACTATCCGTAAAGCCAAACAAATCTGACTTTTCTCCCTTCTTGTAAAACAATCCAAACTCCTTAGTACCTTGCAAGTATCGAAAAATTCTTTTTGCAGCCAAGAGATGAATCTCAGTAGGACACGCCATGTACCTGCTAATCACACTTACAACATGCATGATATCAGGTCTTGTTGCCGTTAAATACATTAAACTCCCCACTATCTGTTTGTAAAGAGTGTCATCAACCTTCTTTCCTCCATTATCTTTGTTTAGCTTTAAACCAAACTCAGATGGTGTATTTACAGGATTACAATCCTTCATCTGAAACCTGTCCAAAATTTCTCGCACATACTTCTTTTGAGAAATAAAAATTCCATCAAAGGACTGCACCACTTCAATCCCAAGAAAGTAATGCATCAAACCAAGATCGGACATCTCAAATTCAGCCATCATGGATTTCTTAAAACTTTCAAACATGGTTGAATTTCCAATATAGATTAAATCATGTACATATAAACTAACAATGAGCATTTTTCCTCCATCTTCAATCTTTATAAAAAGTGTATGTTCATAAGGACATTTTTGAAATCCTTCCTTTAAAAAATAAGTTTCTATACGATTATACCAAGCCTGTGGAGCTTGTTTTAGTCCATATAGAGCCTTCTTTAACTTATTCACTTTATGCTCATTGTCAATTTTCATAAAACCAGGAGGTTGATCAATAAATACCTCTTCTTTAAAATCTCCATGTAGGAAAGCTGATTTTACGTCCAACTGGAAAATAGGCCATGAATTTTGAGCTGCCAATGCAATCACCAATCTGATTGTGTCATGTCTTGCAACCAGAGCAAAGACTTCTTTATAATCAACACCAAACTCCTGTTTGTAGCCCTTAGCCACCAAGCGTGCCTTATGCTTGTCAACTTCTCCATTCTCCTTCAGCTTTGTCTTGTAAACCCACTTTACACCAATTGTTTTCTGCCCTTTGGGAAGATCACAAAGCTCCCAAGTATCATTTTTTTTATGGCTGTAATTTTTGCATCCATAGCCCTTCTCCATTTTGATTCTTTGACAGCCACTTCGAAAATGGTAGGATCACAATCTGAAAATAGAGCAAAATGTGTAAGTGGATCATCACCTTGGTCAACTCTAGTTACCTCATAATCAGTCATCCATGTTGGTCTTCTTCGAACACGTTGAGGCCTTTGTGATTCAGCTGCAAGTGGGCTTTGATCAGCTACTGGAACATTTTGAGTGGGTCCCTGTTCTTGATCGGCTACTGGAATATTTTGAGTGGGTCCCTGTTCTTGCTCATTTTCCACAGGCTCCTGCCCTTTCGCATCATCATCAAAATTTGCTGGAATATTTTGTTGAACACCATCATTCCATGACCAGGTGCTTTTTTCATCAAAAACCACATCACGGCTAATAACTATTTTCATGGTGCTAGGATTGTATAGCTTATAAGCTTTGGACTTATCACTAACACCAAGAAAAATGCATTTTTCTCCCTTGTCATCTAGTTTCCTCCTCTTCACATCTGGAATATGAGCATAGGCAATATACCCAAAAATTCGGAAATGATCTACAACAGGTTTCCTTCCGCTCCATGCTTCTTCCGGTGTCATATTTTGAACAACATAAGTGGGACTTCTGTTCAAAATATAAATGCTCCAATTAACAGCTTCAGGCCAGAAGGTTTTTGGAATGCCACTCATATTTAAAAGCTTCGCACCATATTCATAATAGTACGATTTTTCCTTTCGCACACTCCGTTCTGTTGGGGTGTGTAAGCTGTTGTAAGTTGCCTCTTGATTCCAAGAACCTCACAGAAATTTGTAAATTCATGTGAGTTATACTCTCCACCACGATCAGTATGAAGAACTTTGATGGGACTGCCAACTTCTTTCTCAACGAGCACTTTATAGCTTTTAAAGGCTCCAAAAGCTTCAGATTTTTCTTGCAAAAAATAAACCCATATTTTACGACTATAATCATCAATGAAGGTAATTATGTATCTTTTACGTCCATTAGATTGTGGTGTTATTGGCCCGCAAATATCGGAATGAACAATTTCTAATGTCTTCTTCGCTCTACAAGATTTTCCTTGTGGAAACGGATTGCAGTGTTGTTTGCTAACAACACACTGTTCACAAACTTGAGAAGGAACTGTAATTTGAGGAAGACCCGTCACCATATTCTTCTGTTGTAGTGTTTTTAATCCACGAAAATTCAGATGCCCATAGCGGAAGTGCCATAGTCATGCCTCATCCTTCACTTTCGTTGAGAAACATGAATGAGTGGTGTTGCGGAGATAAAGCGGGAACATATATAATTTGCTGTCATGTTAACTTGAGCAATTAAGCCCAACTTTGCATCTTGAATCTGACATACTCCATCTTTGATAGAAATCTCGTATCCCTTTTCTTGCAACTGACCCACACTAAGTAAGTTGGTCTTTAATTCTGGCACAAAAAGAACATTAGCAATAGTGTGGGTGGAATTTCCTTTAGTTTGAATGGTTACCTTTCCTTTCCCCATAACAGAAACTGTGGAATTGTCACCAAACTTAACAGAACTGCGGAAAGATTCATTCAAGTTAGAGAATGCATTCTGATCTCCACACATGTGATTGCTGCAGCTAGTGTCTAAATACCACATGTTTTGTTGAGTTTCTTCCTTCACGTGACACGCCATCAAAAGAGACACTTCTTCTTTTTTTACAAAATTAGTTTTTTCTCCACTTTGTCTATTCAAAGCAGTTTCACATTCTGACTTATAATGGCCATACTTATGACATCTGTAACATTCAACATTAGACTTGTCTGCTGACTTTGGTCTATAAGTTGTTGAGTGATAGCTACCACGTCCTATGCCTCTTCCTTGAAATTGACTTTCTTGATGCTGATGATGTTGTTGTTGATTCCAACGATTGTTGTTGAATCTGCCTCTTTTACCTCGATCATTGCCCCTACCTCGTCCTCTTTGAGCTCCACTGGGTGTAAAATTATTATTTGATGAGGCCTTCAATGCTTGTTCTTCTTTCTCCTGCTGGTTAATTTTTTTCTCATGAACCAATAAAGAACTTTGTAACTCATCAATGGAAAGTTTATCAACATAATTAGCTTCTTCTATAGAATAGATAACAAAATTAAATTTTGGTGTCAAAGATCGAAGAATCTTTCAATAATGGTTACATCCTCTGTCTTGTCGCCATGGATTCGCATTTGATTAACGATTGTCATCGTTCTTGAAAAATAGTCTGTAACTGATTCTCCTGATTTCATTCGAAGCATTTCGAACTCCGAACGAAGTGCTTGAAGCTGCTGCCTCTTAGCCCTTGTTGTACCTTGATACTTCTTCTTCATGGAATCTTAAATATCCTTGGAAGTGTCTTTGCTAAGAATTTTTTCCAAGATGGGACGATCAATGGCTTGAAAAAGATAATTTTTTGCCTTCAAATCTTTTAGATTTCTCCCTTCCAACTCTGCTTTTTGGACATCTGTTGCATCTTTTTCTGGTTGTCCAATTCCAGATTCAACAATTGGCCAATATTCTTTTGACCACAGAAAATTCTCCATTAGCATACTCCAATGGTCATAGTGACCATCAAAGCGTGGGATCGCCGCTTGCACAAAATTAGAATCTGAAGCCATTGTTTCACTACTTCTACAGAAGTTAGAAAAACAACAACAGGTGAAAAAATAAAGGTGCTGCTATTGTGGTCTGTTTAAGAACTTTCACACTATTTCGGAACTCACATTTTTCTCTCCTATTTCTAGCTCTGATGCCACTGATGTAATATGACAATTGAAATGAAAGCAATATTGAAGACAAAATGATGGTGAGACTTTTACATACACACACATATATCATTTAGATTAACCAAATAGCCTATTTATAGGCTAATACAAATTACTAAAACATGATTGCTACTAGGCTACCCAAGAGACTCCTTAGACAAACTCCTAATGACAACATAGGTACTACCCATTAGACTCCTAATTTATAGATAATGAGCTACCAAAAGTCCTAGGTAAACCAAGAGACTAATTTATTTTATTAACAGTATTTGCACTACTCAGATAAAAATAAGCAGTGTTTCTAACAAAGAGAATAGCTAAAAGAGTTATGGAAATATTCCACCTCCAGCATTTGATGACTAAATACCCAACCCTTTTAAATCTAGTCAATATTTGTTGCTAATCAAATAAGCAAAATCCAAAGCAGAGTGGTGATCAAATCAAGTAATGGAAATCTAATATTTCCACATGGAAATCTAATATTTCCGCATTGTCCTCCTCACATGAATAGCGAGTCGGCCTCCTACATTCATGTGAGAGAGAACCTAATGGAAATATCAAATTTACATCTGGAAATAACAAGTCCTTAAATAATACTCCAATCTTTACCGCAACGAGAATGAGCAATATTCACTTGAAATAGCATGCCATTATAAGTAGACTACACATACAGCCAACCCTACGCACACAGGTCAACCCCAAGAGACAATTTAGTACTCCAATCAGAGAACAACTTAGTTATCTCTAAGAAACCATAGTTTTATGCCACAAGAGATTGCAGATAATCGAACAGCATGCACCACAATTAAGTACATGCATAAGAAAGTGACAGTGAATACCACCTTTCCTATCCCCATAAACAAGAGACCATATATTTTTCCTTTTTGATAGGTGATGTTCCTTCTTACATAAACATAGAAGCAAAAGAAAATGTGGACAACAGCAGTAGCAGGCATAACTAACCAGACATTAACGAGACACAAACCTTCATTTTATAAACCAACCAACTTTGATTGGGCTGTTATTTATACAATGAAATTAAAATTAAGAACAATATACAGTCTCCAAAAATTATAAAGGACAATAAAAGTAAACAATTCTTGAATTTCAACCTGATCACTAAAGCCAGAATTAATGAGATTGAGAATGAGATTTCAACCTGATCACTAAAGCCAGCATTGCGAGACATGACAACACCCCATCGGGTACCAGCAGTAGCCATGGAGGTCACATGGAACCCTTCTCTCCACTTCTTGTTTATCCACTTGAAGGGAAACGAGTCACTTACTTTGTAAGACTGTTGAGAATATTGGGTGCCTGCAGGAATTTGGTTATAGCTTCAAAGCTGAGATAAAAAGTTTAGCAGATAAAAATAAAGTGCTACAATAATAAACCCTCGGAATTGGGATACTCAATTAATACCAAAATAGGAGCAAGAATACTGACATAAAGGTAATCCCAGCTAAAGTAGTAATCAACAACTTATTAATGCACATCAAGAAAACACTCGATCTTGACTTATATGAGTATTTTTTTGGAGGGAAAAAATAGTGACTAATTACATTTTGTAAGTTGTATCAAGTTTTTAAACTAAACAACTTATAAGTCAAAAATAATAGAGAATGAATTCTAATGAGTGTCACGGGTAAGACTCCATCAGCCTGTTCCAATCAGTAGAAAAGGGGCACTCAAGTGTCAACCCTTGGATGAAAAAATTATTTTATCATAAGAAAACAACAATTTTGGCACCAGGCTTGCCCTGTTCCTATCCCACTCAGCATAGTTTACAAAGATTTCTTGGCACTTATGTCCAGTACTAGAATATCCTAACCAGACATTATTTATTTTGTAGATAAAAGAGAAGAAGATTTCATTAAGAATGAGTTACAAAGATTATAAAGCAGGTGGAGGATAACAAGTCTTCCCAAACATCTACGAAAGAAATCAAAGAAAATATTTTATCACAAGAAAAACAGAATAACCAAACAAAAGAAACCCAGTGTTTTAGGCATGTAAGCAACAACGGGAATAATCATCAGATATAGAGCACCACCAATTTATATAAAGAACTCCTAAAGCAAACAAACCTTTAGACATCACCACAAGTGAGCTTCCATTGTTAGCACCATAAATGCAATTAATGTAATAGTTCTTCTCCCATTGTTCCATAATCCACTCCTGCAACATTTTGGCCATCAAAATAAGTTGTTTGTCCCATAATCATCCTAAAACAATACAAGAAAGGAATGTATACACATATGGAAGAGTAGCCAACCTTGTGTAAAAAGAATGGAGACAACTCATAAACTTGGCTTGTGAAGCCAGTACCAGCATCCATAATGATAGCCCACAAATTGGAACCTGATGCAACGCTACTTATAAGTAAACCATCTACATTTCCTCTCTCCACATGTTGTCCCAATCTTGCATCCGCGACATTATAATGGTACCTAAGAACAGAGGCAATGAACAGCTTGTTCAGACACATAGCAGTGAATATCCATAGCAATAAGAATGGTAAATATACTTGAACCACGTAGTGAAGCAAGGAAGAGAATTCATGACATTCCCTCGCCCTTAAGAGAATTCATGTCCTCGTGAATGAAGTAACAAGTCTGGATAGTTGAGCTTGAGCAGGTCTTCATCTTCCCAGATAGCTTCCTCCAAGCTGCAATATTTCCATTGCACCAAATAATGATAAATGACCTTGCTTCCTTTGTAAAGTCTTCTTTGTTTTAATGTTCTTAGTGGTCCTGTATCAAACTGCCCTTCTTGATTGACCTCAGGAAGCTGTGAGTTTGCTGAGTTGTCCCAGATGTTTTTTGAATTGTGAGACATGGAAGATGGGATGTATCCTTGAAGTACTTGGAAGCCCTAACTTGTATGCCACAGTTCCATATTTTTCCAAAATTTCAAAAGGCCCATAAAACTTTGGAGCCAATTTCATGTTCTTTCTCATTAATATTGAGCTCTGTTTATAGGGGTGTAGCATTAAATATACCAAGCCCCCAATTTCAAACTCTTTTTCAGTCCTTCCCTGATCAGCCGGACTCTTCATCATTTGTTGTGCTTTGGTTAAATGTTCCATAAGAACCTCCATTTGGTGCTGTTTTTGTGTAATGATATCTTCAACTGCTGCAATGTTTGTACCAACTACCAACTTTTGTTGCAATAGTCAGGTGTACAGGGTCATGTCCATACAGAATCTTATAGGGTGTGGTTTGTAGAGAAGTGTGGAAAGTGGTGTTAAACCACCATTCTGCCAAAGGTAACCAAGAGCTCCATTGTTTTGGTGAGTGGCTAACTAACCACCCATGTGCTTACATGTGCATACAAAATATCCAACTCTAGAATATACTAACTATTTTTGCCATACCCAATTTACCCTTGCTCTTGTGATCCTGACATTCCCTCACCCTTAAGAGAATTCATGTCCTCATAAATGAAGTAACAAGTCTGGATAGGTATTCTTCTTGTGAAAAATTAGAAAGTTAAACAATAAGAGACTCATGATTTGTTTATTATGGTGGTGCATATAATAGCAGAACTGTAAATAGGTATTTGCTTATTAAGAATCCAAGTCTCTTTTGAAAAATAATTTGAACATATATTTTTCAAAGTTGATGAAAGTAGTCAATAGAGTAAATTACTATGAAAAATTGTCCGTCATTCATAGAAACCAGATGATATCAGGAAAATCTTCTAATAGAGAAGTGTGAAGAGTAATTTGCATGTGCAGTTCAAAGTTGAGGTTCATGTGACTTTTATGTTCGGTATAAATTATAAAAGATGGGGTTGTTAGTCAAGATCGTGTATGGGTAGTAGTTAGGTTTTTCTTCACATTACTTGTGCATAGCAAAAATAAGGCTCTTATTGTAATGCATTCCATAGCAGAAAATAGAGTAAATTTGAAATAACAAAACCCTTACTCCTTGTAGAGTTTATCCTCACCTTCACCCTCAACCTCACTAAAATCCATTTCGGTCTCCTAAAACCAAAGATTCTTCTACTAGTGCAATAGTTACCCATATTTAAAATAAAAATAAAAATAAAAGAATGAACTCCTACGAGTTTGGCAAGAGCAGACCATTATACATCTTATCAAGTAATTGTCGTGAATCCATACTCCTAAGAAGACCTTTGTTATTTGGTAAACCAGTCCCTAAACAAACAGGACACATAAGTTTCCCTCGACTTGCACAATAAATCATAACTAGAGTCACTTGAAAGAATTCCAAGGTTAGTCCGTCAGAAGAATGAAGAAACAAAATACAGCAGTTTATGTATATGTATATATATATATATATATATATATATATATATATATTTTATATATATATATATATAATATATGGTTACAAGTTGCAGCTATGAAGCTGTGGAGGAACTATATATTAAATAAGCAAATTCAAGATAAGCTAGTCAAATAGATGCATGTATAAGTGTTTTTATGAATGTGACTTAAAAGGCTGCTTGTTTACTTCTGAATGAGTCTGAATAAGTCTGAATTTGAATGAATAAGTCATTGAGATTGTTTGTTTAAAAAATTTTAAAATCTGAATGCGTCTGAATGTGTATGAACGATTCATCCAAAAATTTGTGGTTGAATGAGTAAAAAGTAGTGTTGAATGATATTTTTACTTACATTCTCTCATAAACAATTAAAATTTACATTGAATATTCATCTTGTTTACTATTGTAAACAAATTTTGTTATGTACAAATTATTTTTTATTTTTGTTTAACAAATTGGATAACTAATTTAATAAATGTTGTTGTAGTCTTTTATTTTGATGTTATGTATTATAGAATGTTATTAATATTTTTTAGTGTTTTATGCCTAAAATTATATTTTTAATAGTATAGTTCATTAAAGATTGTTCAAAAGTTTATATTTAATTTTTCTTAGATATAAGATAACATTGCTTATTTATAATTATATAATAAATTTGTTCATAGGAGCCCAGAAGGTTAAAATAGAATAATACACATATTCAGATATTTTAGACATACAATTATCAAACACATCATTTCATTCCGTATTCAGGTCTTTTAATCCATTCAACTCATTCAGATTTTTTTATACATTCAAAACTTCTCATTCAGTTTTATCAACACCTTTTTAATTTCCAGCCAAAATTACATACACAAACATTAATAAAGACTCATGAAAATAAAGACTTATAAGTGTTCAGGTACAAGTTGCCTCAAGCATTCCCATTCCACTTATTAATAAATTCTTTAGATGAACTCATGTGGAATTGACCAGTAGCTAAACTATGCTAACAATTATATATGTATGTGTATATAATTTATATATATTATGTGAAGTTTAATACTACTAGTATTTCTTTTGACTTTCTATATTGATATGTGGGAGCTTGTGAACGCCCCTTGTAAATTACACAAAAACATATATTAAACCATACAACCTATGCCAAAAAAAAGGAAGTTTCCTGATCATATATTACACAAAATCCAACGGTGACAATTTTCTATATCATTGATTTTCCATAGGCAGTACATTAGCATATGCCAACAGTAAATCAATAATCATCAGCAAGAGGCAATTGAACTCCATCTGAGACCATTCTTGTGTCATTGATACTTCCAGCTAGTTTTCTATTTGATACTACCACAAATAGAGTCTCATTTGCAACACAAAAAAAATTAAATAAATAAATATAAATAAAATATATTCTACCAAATAGCACACTTTTTGTTGATGATAGTTAGCATAAATGACACAATGTGTTTTAGTCTAACTTCTCAATTTCGCTATGATGTCACCACTACTAAATTAAACACATGCTATATTTAGGGATAAACATGGAAGAAAAATTAAAAATATATCCTTAAAGTTTACAAATTTTGCAAAAAGGAACTCATTTGTGGGCCAGAATGTATGAAAACTCGTGGCATTTCTGCCTTTTGCCAGATTCATTAGGAGTGAAAGTGTTATTTTTGGTGTTAAGTTCTCAAATTATCTTTTATATCTTGTCATTTATTGCATGATTATAAGTGACGATATAAATATTTTTTAACTATTAATTGCAAAGAATCTGAAATTACGTGTATTGCCAAAAAGAAAAGCACAAAGATATTGAAATATTACAGAAAATCCAAGCCTGAGATTTTCTTCTTTCTTCGCAATTACATAGAGGAACGTGAAAGCATCACAAGAAACTAGCATATTCTAAATAAAAGAATGGAGTTAATATCGCTACCGTAGTTAGGGCTAATCATTCGGTTATAACCGAACCGAATAGGCTATTCGGTTATAATCGAAAACCGAAATTAGTGCACTTTTAGTATATGAACAAGTAACCGAATTATACAATAACCGAATTTACTATTCAGTTATTCGGTTAATAACCGAAATTAAGGTCTATATTTCTCAAACAAAGAAAAGTCATTTCAAATTTTCAATACAAGAGTTTCCAATCAATAATTAACAACAGACAACAATCATAATAATTCAAAACCTTAACATGATTAAAAGTAACAATACACAAAGTCTAATTAATACATAACATGCTGATTGCAGTCTTGCAGACTGCAGATTGCATATTGTAGCACAACAGAAGCAGCAACATGCTGATGCAAATTGCAGATTGCAGCACAACAGAAGCAACTCAGCAAAGCATTTATGCAGCAGCAGGACGGCAGGACTGCAAAGTGCAAACCAGCTAAAAGCAACAGTTTCTCAAAATTAAGAGTGGGGAACTTCTCTTCAGATGTTTTCTTGTAGACCCATACCTATTGTCAATAACAATTGTCAAATATGAGTACTTAAAGGTTAAATTTCCTTTTGGAAAGAATACAAATTGGTGCAATACTCTAGTTCCAACACATATGACACACAACCTTATTTAGCAACAATACATTGATAGTAGATGACTATCAATAGAACTCATTAAAAATTAAAACTTTACTGCCTATGGACCATATATAACAACCTTCCTAACATTTTATGATACAACAAACAGACTGCTGCACCTTACACAACCATAAAGTTCAGTCAGAGTACAACATGTAGAACCATCAAGCCTGCACATAAATTACTCAAACATAAAGTACAAGTAAAGCCTGCTAATCTTCTTGTTAATAGAAACTGAAACATAATCTCTATAGAAACTGAAGTACAAATAAATTACTCAAACATAATCACCAAAAAGTAACCAATTTTGATTTCATTAAGCCAACACATCTTCTTGTTAATTTAATTTAACTTGGTGCATCCAAGCATGTTGTGAGTTAACCGATAAAAGATTACATGCACTTTGCTTTAAAGATTGTACACATACATGGTGCAACTAAAATCACAAAACTGGACGCAAAAGGAGGTTCTTTCTTCCACTAAAAAGGGCCGTTATGTATAATCAACCATCAAAAGCCAAATCATTTTTTTGTATTAATCTATTTTCCATTTGTCCCACAAGATAATCTAAGACATATGGCTTTAAGGTCTTTGAACAAACGGCATGAAACACGGATCACCAAATTACTTCAACAAACCAAGACTAAAAATTCTCATCAGCAAGGGACAATGTACTTAAAAAAGATAAACAATAAGACTACGACACCCATTAAGGAAAAACAGGAAAGATAACAAAATAAAATTCTTGATCAATTCCTTTTTAGCTCAACGAAGAAAAGAAAGCAAGTCTCCAGATCCCTACATGATATAATACACAAGTTATGGACCATCAAATCAAGTAAGAGAATCCATGTCTCAGATGTTTACTCTCTCTGTAAGTAAGATACATGCATAGACTATTCTGAGACGGTAAGATTGATTAATCGCCGACCATATATGGAGCAACACAATCTTTGGACAAACCACGTAAATATTGTATTTTGTGTGTTATTGTTTTTCTTTCGATCTCTTTTTGCTATTTGTTTTCGCTGTGTTATTATTCTCTAACAAGATCATCCTTGTGTACTGCAAATTATAAGTGGCAATATAAATATTCTTTAACTATTAGTTGCAAAGAAACTAAAATTACGTGTACAACCAAAAAGAAAAGCAAAAAGAAACTGAAATATTAAGGAAAATCTAAGCCCAAGATTTTCTTCTTTCTTCGCAATTACATAGAGAAACATGTGAAAGCATCACACGAAACTAGAATATTTTTATTAAAGAGTCGAGTTAATATCACTCTAAATGCTACCATACTAATGCTAGCCTTCAACATGAATTAATTCGTTACTCTCAGAATCAAGTCTCCCACTAAATGTTCTTACTTCATCTTTTGTCTCAAATTTTGTCAAGTTGAAGACATATTTATCAACAAAAGCTACCTGTAGGCAAGAACTAATTATGCATGCAAGTTATCTACCTGTAGGCAAGAACTTCTGACGCATAGCAAGTAGAGTTGGATCTTGTTCTTTCCTTGAGAGTAGATCTAGTACCATGAAGGTGGTAGATGCATCTGCTGAGAAGCCCTTGTCAACCATTTTTTCTACGAGTAAACTTGCTTCATTATACTTCTTATTTTGAAAACATCCACGGATAATAGTGTTGTAAGTGACATCATTTGGCAAGCAATCATTAGCTTCCATTTCCACAAGTAGCTCATTTGCTTCCTCTAGTAGTCCTTCTTGACAAAGTCCTCGGATCATCATTGTGTATGTCCTAGTATCTGGTTGCAAGCCTTTTGAAGGAAGGCTATCAAAAAGGTTTCTTGCCATATCAAGCTCTCCATCTTTGCACAATCCATCAATTAGGACATTATAAATGACAATATCAAGAATTAAACCATTAGATTCCATCGCATGAAACAAGGACAATGCTTCATCCACACACTGGTTCTTGCAAAGGCCGTCTAACAAGATGCTGCATGTCAAAATATTTGGTCTATGGCCTTGAGCCTGCATCTCATTAAAAAAAATTTGTGCGTCACCATATCTACCCATCTTAAATAGCCCATGCAAAATAGTGCTGTATTCTACAATTGTGGGTTTCAAACCTTCAAGCGGCATTTTTCGAAAGAGATCCATAGCTTTATCTACTCTCAACTTCTTGCAATATCCATTTATCAAAATGCTATAACTATGATTATTGGGCACTATCCCTTCATTCATCATGGTATTCAACACCGCCAACGCTCCATCCATTTCACCTCGCAAACAATACCCATCCATGAGCGCATTGTAGGTGACTACGTTAGGATTCTCACCACTTTGAATCATTTGTTCGACCATATGCTCTGCTTCTTTTACCTTACCTTCCTTGCAAAAGGCATCCACCAGTATGGTAAAAGTATGCCTATTTGGAGAGATTTTCACACTGGCCATCTCTCTTAACATTCGTTCAATCTCTGTCCATCGACCAAAGTTGCATAGGCCATGAATTAATGAACTATAGCTGATAACAGTAGGCGATATATCTTTTCTAATCATTTCAGAAAAAAGATTCAAAGCATCATCTACTAGTTTGTCCTTGCACAAACTATCAATGATGGTGCTATAAACTACAGTATCTGGTTCACAGCTTCCTTTTTCCATTATTCTGAGCAACCTAAGGGCCATGGAAGTGTTGCCTACTTTGCAAAGCCCATTTATAATGGTCCCATACATAACTACATTGGGTTCAGTTTCTTTTGTCCTTATCAACTTCTTGAACAATTCCTCAGCCTCCAAAAACTTATTTGCTGAAAGAAGCCCCCTTATTAGGGTGGTGTAGGTGAACACATTTGGCACCAAACCACGTTTGAAGATAAAACCCAAAAGAGAAAACCCGTAATCAACTCGATTACAGTGACAACAACAGTTTATAACGGTATTTATGGTAACTACATCCACCGGAACCACCGGATTTGTTAAAGCACAAATATCTCTGAACAGAGAGACAACAACGGAGTAGTGTTTCATTCTGGCAATAGCGGCTAATAGTTGAGCGAAATCAATTACAGTTGGGAGAGGTCGCATTTGAAGCATACGATCGAATAAAAGAAGAGCATTATCAAGATTATCGAACCCTAATTTGCATTTCTCCTGCAGTAATTGCTGCAGAGAATCTCTGCCTCTAAGCTTGGGATTGGGGTTAGGGTTTGTTAATTTTGGAGCAGTAGATGTATGAAATGGAGCATAATAATTATTACGAACTAAGAAAAATGGATTGAATAAGCAGAAATTGAGCAGAGAGTTACCTGCAGGTGGGTGTTTAGCTATAATCGTTGGTAATTTGTTGGAGCTCAAAGTAAAAGCAACCCCATGAATAAGGCTTCCCCTTCCCATTTTCGATCTCTGATCTGGGACCGTGAGCCACAATTACCGGGTAAAAATTACAGAGGGCATGTTACTCCCTGATTTCCATTATATAAATCGTCTAACACATAATTACACAATATTAAAAAAATCTCATTAAGTCTAATAAATTAATATAGAATAATTAATACTCTCTCCGTCCCAAATTAATTGCTCAATTTTGACCATTTTAAGTCAAATTGACTATTTTTAGAACTAATATTTTTATTATTTTTGCTAAAATATAGGTGAAGAGATTGTAACCAAAAGAAAGTATATACAATTTATTACTAACTCCAATTTTTATAATTTTAGAAATATATTTATATATGCTTAATTATTAATTCTAAAAATAGTCAATTTGACTTAAAATGGTCAAAATTGAGTAATTAATTTGGGACGGATTGATATTAATTTACAATTTCATTACTATTTATGTCATAATTAATTACTATTCCTCTACTCTTTCAATTACTCTATTTTGTTAGGAACAAAGTAGAAAATAATTATTTTTTTCTCCTAGATATATATAAAACGTCTTGTATTATGAAGAAAAAAAACATATTTCTTCTAAAACAACTTATATAATAGAAAGGAGGGAGTATTAGCATTGCCTTTGGTTGGTATTTTGTTGTTGGAAAAGTTGGTAGGTTAGAAAAGTGTGTTTGGGGACTTTATGTTCCAATTTCCAAGTGTATAATACTCTCCCGTTTTAAATTATAAGATAAAAAAATGATAATTATTCAATTTCAAAATTAGAGACACAATTTGATTTTTAAGGTCGAACGACATATTAAACTTTAAATTGATGTAAATTTATTTAATTTTAATTTATACAACTATTATAATTGTATATTATATAGCAAAAACTATTAATTACAAAATTTATTTCATTTTAAACTTTTCTGAGTCATCAGCTTTTAAATTTAATATGTCGTCGTTTGACCTCAATCATTACATATCACCCCATCTCAAATGGAGTGTCATCTTGAAAATCATGATTTTGGCACAAATTTAAGATAGGGAACCCACACATTTAAAATTACTTTTTAAAATAGTCTTTCAAGATTTAGTTTTTAATTACTTTTGGATGTAAATATGATAATATGTACATGTACCCCTGCCACAAACCTCATTATGTAACATTTAATTATTTTTTAATTTAGGCAGTTTAAACAAACATCTGACATTCACAATAAGTGAACACTAATTTTTCAAAAATGCTAGTGAAGAAAAGCAGGAAATTTCAGCTAAATACAATAGGAATTTTTTTTTTTTTTTTGTAAATATAGGAGAGAGAAATAGATTATAAAAGAAAGGAGTTAAATTCCCTCTATCAAGTTTTTAAAGGAGGATATATTTTATTTAATTGAAGGTTAATTCTAGAATATTGGATATTACAATTTAAAACTTTATCAACCATTGAAGAATGAAGAATGTCACTTAGCCAAATATACGGCTTAATTGGGTATAAATCATTTTCACAACTAATACTGAATTGGCTCCTTGTTAGATTCTTTTAAGGAGCACGATATCCTTGCATGTAAAACAAGCCTCAAGAAACGGTTCGTCCATAACACATACAAGCAATTTTTCCTGCACATAAAATTGATAACAATATTAGAAATTTTAAGGCTCACATTTCTTCCTTAAGATATATATCACAACTAATTTACTGAAAATGCTCACAAATATTTCACAACTGGTACCAAAGTTCACAAATATTCTTGGCAAATACAAGATAGAAAACATTGTTTTGCAATATTCTTGGTTAAAACTGAAAAACCTATATTGAGGTCCGATCCTAATAAAAAAATTGCGAGTATTCAAGGACTTATAAGAAAACGCGACATAACTCCACTAAGGCAATAGTGATTAAAAAAAATTAAAAGTTAAAATAATATGTAAGGAGATAATATTTTCATCACCAGACACCGCAGTCTCACAGAAATAAATTATTCTTCTTGTGAAAAATTAGAAAGCTAAACAATAAGAGACTCATGATTTGTTTATTATGGTGGTGCATATAATAGCAGAACTGCAGAATATGTATTGCTTATTAAGAATCCAAGTCTCTTTCGGAAAATAATTTGAACGTATATTTTTCAAAGTTGATGAAAGTAGTCAACAGAGTAAATTACTATGAAAAATTGTCTGTCATTCATAGAAACCAGATGATATCAGGAAACTCTTCTGATAGAGAAGTGTGAAGAGTAATTTGCATGTGTAATTCAAAGTTGAGGAAAGTGACTTTTATGTTCGGTATAAAAGATGGGGTTGTTGGGCAAGATCGTGTATGGGTAGTAGTTAGGCTTTTTTTCACATTACTTATGCATAGCAAAAATAAGGCTCTTATTGTAATGCATTCCATAGCAGAAAATAGAGTAAAGTTGAAATAACAAAACCCTTGCTCCTTGTAGAGTTTATCCTCACCTTCACCCTCAACCTCACTAAAATCCATTTCGGTCTCCTAAAACCAAAGATTCTTCTACTAGTGCAATAGTTACCCATATTTAAAATAAAAATAAAAATAAAAGAATGAACTCCTTGCAACCCCAACAAGAATATGATATGAAAAAAATGCAAAACACACCTACGAGTTTGGCAAGAGCAGACCATTATACATCTTATCAAGTAATTGTCGTGAATCCATACTCCTAAGAAGACCTTTGTTATTTGGTAAACCAGTCCCTAAACAAACAGGACACATAAGTTTCCCTCGACTTGCACAATAAATCATAACTAGAGTCACTTGAAAGAATTCCAAGGTTAGTCCGTCAGAAGAATGAAGAAACAAAATACAGCAGTTTATGTGTATATATATATATATATATATATATATGGTTACAAGTTGCAGCTATGAAGCTGTGGAGGAACTACATATTAAATAAGCAAAATTCAAGATAAGCGAGTCAAATAGATGCATGTACAAGTGTTTTTATGAATGTGACTTAAAAGGCTGCTTGTTTACTTCTGAATGAGCCTGAATAAGTCTGAATTTGAATGAATAAGTCGACTGTTTGTTTAAAAAAATTTAAAATCTGAATGCGTCTGAACGATTCATCCAAAAATTTGTGGTTGAATTAGTAAAAAGTAGTGTTGAATGATATTTTTACTTATATTCTCTCATAAACAATTAAAATTTACATTGAATATTCATCTTGTTAGTAAGCAAATTTTGTTATGTACAACTTATTTTTTTATTTTTGTTTAACAAATTGGATAACCAATTTAATAAATGTTGTTGTAGTTTTTTATTTTGATTTTATGTATTATAGAATGTTATTAATATTTTTTAGTGTTTTATTCCTAAAATTATATTTTTAATAGTATACTTCATTAAATATTGTTCAAAAGTTTATATTTAATTTTTCTTAGATATAAGATAACATTATTTATTTATAATTATATAATAAATTTGTTCATAGGAACCCAGAAGGTTAAAATAGGCTAATACACATATTCCGATATTTTAGACATACAATTATCAAACACATCATTTCATTCCGTATTCAGGTCTTCTAATACATTCAACTAATTCAGATTTTTTTATACATTCAAAACTTTTCATTCAATTTTATCAACACCTCTTTAATTTCTAGCCAAAATTACATACACAAGCGTTAATAAAGACTGATGAAAATAAAGACTTAGAAGTGTTCACGTACAAGTTGCCTCAAGCATTCCCATTCCACTTGGTAATAAATTCTTTAGATGAACTCATATGGAATTGACCAGCAGCTAAACTATGCTAACAATTATATATGTATGTGTATATATGTTATATATATTATGTGAAGTTTAATACTACTATTATTTCTCTTGACTTTTTATATTGAAATGTAGGAGCTTGTGAACACCCCTTGTAAATTACACAAAAACATATATTAAACCATACAACCTATGTCAAAAAAAGGAAGTTTCCTGATCATATATTACACAAAAACCAGCAGTGACAATTTTCTATGTCATTAATTTTCCATAGGCAGTAAATTAGCATATGCCAATAGTAAATCAATAATCATCAGCAAGAGGCAATTGAACTCCATCTGAGACCATTCTTATGTCATTGATTCTTCTAACTAGTTTTCTATTTGATACTACCACAAATAGAGTCTCATTTCATCCCAAAAAAAAATTATAAATAAATTAAATAAATAAATATAAATAAAATATATTCCACAAAATAGCGCTCTTTTTGTTGATGATAGTTAGCATAAATGACACAATGTGTTTTAGTCTAACTTCTCAATTTCGCTATGATGTGACCACTACTAAATTAAATACATGCTATATTTAGGGATAAACATGGAAGAAAAATTAAAGACATATCCTTAAAGTTTACAAATTTTGCAAAAAGGGACTGATCATTTTGTGGCCAGAATGAATGGAAACTCGTGGCATTTCTGCCTTTTGCCAGATTCATTAGGAGTGAAAGTGTTGTTTTTGGTGTTAAGTTCTCAGATTATCTTTTATATCTTGTCATTTATTGCATGATTTTAAGTGACGATATAAATGTTTTTTAACTATTAATTACAATGAATTTGAAATTACGTGTATTGCCAAAAAGAAAAGCACAAAGAAATTGAAATATTACAGAAAATCCAAGCCTGAGATTTTCATCTTTCTTCGCAATTACATAGAGGAACGTGAAAGCATCACAAGAAACTAGCATATTCTAAATAAAAGAGTGGAGTTAATATCACTCTAAAGGCTAGTTAATCATTCGATTATAACCGAACCGAATAGGCTATTCGGTTATACTCGAAAACCGAAATTAGTGCACTTTTAGTATCCGAACAAGTAACCGAATTATACAATAACAGAATTTACTATTCAGTTATTCGGTTAATAACCGAAATTAAGGTCTATATATCTCAAACAAAGAAAAGTCATTTCAAATTTTCAATACAAAGAGTTTCCAATCAATAATTAACAACAGACAACAATCATAATAATTCAAAACCTTAACATGATTAAAAGTAACAATACACAGTCTAATTAATACATAACATGCTGATTGCAGTCTTGCAGATTGCAGATTGCAGATTGTAGCACAACAGAAGCAGCAACATGCTGATGCAAATTGCAGATTACAGCACAACAAAAGCAACTCAGCAAAGCATTTATGCAGCAGGCAGCAGCAGCAGGACCGCAAAGTGCAAACCAGCTAAAAGCAACAGTTTCTCAAAATTAAGAGTGGGGAACTTCTCTTCAGATGTTTTCTTCTAGACCCATACCTATTGTCAATAACAATTGTCAAATATGAGTATTTAAAGGTTAAATTTCCTTTTGGAAAGAATACAAATTGGTGCAATACTCTATATACATGTACAGTTCCAACACATATGACACACAACCTTATTTAGCAACAATACATTGATAGTAGATGACTATCAATAGAACTCATTAAAAATTAAAACTTTACTGCCTATGGACCATATATAACAACCTTCCTAACATTTTATGATACAACAAACAGACTGTTGCACCTTACACAACCATAAAGTTCAGTCAGAGTACAACATGTAGAACCATCAAGCCTGCACATAAATTACTCAAACATAAAGTACAAGTAAAGCCTGCTAATCTTCTTGTTAATAGAAACTGAAACATAATCTCTATAGAAACTGAAGTACAAATAAATTACTCAAACATAATCACCAAAAAGTAACCAATTTTGATTTCATTAAGCCAACACATCTTCTTGTTAATTTAATTTAACTTGGTGCATCCAAGCATGTTGTGAGTTAACCGATAAAAGATTACATGCACTTTGCTTTAAAGATTGTACACATACATGGTGCAACTAAAATCACAAAACTGGACGCAAAAGGAGGTTCTTTCTTCCACTAAAAAGGGCCGTTATGTATAATCAACCATCAAAAGCCAAATCATTTTTTCGTATTAATCTATTTTCCATTTGTCCCACAAGATAATCTAAGACATATGGCTTTAAGGTCTTTGAACAAACAGCATGAAACACGGATCACCAAATTACTTCAACAAACCAAGACTAAAAATTCTCATCAGCAAGGGACAGTGTACTTAAAAAAGATAAACAATAAGACTACGACACCCGACACCCATTAAGGAAAAACAGGAAAGATAACAAAATAAAATTCTTGATCAATTCCTTTTCAGCTCAACGAAGAAAAGAAAGCAAGTCTCCAGATCCCTACATGATATAATACACAAGTTATGGACCATCAAATCAAGTAAAAGAATCCAAGTCTAAGATGTTTACTCTCTGTAAGTAAGATACATGCATAGATTATTCTGAGACAGTGAGATTGATTAATCGCCGACTATATATGGAGCAACACAATCTTTGGACGAACCACAAATATTGTATTTTGTGTGTTATTGTTTTTCTTTCGATCTCTTTTTGCTATTTGTTTTCGCCGTGTTATTATTCTCTAACATGATCATCCTTGTGTACTGCAAATTATAAGTGGCAATATAAATATTCTTTAACTATTAGTTGCAAAGAAACTGAAATTGTGTACAGCCAAAAAGAAAAGCAAAAAGAAACTGAAATATGAAGGAAAATCTAAGCCCAAGATTTTCTTCTTTCTTCGCAATTACATAGAGAAACATGTGAAAGCATCACACGAAACTGGAATATTTTTATTAAAGAGTAGAATTAATATCACTCTAAATGCTACCATACTAACGCTAGCCTTCAACATGAATTAATTCGTTACTCTCAGAATCAAGTCTCCAACTAAATGTTCTTACTTCATCTTTTGTCTCAAATTTTGTCAAGTTGAAGACATTTATCAACAAAAGCTACCTGTAGGCAAGAACTAATTACGCATGCAAGTCATCTACCTGTAGGCAAGAACTTCTGACGCATAGCAAGTAGAGTTGGATCTTGTTCTTTCCTTGAGAGTAGATCTAGTACCATGGAGGTGGTAGATGCATCTGCTGAGAAGCCCTTGTCAACCATTTTTTCTATGAGTACGCTTGCTTCATTATACTTCTTATTTTGAAAACATGCATGGATAACAGTGTTGTAAGTGACATCATTTGGCAAGCAATCATTAGCTTCCATTTCCACAAGTAGCTCATTTGCTTCCTCTAGTAGTCCTTCTTGACAAAGTCCTCGGATCATCATTGTGTATGTCCTAGCATCTGGTTGCAAGCCTTTTGAAGGAAGGCTATCAAAAAGGTTTCTTGCCATATCAAGCTCTCCATCTTTGCAGAATCCATCAATGAGGATATTATAAGTAACAATATTAGGAATTAAACCATTAGATTCCATCGCATGAAACAAGGACAATGCTTCATCCACGCACTGGTTCTTGCAAAGGCCGTCTAACAAGATGTTGCATGTCAAAATATCTGCTCTATGGCCTTCAAATAGCATCTCATAAGAAAAATCTCGTGTGTCACCATATCTACCCATCATAAATAGCCCATGAAAAATAGTATTATAAGTTACAATGGTGGGTTTCAAACCTTCACTCGGCATTTTTCGAAAGATATCTATAGCTTTATCTACTCTTAGCTTCTTGCAATATCCATTTATCAAAATGTCATAACTATAATTATCGGGCACTATCCCCTCATTCATCATGGTATTCAACACTGCCAATGCTCCATCCATTTTGCCTCGCAAACAATACCCATCCATGAGCGCATTGTAGGTGACTACATTCGGATTCTCGCCTCTTTGAATCATTTGTTCAATCACATGCTCTGCTTCTTTTACATTACCTTCCTTGCAAAGCGCATCCACCAGTATACTGAAAGTACGCATATCTGGAGAGATTTTCATGCTGGCCATCTCTCTTAACATTTGTTCAGTCTCTGTCCATCGACCAAAGTTGCATAGGCCCTGAATTAACGAACTATAGCTGATAACAGTTGGCGATAAACCTTTACCAATCATTTCAGAGAAAAGATCCAAAGCATCATCTACTAGTTTGTCCTTACACAAACTATCAATGATGGTGTTATAAACTACAGTATCTGGTTCACAACTTCCTTTTTCCATTATTCTTAGCAGCCTAATGGCCATGGAAGTGTTGCCTGTTTTGCAAAGCCCATTGATAATGGTCCCATACATAACTGCATCAGGTTCAGTTTCTTTTGTCCTTATCAACTTCTTGAACAATTCCTCAGCCTCCAAAAACTTATTTTCTGAAAGAAGCCCCCTTATCAGAGTGGTGTAGGTGAACACATTCGGCACGAAACCACGTTTGTAGATCTCACCCAACAGAGAAAACCCATAATCGACTCGATTACAGAGACAACAACAGTTTATAATGGTATTTATGGTAACTACATCTACCAGAACCACCGGATTGGTTAAAGCACAAATATCTCTGAACAGAGAGACAACAACGGAGTAGTGTTTCATTTTGGCGATAGCTGCTACTAGTTGAGTGAAATCGATTACAGAAGGGAGAGGTCGCATTTGAAGCATACGATCGAATAAAAGAAGAGCATCATCAAGATTATCGAACCCTAATTTGCATTTCTCCTGCAGTAATTGCTGCAGAGAATCTCTGCCTCTACGCTTGGGATTGGGGTTAGTGTTTGTTAATTTTGGTGCAGTAGATGTATGAAATGGAGCATAATAATTATTACGGACTAAGAAAAATGGATTGAATAAGCAGAAATTGAGCAGAGATTTACCTGCTGATAAGTTTTTGGAGATGAAAGTCAAAGCAACCCCCTGAATAAGGTTTCCCCTCCCCATTTCCGATCTCTGATCTCCGACCGTGAGCCACAAATACCGGGTAAAAATTACGGACTGCATGTTACTCCCTGATTTCCATTAGATAAATCGTCTAACAAATAATTACACGTGTTAAAGAAATCTCATTAATTCTAATAAATTAATATAGAATAATTAATTTAAAATTTCAGTATTATTTATGCCCTAATTAATTACCCTTCCTCCACTCTTTCAATTACTCTAATTTTTTAGGAACAAAATAGAAAATAATTAATTTTTCTTCTAGATATATATAAAACGTCTTATATTATGAAAAAATATATATTTCTTCTAAAATAACTTATATAATAGAAAGGAGGGAGTAGTAGTGTTGACTTTAATAGGCATTTGGTGTTGAAAAAGTTGGTAGGTTAGAAAAGTGTGTTTGGCGATTTTATGTTCCAAGTGTATAATACTCTCACGTTTCAAATTATAAGATAAAAAATGATAATTATTTTATTTCAAAATTAGAGATACAATTTAATTTTTAAGGCCAAACGATGACATATTAAACTTTAAATTGATGTAAATTTATTTAATTTTAATTTATACAACTATTATAATTGTATAATGTATAACAAAAACTATTAATTGCAAAATTTATTTCATTTTAAACTTTTCTGAGTCATCAACTTTTAAATTTAATATGTCGTCGTTTGACCTCAAAAGACAAATTATGTCTCTAATTTTGGAACAAAGGAAGTATATATTACAAATATTTACGTCAACTTTTTAATTGTCAGTTACGTACATAAGTATTAGCGGTAATCTTGTAAGAGAAATGTATAATAATTAGAATTTTTCTATAATCTATTATATATACTAAATTGCAATTGTCGGACACCATTTTTTGACAAATGGCATTCCTAACATTTGACACCTACTATACAACATTAATTACCATTCATATTCTGTTGAACCATAATATCTCCGATTTTTGTGTTTTTCTAATATTTTAATACTATTATAATATTTTAATAATATTATACACACACCATATCTCCGATTTTTCTGTTTTTTGAATATTTTAATAATATTATACCTACAACTACGTTTATCTAATAATTATCAAATCACTACATATCTAATAATTCTAATATTATCAAATCACTATAACAACTTAATATTTTTAAATAAAACATATACTAATCCAAACACATTAATATGTTGATTTTATAAATCTTAAATACACTATACCTATATCTTTAACCCAATTACTATCAAATACACATCCCACTAACATATTTCTTTAACCTCATAATTAAACTAATCTACATATTTAAAAAATATTTTTAATTACTTTAATCTTACACAATAAATTAAACAATTTATACTTAAAAAATATTAGGGTAATATAATTTCTATACTATTTAAATTCCATAATATTCTTATTTTTTTAATATCCTAAAATCACTACAAATCCAAACTAATTTTATACATATTTGTTACATTTTGTTTTTTTTAACCTAATATTTTTAAAATAATATTCGTTTAATTTTCCCTAAAAGTGCATAAACTGATGCATTGAGGAGTTGGTTTGAGCCAGAAACAAACAATATATATCTTTTATCTTTAACTGCATTTTAAAATTTTAATAATTTAAAACTTTTTAAATAAACACAGATATACATCACTGGTTGCACTTCAAATACCAAACAATATATATCTTTTATCTGTAACTGCATTTTAAAATTTTATCTAGAAATAATTGGGGTGGATATACACTAATTTAAATATTTTAATAATTTAAGATATACACTAATTTAAAATTTTAAAATTTAAAACTTTTAACTGCATTTTAATATTTTAATAATTTAAAATATACACAGATATACACTAATTTATATAACTGCATTTTAAAATTTTAGTAATTTAAATCTTATTAAAATTTGGAGATTTGAATTCTATTAAAATTAGGATAACTAATAAATAAAACATAATTTAATCTGTTATTATCACAATTTATTTTTTTCATCCTTCTACTGTTGTATATCAAAAAGTTATAACTCCCACCTATAAAAGTTTACATAATCTTTTATCCATCATTATCACAACACAAGTATTCTTTTATCGCAACACAAAAATTCTTTTAACTTACTACTGTTATATTTCTTTTCTTTAACCTACTATTACTATTTATCTGTGATTAGCACAACACATGTATTTTTTTAGCCTACTACTACTATATTTTTTTTTCTTTAGCCTACTATTACTATTTATCCGTGATTAGCACAATACAGGTATTCTTTTAGCCTACTACTACTATATTTATTTTCTTTAGCCTACTACTGCTATTTATCCGTAATTACCATAACACATATATTCTTTTAGCCTACTACTGCTATATTTTTTTTCTTTAGTCTACTACCGTCATTTATCCGTAATTAGCACAACACAAGTATTCTTTTATTCAAATTAAAAAATAATATTATACTTTTCTACTATACAACAATATTACTTTGTTTCTTTTATTCTTTTTTTTTGTACTACTAACAAATTTTATTACTTTTTTGTTAACACAATAATCTTTTACTTGGAGGAACTCTATTCTAATACACTCACTCCTCCCAAAGATCGAATTTCAAAGAGTGAAAGTGGATAGATTTTTGTGTACTCAAGGAACTCCATAACCCGCTCGGAAGATTAATTTTGCACACATTTAGGTATTTTCACATCTTTCATTTTATCTCTCAAACCCTAACATTAACGAGAAACCTTAGTTTTTTAATTTCGATTTTACCATGATATATGTAATTATGTCAACATGAGATATAATATGTAGTGCACGTTGCAAAATTGAATAATTCATGTTTGTCTATATGCAAAATCGTGTTTCTAAAAATTGGGGAAATCAACCATAAGCCATACATGTCAAAAAATAATGAAAAACATAAATTTACTGTCAACTCGTGGGACAAAACTACCATCTTCTTATTATAATTTAATTTATTAATTGCACATACACATTTATTATTAACAAAATGAATAATCCCGCCACAACGCGCGAGTTTGTATCTAGTTCTTACTAATTTTATATAATAATAAGTTTTACAATTATAATTCAATATAAATTTATCCCATTAGATAACTAGACTCAAATTTTCAATATAAATGAGGTTATTAATGGGCCATCTTCATTTGCAAATGGACCTTGCATTTTGAAGGATTACAGAAGGCCCATTACACTACTAGAAAAGATGACCAATTGACCATATAGTGTAATATTTTGTACTCTGTATAACACCGAAACGATAATCTTTCTTGTGAAAATAATTATTATTTTATGTTAAAAAAATTCAATTATGACACCTCTTGTACAATAGGAGAATACTCTTTTGACTCATATTTAGACTTTTTACATATTAAAAGTCCTCTTATATATTACGATAAATTTATGTTAAATTATAATTATGAAATTTATTAATATATGAGATTTGTAAAACTTATAGGAGGACCTCACTTTTTACACATCAATCCAAAAACAATATATTTAATATTAACCCACGTAACTGGTAACTAAAAAATTGACATAAACATTCGCAATATATATTATTTTCCTAAAATCAATATTGACTTTTATTAATATCAAATATTTTCAAACTTAAAATTGAAATAAATTCATTTAGTTTTATATCAATACAATTATAAATATCATAAACTATCTTCTTCTTCTCTTTTTGTTTATCTAAAATATCATAAATTATCTAAAAAGTTACTACCTCTGTTCAAACATTAGAGATACATTTTGACTTTTTAGATTCAATTTGCGAAATCCTAAAATTCAAAATTGATATGAAGTTATTTAGTTTTAATACAAACAAATATAACAATTGTAAACTAACTATATAACACTACTAATTATTATATTTGTTGTTTTCAAAACTTGAACGAAGCTATATCAATTTTGAGTTTTAGAATTTCGCAAATTGACTCAAAAAAGTCAAAATGTATTTCTAATTTTAATTTTAGAATGGAGGGAGTACTAGTTATAAGATTTATTGTTTTGAAAATTTAAATGAATTATGTCGATTTTAAATTTTAAATTTTTTCAAATTGACTTTTAGAAACCAATAATGATCTTATAATTCGAAACGGATGGAGTATTAAAAATGGTATAATAAGTTTGGAGCTTAAAAACTATGTTTGTAATTTTAAAAAATTATGTTTTGAAATAAGTTTATAAAGACAAATATGACGTTCAAAAGCCCAAAAGCTCTAAAATTCACAAACCAAGCCTGCACTAAATGATAGGAAATAATCTCACTAATAAAATGTGGAAAAATTAGTCATATTCTTTTTTTTCCTTGTTTAATTCTGATGGTTGACTAATATATTATTATGATAAATTAAAAATAAAAAAAAATATCATGTAATATTACTATTATTCCAAGAGATTCTTTTTAACACGTGAGACTTTTTTTTTTAGTATAAAGGAAGTATAAGAAATTAATATTTTTACAAGTTGTTCCTCACATGAGCGTAGACTCATTTATTATTCTATCAAAAATATCAATTCTCAATAAATATGTATGGTTCTATTGGGGCAAGAAATTTTAGAGGACCGAATTCAAATTAAAGTTTATTATAAGATACCAACATCTTGGGACATCAAAATAAAGATTGTGCACACCTAAATTTAGTAAAATTCGGAAACATCGTTATCCTGTAAACTCTTGAGAGCTTTCCATTTTCGTGTCTGTTATTTAATTAAACTAAAAGGCAAATAATTGTCTTGTAAATAGGACTGATCATTCGGTTATAACCGAACCGAATAAGCTATTCGGTTATAACCGAATACCGAAATAATCAAAATTGCACTATCCGAAATAGTAACCGAATTTGACAAAAACCGAATTACCGAATTGTAAATTCGGGTATTTCGGATAATAACCGATATAACTCTTTTAACAAAATTGATTTGGGCAAAATTAGAGCCCTAGTTTAACTAACTACCCATAAACAGAGCTTCAAAATTGTGGCCATGGAGTAGTGCAAGAAGAGTAAAGATTACAACTCCACTTTTATTCAATTTGAAATCCTCAATGAAATCTGCTACCTCCAAAAAAATCTAGTTATATTATATGTATTCAACCATGCAAAAGTAAGAATTTAAAACCAAACATACATGCTTGAATTGAAAGTTGGAGCAACGAACAAAACGGGTCGGAATCGTCAATAATAAATACGCCGAAGAAGGGGGCAGCCGCTGCTCATATAAGTTGCCAACCTCTTCATCAAGGTGTTTGATTCAAGTAGAGTTTTGAAGAAGAAGGGAATGATAATGGTTTGGTTTTTGATTTACAGAGTCGAAATGTACCGAAACATGAGTCTGCCATTGTGAACTAGCCTTTTGGTATGACTAATTTTATGAAACAGGTAATCAAAATACACCATTAAAAAACAGAGCTTTCCTTCTTAATGTGTTAATTGATTTCAAGAAGTGCACGAACTGTTGCATAAAATTAGAAAGGAATCGAGAGTCGAGACGAGAGCAAGAGAGGAATCGAGATCTGGTCTGGGAGGGACTTGGCCTTGGGAATAGAAATTTGGATAAGAGTAGAGTAAGAGTAGAGTAAGAAGTCAGTCATACAAAAGTAAATTATAAAATTATTATTATTTAACTATTAAACTTCGGTTATTCGGATACCCGAAGAACCTATTTTTTAAAACCGAATCTGAAACCGAATACCGATCAATAAATCGGATATAACCGAAATAGAAAAAAAAACTGAAAACCCGAAATAATTCAGTTAAAAAATTTCGGTTGTGTTCGGTAATTCGGTTTTATCCGTTTTTTGCTCACTCCTACTTGTAGATAAGAGAGAGGTACTAAGAAATGCAAAAGTAAACTATATAAGTACCCTCTCCTTGGAAGTTTAAGTTGGAACAATATAGTATAATACTCCCTCGGTTCATATTAAATGTCGTTTTAATTTCATACACATGAATTAAGAAAGTCATTTAATACTTTCATTTAATAATTAAAATTTATATGAAATTCCATCACCACCCCTTTATGAGAAGTTGAAAACTATTAATAGAAGAGAGAAAATTTCTTGGCTAATGAGAGAAGCAGTGGCGGAACCAGAACAATTTTAGAGGGGGGGCAAAATACATCAGTAGCTAGTGGAGAGAAGTTAAGGATGATATGGGAAAGTAAATAATTTATTCTCCTAGAAAGATGTAAACGACAAATAAATTAAAACAGTTTTTTTTTCTTCTAAAAAGTAACTTATTATGGAATGGAGGCAGTACAAGATTGAAAGAGAGATCAAAAGTAGCAATAGAAGTAGAAGAGTTGATTAAAAAATAAAAAAATAAATAATAAATAATTTGAAAACATTACTCTAGGAAGAATGTCTTTGAAGTTCCACACATAGTTAGTTTCGTCTATAACTTGTCTCCATGTTCAAGTAAGCATTTGTGACTCGTGTATTACATAAAATTTACATACAGATTTCAATAAACTAACATAATGGCTTGCATATTAACCAGCAAAATGGGAACATACACCATGCATGTTCTGCTTCTCTCCATCAAAAGCCGAGGCCAGCCCATCGGCTTCTTTGTATGTGCTCTGCTTGTGAATAAGAGTCCTGCTTCTCTGTCCATCCTATTGAAGTATAATCTCACAATTAAGTAGTCCCTAACTGCATGTTCCACAAAGAATTACAAAAATTAGATACGAAAACTCAAAACAAGACAAATATATCCAACAGGCTCAATCATCAAGGCATGTTTATGACTCCCTCAACAATGCCTTTTATCCCAAAGTAATTGGGATAAGCTGAAAACGAATCCTATATGAAAGCATAAAGGTAGTAAGAAAAAAAATAAGAAAAGAAACAGATAAAAAAATAAATCCAATAATATAATATTTAAAAACGGCAAAACTAATGATTTAGCCACTGCAGTTGGCACGTTTTACTTAATACACTACCGAACTTTTAATTTTTCAAATTATCCCATTGAATTAATTATTATTTTTAAATTGAGTCATTCTGTTAACTCTGGCTCACGGCGGTTAAATCTTTATCTTGCGTGGATGTGAAAAAAAAGAAGAAAAAAAAATAAATGACATGGCCTATTAGACGTTAACTCTCATTTGACCAAAAGAAGTTCAGAGAACCAAACCCAATCTCCGATTATGCAAATCTCCGGTCCAATCTCTGGTATGCAAATCTCCGGTCCATTATTCTTCAAATCCTATTTCTTAATCTCTCAATCCAAACCCCCGACTGACCACCTAACCCTCCTCTTTACTTTCCCCAATCGCAAAAATGAACAAATGAATAAGAAGAAAAAAACCAAAACATCAGTTTACCAACTTATTGAGTAAAAAAAAAATCAACAATAAGAACCCTAAAATCTCAAAGTTCACACAATCACCAACTTAGATCTCATTTCACAAAAACTTTATCCAAATTAAACAATATCCAACAGCAGAAAACCAAAACCCATTATAATTTCGAAATAAAGTTTGAATCTTTTTCATCTTTCAGCCAAATAAAATGAACCCAAGTACCTTATTACATGGACAAATTAACTGGAGCTTTGAATCCAGTAAAATTGAAGGACACATCAAAATAGAAAAAGAAGTAAATTATAGCAGCAAATAGGGGGCGGGCTCAAAGGGGATTGCCCTGAAAGTGAAAAATTCATCGATTTGAGATCGATTGCCACTAAGGCTTTGTTAATTACTCATTCCCGAGCAGATTAGGGCTGTATTCAACACTAAACAAACTCAAAAAAGGATCAAAGCCATCGCGTTGCTGCTCTGTTTTGGAGTTAGCAAGCTTACCCAATCTTCGCCACCGCCATCCACTGCCTCACCTTTGGCTATTTTATTTCAAAATCACTCCAGGGTCTCATTGGATTCGAAAGCCACTAACTAATTTGTATTTATAATCCCACTACTCAGCAAATTATTACTCTTCCATCTTCGGTCTAAAATAATTCCAGTATAAATATTAGATTAGATGAGTGGAAAAAGATAAGGGTTCAGATCTAATATATTTTCTAGCCAACTGAACTGAAAGAAGGAAGATGCAGAAAGCTCAAAAATCTTTGGTGAGGCAGAAAAATATAGTCTATTGTTCATGCTTCTCCCACCATCAAAATAGCAGGGCCCATGCCCATGTGATCCATCCATTCACTAAAAAGAAAGCAACCCATGTCATTTTTTTTCTTTTTCTTTTTCATGTCCACGTGGGATAAAGATTTAACGGTTGTGAAGTAAAGATAACAGAATGACTTAATTTTAAAATAATAATAAATTTAGTGGGGTAATTTGAAAAATTAAAAGTTCAGTGGTATAATCAATAAAACTTGCCAACTACAATGGGCAATTCATTAGTTTTGCCATTAAAAAACATATATAATAAAAGACTAAAATAAAAATAAAATAAAGGAAAAGGAAAAAGTGAGAAACATAAAACAAAAGCAAAAACATGTAACACCAGTCTCTAATATACGGATTACATTATTCCACTCGCTTGCTCCTATTACAAACCAAGTCCAATTATCTTCTGCACCTTCAGGTCGCATCGCACTACTTTCCCTATTCTATCTACCCTTCCCTTCTTTACGTCATCCACCTAATAGAAGACTCATTTTCGCACCACAACATCAAGAAGCCTCCATTGGATATAACAAAATCATCTCAACCTATGTTCCCCTATATTCCCTTAATTGGTGTTAGCCCAACTTTCTTTCGAAAATATCCATCCTTATATGACCACAAATCCAGCTAAATATTTTCATCACACTACTCCCATCTTATGCACATGTTACTTCTTAGCTAACCAAGATTTAACTCCATTAGCATTGTCGGTTTAAGCTCAACCTATAAAACTTTCACTTCAACTTGACTGAAATTTTATGATCGCACAACACACCCAATGCACTAGGCCACATCAATCCATCCAGGTATAATCACGTGACTTATCCTCATCAACATGCCCCCATTATGCAATTTCGATACCAAGTATTTAAGAACATCTTTCTTGGGTATCTCCTAACCTAATTTATTCACAATACTTGCATAGATGCTTCTTATGTTACTAAACTACTCGCACTCCATATTTTCATTCTAACTCCAATTTAATCTAAGAACCTTAAATTCTAATGTACTTGTCCATAACTCCAACATAGCATCAACACATTTCCTAATCTCATCAACTAACACAATATAATCAGCAAATAACATACACCATGGTACCTTATTCAGAAAGTCTTTTGTTAGGTCATCCATAACTAAGGCAAAAAAGATAAGGGCTTAATGTCAATCCTTGGTGTAATCATATTATGATTGAGAAGTCACTTAATGAGCCATCACACGTCTTTCACACAACTTGTTGAGCCCTCATACATGTCCTTGATTACATCACATACTTGATAGTTGCTTTTTTTCTTCTCAAGAACCAACCAAAGGACCCTCCTTGAGACCCTATCATAAACCTTTGATAGATCGATGAGCAGCATATAGAGATCCTTCTTTCCTCTATTATCCATCAATTGTCTAATCAGAAGAATAGTTGATATCTTACCATAGATTCAAAGTGATTATTTGATACTCCAAACCCTATTCTTAATTAATGTTGAATTACTGACTCCCCAACTACATTGTATTGTATTGATCATGAGCTTAACCTTTTGTAGTTAGAGGAATTCTGAATATCGCCCTTGTCCTCATAAATGTGCACTATGATGTATGCCTCCAATGTCGGGCATCTTTTTAGTTTGTATTTTGTAAAATAGACTTGTCAACCAACCAAAGGCCACACCCCTCGAACACCTCCAAACTTCACTAGGAACACCATTAAGCCTCATTTGCATCATCAAAAGCATTCTCCAGTTCTTCTTGGCTTCCTTCACTCCCACAATTTAGAAATCTATCAAAATAACTCCTCCACCTTTCTTTAACCTCCTCATCTCCTACTAAGAGTCTTTAATTCTCATCCTTGACGCATATGATGTGGGCCAAGTCTCTCATTTTCTTGTCCTGTGTCTTAGCAAGCATATATACACCTTTTTACCTCATTGGTACCAAACTTTTGGTATAGCCTCTCTAACTGCTTTCTCTGCTTCCTTGTTGACCCATTTATATCTTTGCACATTCTCTACTTTTGGATTTGTGTAAAGCATTTATAGCACTCCTTTTTCCCATCAAACAGCCTTCTGGACCTCTTCACTCCACCACCATGTTTCCTTAGTTGGAGGTCCATTCCCTTTACTTTCTCCCAACATGTCCCTACTTATTCTCCAAATACAGCTCGGCATTTCATTCCAAATCACACTAACTTCTTCATCTATCTATTAAGATCCTTATTTTGAGCATTTTGGCTCTAAAGGTATTCAGGTTCTCTCCTCCTAGATTCCACCACCTTGTCCTTACATTTCTTGCACACCCATATTTTGTTTCCCAAACTATATTAAAACGCATGTCCAAGACCATCCATTCGCGTTGCATAGACCTACACGCCAAAGTAAAAGCGTAAATTTCTGCAGCATATATTTATCAGTACAGAATTATATTTACCATTCAATCATCTAAAATGTTGTTTGTCCTTCAAAGCAACTAGAAGATATCAGGTGAAGCTTCTGATAGAACATTTGCGTAAAAGAGCCAGCAACGTGCATTTGATCTTTCTGGGGGCTTGGGTGTCCTCTTACTCATTGGAGAGTTTATTTCAGGTAAGATATATGGGTATTTGGGGGGTAAAGGGATGCCAAGATTTTTGGAGGTTTACTTATTTTTCTATTTTAGGGGGAATGTGGACTGGAAGGGATGCTAGAGATTTTGATGATGTTCGTTTCTCTCTTCCTCTGCTTTGGGACAGAGTGAATTACATCACTTTGTCCTTCATTAGCTTCTTTATCTTCCCACATGTATTTCTTTGAGGACTCCTCTTCCTTTATCGTACTCTCTATTTTTTTTAAATTATTATTTTTTACATAAAAAAGAAAAGACGTAAAAGCTGCACCTGAAAAAAATAATAAGCAAAAATAGTATATGGCCTAACCTTGACCCTCAACCTCACTAAAATCCATTTGGGTCTCCTAAAACAAAGGATTCTACTAGTGCAATAGTTAGCCATATTTATAATAAAAGTAAAAATAAAAGAATGAACTTCTTGCAACCCCCAACAAGAATATGAGATGGAAAAATGCCATACCTACGAGTTGGGCAAGAGCCGACCATTATACATCTTATCAAGTAATTGCCGTGCATCTGGCCTCCTGAGAAGACCTTTGTTGTTTGGTAAACCAGTCCCTAAACAAACAGGACACACAAGTTTCCCTCGACCTGCACAATAAATCATAACTAGAGTCACTTGAAAGAATTTCAAGGTTAGTCTGCCAGATGAAGAAAAAAAAGTACGGCAGTTTGAGATCTGTCCAAATTAGAAAAGCCTCCACTTTACATGTCACATATGTTTACCAAGACTAAACACCATAGATAATACTACTACAACATTTACAATAAGGGTTTTATTTAATATTTTTTTACCAAGCCTATAACTTCAAATGAGTTTTTTCACATGTCCACAAAATAGTTTCTTTGTTTTGTCCAGCTAATGTTTCTATCTGTCTCAACCCAAACAAGCTCATGCAAGTGCTGTAATGTTTCAAGTACGATTGAGCTACATGCTTGTGATGGAAATCTAGCAGAAGCAAAATTGCAGTAACCTTGTTCTAAAAAGTTGTAAGAACCTCCTATATACTTATCCATCCATAAATGAGAGTCAACTTAAGTCAAAGTTTTTAGATAAATCTGATTAACAAAATCAGTGGTCAAGATTAAAACTTAATTAAATGAAGTGATGATATTTGATAGATTAACTTTGAAAGTGGACTCTCATTTTCAGGCATCCCAAACAGGAAAGTTGAACTCACATTTTGGGCCGAAGGGAGTATATATGATAAATTGATAAGACAATGCCCAAATACATCAAAAGCTATGATAAACAAAACTGACAAAAAAACATACCGACATATGTTATTAACTGCTGCAAACAAATAGAACTCAAACAACACAGTAAATAAAGGGTTAATCATTATCAATAATGTAAATTAATAAATTCATAAAGAAACGAGACACACGTGACAGGAGGAAGCACAAGAAATAGTGAACTGCCAGAACATGCAAAGAAAGAACAACTTGAGGAGCAGTTGACATGACTAAAGAGTCCATATATTAGCAAGATAAACAACGACTTTTTCTACTAGTACATTTATTTAAGGTTGAATCCTCCACAAGGCATGTTTAAATAAATTCAAAACCAAATTAATCTCTTGAAAGGTTGAAATTGAAAATGAGGATTTTAAGGTCAGAGTAAGTTGCTCTAGAGGTCAATATAAGTTCAACAAGACAAGGTGATCTACAATGATCACATTTATCAGGACTAGCTAGTAGATTTAACAAATACATGATTATAAGCTCAAAACTAACTCCAAATAGTAGCTATAAAATATTCAAAACATTGCTAGCTTATGATATCCATATATTTGAATAGAGAAATAAGATACCAGCATTTAGGAGCAGCGACAAAAGTTAGCATACCGTAACAATTTGGACATTCAGTAAACTCGTAAACATCTTTGGCCCGTTTTCTGTTGAGAGCTTTCCATTTTCCTGTACCACCACACATATCACCTAAATAAAAAGTAAATGAACATCTCATGGACTAGAGAGAGGTAGTAGATTTGATGGAAAAGTTAACTAAAACATATTATACATTGACAAAGTAGGCTCACATTGCATCCTATTGTTAGCAACCAATCACAAATTTTAAGGGTTTTTACTATGAAATAGCCCAAAGCAAACTTGCAGTTAAGGGTTTTTACTAGTGGTGTTCCTTAAATTTTACAGTTTGTAGGTGTCAGTGAGGCTTGCAATTTCGTCTAGTACACAATACAGAAAAGTTGAATGGAATCAAATGTTTTCTCCTTCTAGAAGGAATGAGAAATTTATGTATTAGGTCCAAATATGAATCTGTAAGAAAATGAACGAGAATAAACATAAGATAGATATACTTATTTGCCTTTTCTTCACTTACCATAGAATAATTCATGCTCACTGTACTACTTCTACAATAATCTTTAAGAACGTTATCTTACTGGGGCTCACCTTAAAAAGCAAAATTTTGGCAAGTACAAAATAGAATGCAGACTGTCCAGTCGAGAGGGAAAAATGTATGTACATTTATCTCTAGAACGAAAGGAGAACTACATGTCTACATCACGGGGAGGGACCCGCGGGGGGGGGGACCAAATCCTTCGTATAGTTATATTTAATATATAAATTAAATAAACCGTCTAATGTATGTTGTTGCTCATACGTAGAAATTACCCTCTTTGAGGGGGCAGGCTTGGGATTCTACAAAATTAACATTGCCAGTATCAATGCTGAATTCTTGTGGAATATATTTGTATAAATACTGTTAGTTAGCATCTTCAAAATGCAAGGATATTTTTAAATATCTATTGTGTTAATAATGCGTTGAACAACCACTACTGAGAAGCAACTACACATTTTAACAACCAGCTATAGTCGCATAGAAAAAGTAAAGTATAAGAACAATCAGATGTTATAACAAGCAACCAAAAACAAAGTGAATTTGTAAATATAAAGCATCGCAACATGCACTTACAAATTATAGCACCAATACCCCCACAATTCCGACACACAGGCTTTTCGTTTCCCTCCAAAGCAACTGCCTGAATGCCAGAAGTTTTAATTAAAGCTAAAGTTGAACCTAAACAGGTTAAGCACAACCTTCTTGATGTCAATACTTGAGATCCCTGTTGAGATGATTTACAATTTTGTAAATTAGAAGTAGAAAACTGAGAAACTCCAAACATTATTTGCACTACTCAAATAAAAATAAGCAGTGTTTCTAACGAAGAGAATTGCTAAAAGAGTTATGGAAATATTGCACCTCCAGCATTTGATGACTAAATACCCAACCCTTTTAAATCAATATTTGTTGCTAATCAAATAAGCAAAATCCAAAGCAGAGTGGTGATCAAATCAAGTAAATAATAAAGAAGTGATATTTCCACATGGAAATCTAATATTTCCGCATTGTCCTCCTCACGTGAATAGCGAGTCGGCCTCCCACATTCATGTGAGAGAGAACCAAATGGAAGTATCAAATTTACATCTGGAAATAACAAGTCCCTAAATAATACTCCATTCTTTACCGCAACGAGAATGAGCAATATTCACTTAAAATAGCATGCCATTATAAGTAGACTACACATACAGCCAACCCTACGCACACAGGTCAACCCCAAGAGTCAATTTAGTACTCCAATCACAGAACAACCTAGTTATCTCTAAGAAACCATAGTATTATGCTACAAGAGCTTGCAGATAATCAAACAGCATGCACCACAAGTACATGCATAAGAAAGTGACAGTGAATGCCACCTTTCCTATCCCCATAACCAAGAAACCATATATTTTTCCTTTTTGATAGGTGATGTTCCTCCTTACATAAACATAGAAGCAAAAGAAAATGTGGACAACAGCAGAAGCAGGCATAACTAACCAGACATTAACGAGACACAAACCTTCATTTTATTGTCTTCTGCTGGGTGGTCTGAAGCTCCTGTAGAGCAACTCTCATCTTCCAAGCTGGATCTTACACGAAAACCAACCAACTTTGATTGGGCTGTCATTTATACAACGAAATTAAAATTAAGAACAATATACAGTCTCCAAAAATTATGAAGGACAATAAAAGTAAACAATTGTAGTAAACCATGGACGTAAATATTTTATGAGATTACATTGGCATCCCAATAATAAAATTATCAGCTGCATTTTTTACAGTATATTTGAAGCCCCAAATCTGCCATCAGAACAAGTTGGAATCTAACATGGCAACCAGTGGCATCAGAACAACGAAATTGATAACAGTAATAATGGCATTACTTTTCTTTCCATTCATCCTAATGTGAACTCTTGACAGAGAAAACATGAGAAAAATTAATCAAAGTATGAGAGTTGAGTAGCAAATCATGGTAGGCTCAGACATGGGAACTAATCTATCTATTTAACTTCCAAGCTCAAAGAGACTCCCACCACATCTTAGAAAATGAATTAGGTGAGATTATATCATTTCTCATCAAGTTCAATTCCAAACTGGACCAAATTCCATAATAATGATTGCATATAATCCATGACAATGAATGATTATATAAGGCACACTAGCAGCATTATGTTGCCCCTAAACCAAAATCATTACATTTTTCAGAGTTTAAAATTGAAGTCATATCGTGTAAAAACCCGTCTCAAATGGAGTGTCATCTTGAAAATCATGATTTTGGCACAAATTTAAGATAGTGAACCCGCGCATTTAAAATTACTTTTTAAAATAGTCTTTCAAGATTTAGTTTTTAATTACTTTTGGATGTAAATATGAATGATATAATATCTACATGTGCCCCTGCCACAAACCTCGTTATGTAACATTTAATTATTTTTTAGTTTAGGCAGTTTAAACAATCAAACATCTGACATGCACAATAATTGAACACTAATTTTTCTCCAACTCAGGTACAAAATCTACTGTCCCAAAGACAGCATTATAGATTAACAAAAATGATAGTGAAGTAAAGCAGGAAATTTCAGCTAATTTCAGCATTCAAATCAAAAAATCCATAAAACGTCATTCTCAGTAGGAGACAACTAATTTACTAAACCACAAAAATGTCAATCTCAACTATATATTACACAACTGGCGAAAATTAAGGTTTTGCATAGCTTTACTATGTTACAGAGAGTACAAATTATCAATTAGTAACTTCAACCAATTCAAATGACCAACAAAATGATAGACCAAAATAACTATATATATACACACATAGAGAGAGATATAGATATAGAGAGAGAAACTTACGGTGCTTTGGGTGGCCTATGAAGTCTAAAGAGGGAGGAACAAAAGAAGAGAGAAGAGACGCCATTTTTTCACTGCTCTCTCTCTCTCTATATCTCTCTTTCTTGTGGAGAGGGAGTATGATGAGAGATATTATCTATATATTATCTCTCTCTACTTTTATTGTTTGCACTTTGTGACAGATTTAAAATACGTGTCGTATCACATATTTTTATGTAAGTGGTAAGCATTAATTACTAAGTGCATGAGTCACACACTGCACAATGAAAATCAAGGTACAACATGTGTCGAAATATTAACATTAAGCAGGTATATATCTTTTTCGCTTAAAATATAATAAATTTTAACACAATTGATAAAATATGAAGTTTAGTTACCTAAAAATTATTAATAAAAAATATAATAATAATAATATATTCGGGTACATTTCCTTAACTTAAAGGGAAGCTCTTATTTATTAACGTGTCTCAAATTCACATGTCATTATTAGATTAATTTTTCTTTGCTAAAATCTGAATAAATAAAGGAGAGTAATATTTCCACATCATTTTCTTATATTTTCACACGGTAAGGTCCACACATCAACTATGGTTGATACAAATGGAGTAAGCTAACTATGACTAATTAGCAAATTTGACCCTCCTATTTGTCATGTTTTTGCTAAACTGCTCATCATACTTTTTTTTTTGTCATAGCTGTTCCTCAAAGATACATTAGTCATGCAAAAGTGTTCCTCTTCTATTTTTGGTCAATTTCCATTAGTCAAACCGTTAGTCAAATGTTTCTTTTGGTTAAATGTTTTCCTTTATTCTAAAACAATGTTTATCTAAAATTCCCTTTATTCTAAATTATAAAATTATTACTAATTTTTAAAAGTCAATATTAGATATTTTTAAATTTAAAATTGATATAATTTATTAACGAATACAAAATAAAAAATGTATACTTAGTAGTAATTTTATTTTAAACATAATTTTTAATACTTTTTTATATTGTATGAATTATAAGATTCGTTCCGTAAAAAGTTTTTTCTAAGTTTGTTTTATGTAAATTTTAATATTTAAAAAAAATAATATAATTTTTTTGAGTTAATTTGCATTTTTTATGGGTATTAAACTTTTAAATTAGAAAAAATTATGTTTGAATGTATATTACAGAAATTTTAATATTTGAGAAATTTAATTAGCAAAAGTGTATGAATTTATTTTCTTGATAAAATAAATATTTATTACTTTTTGACATTTATGTTATTTATCGCACACGTTCATAATTTAATTAATTAGGAACAGTTATGCTAAAAAAAATATGAGGAACAGTTTAGCAAAAACATGACAAATAGGAGGGTTAAATTTGCTAATTAGTCATAGTTAGGTTACTCAATTTGTCCCAACCATAGTTGACGTGTGGACCCTACCGTGTGGAAATATAAGAAAATGATGTGGAAATATCACTCTCCTAAATAAAATGGTAAGTTCATTTTTTTAGGAAAAAAATATTCCGGTACATTTCCTTAACTTAAAGGGAAAGTCTTATTTATTAACGTGTCTCAAATTCACATATTATTATTAAATTGATTTTTCTTTGCTAGAATCTAAATAAATAAAATGGTAAGTTTGTTATTTTGGGAAAAAATATTCCAATACATTTCCTTAACTTAAAGGGAAGCTCTTATTTATTAACGTGTCTCAAATTCACATGTCATTGATTTTTCTTTACTAGAATCTGAATAAATAAGATGGTTGTTAGGAATTATAACATCTCACGATATAGAGAAATAGGAAAATGAGAATTTAGAACATAATCACATAACACAAGACAACCCAGAGAAAATTTAATATGTGAATAATATTACAATCACTCACACTCTCAGAAATTTCCTTACATCCACTCAAGAAAGATAATATTTCTCAAGAGAATTTCCTCTTCCTAAACTCTCTGACTCTTATCTCTCTTTCTTTAGATTGGATATTTAAGCTTGTGAGGATGGGTCCTTTTATAGTGCGATGGAGGAGGCAAAATTCTTTATTTCAAAGGAGTCAATGTCAAACAAAGTATACTACCTAAACAAGATAGGCTACCAACCAAAGTGTGCTACCTAAACAAGGTAGGCTAACAACCATGGCTTTCTTTTAACAATGTGGTGTACATGCATTTATTGACAAACCAAATGTGAGCCAAATAATCAACAATGGTCAAGTTTGTTTTTTTGAGAAAAAACAATTATAACTTGCAATTTGAATGGGGCAAGCTGTGCTGAAGACTTGGAGCTCTTCACCGCTATATGAGTCCATGCTGAAGCCTCTATTTATTATTAGCCTTTCTAGTTAGGCTATATTTATTTACAATTATGTTATAAGAAAGTAGACCATTTTAACTTATTTATACTAATTTAACACCTAATGTTTTAATATTTGAATTACCCCGGAAATGGCTACATCATTATTATAATTTTCACCCTTAAGGTCATTTAATAGGTTAAAGTACTATTTAATCTCACATTCCTCCTTAAAATTATATATTCCCACGTAAATGGCCTTAAATACCATATATATATATATATATATGTTAGAAAGAGACACTTGAACTTACATTTCATATATTTTGATTACTTAGAAAGCTTACAAGGTTACCTACTTATACAATTGGAAGAAATAATTAAGACAAAACATGTTCCTTAATATAAGGAAACATGCTAGCTAATACAAGGAAGAAAACATGGAGTGGGAAACATGGAATAAAACATAAGGAAGAATATAGAGAAAAGGTGGAGGAATATTGGAATAAAGTGAAGAAAAATATTCTCCATTATTATTTCCAACAATATATATGAAATTGCCATCTACCGATAAAAAAACAAAAGACTTAAAAGTATTAAACTAGCTTAAAATAGTTCAATTTCATGCAACACAATTGCAACCAAACCCAACCTAATCTTGTGTTTGTTAATTTAGAAAGATGGGATGGAAAAGAAAAATATAAAAAGGAAAATGATGTCAATAAATTATAATTTTTTCTTATTATATTTGTGAGTTTTAGAAATGAAGGAAAAAGATAAAATTTTAATTATATTTTCTCTTGTTTGTGAGTTTAGAAGGAGGGAAGGAAAAATATTACCCTTACATATTAATGTAATAAATGACATAATTTATTTTAAAAGATTACTTTAAGTAATATAAAATATCTAATTTTCTCATCCCTCCAAATCCTCCCGCTTTTGAAAAGAAAGTTTTAAACCAAAAATAAAATCAATTTCACCTCCAAATCTCTTCTCTTCCCTTCCCTTCCCTTCCCTTCCCTTTCCCTAAAAAAAAAAAAACTTACAAACACAGTAATATAAGAGTTCAAGAGCTAGTTCTTGTTAGGAGGGGAGGGGGGTGGACACGCTAAACGATGCATAACAAATTTGATGAAGTGCAAAGTGCAACTTATAACACCAACCCAAGTTCTAATTTGTCCCTCAGATGCTACAATCAGTTCATTTTTTTCCCCAAAATTTGTCCCAGATTATTAATGCTAGAACCCCTAATATGAAATGAGTCGATAAAAGTAAAAATTCAATTTTGAAAATAATAAAATAAGCGATAAGTGGACAATATGCAACTCGCCAAAGGCAAGATCACCATCAATTCAAGTTGTCTCCCAACTTGAACAATCAAAGCACAAAAAGATCAACTCACTTGTACCAAGAATGCAAAAGTGGTGGAAGAGGTTACTAGTAATCCAAACGAGCATGGATTAGTGTAGCAAATCTAACGCAAGTGCACCAATAGTTAATGGACAAACACCGAGTAGTTGAAATACAAACACATTTTCTATTATGCAACTGTATTTCAAACATAATACACAGGTGCACCACAAATAATGTAGTTCCACCAAGTAAACCAACTAGCAATCTAGCATGCACTGCATTCATCTCACTAATATAAATCGAGTAATGCTACAAACAAACTATTCTACAAACATTTTACAAACTGCTGATGTGACATACTCCCATATGACAACTTTATATGACGTGGTATTTTAATTTTTTTTAAATATCATATTAGAGTATGTCACATCAGCAGTTTATAAAATATTTGTAGAATAGATTGTGTTTGTAACATTATTCATATAAATCACCATACAAGAAATTTATTGTAGACATTCAATCAGCCACCTAATTGTTCCATCATAAACACATAGCCACCCTCCGTTATTCTCTGATATAGAAAAGTCATTTTCGCCACAAGCATGAAACAATCTTATCACAGAAAAGTTTCAACAAAATACACCTAATTAAGCTCCCAATTCTTCGTCTAAGAAACAAGTAATTCCAACAGTTCATGAAATAATCTATTGCTAAAATGGTCTGCTTAGTCTTCCAAGTCACAATCTATGTCCTCCAAATGGTAAAAAGCATATACGTCTATTCACTTATGAGAAATTGCAATAAGAAAAATAAAAGAGAAGTTAACGAATGTGGGTGTGCAAGAGCTGTGTAGACTAGCCAGATATACGGCTTGGGTATAAATCATTTTCACAACTAATACGATTTCATCTGATGCAGATATCGCTAACATCAAATTTTTACAGTACACAAGACTGAAAAATATCTCTTTGAAACAAGGGAAAACACTGAACTGGCTCCTTGTTAGATTCATTTAAGGAGCACAATACCCTTACATGTAAAACAAGGCTCAAGAAACGGTTCGTCCATAGCACATACAAGCAAGATAGAGATTCTTTGCCCATTTTTCCTGCACATAAAATTGATAACAATATTAGGAATTTTAAGGCTCACATTTCTTCCTTAAGATATATATGTACAATTGTACATATAAAGAAACTAATTTACTGAAAATGCTCACAAATATTTCACAACTGGTACCAAAGTTTAGAAAAATTAAAATCTACAGCTGAAATTCTTAGAATCATATTTATGGGAAATCTTTCAATAGGAGTTTCCAAAACCCAAGACAAATCACCATATAATTTTCCACCATTCTTCGCAAATACAAGATAGAAAACATTGTTTTACAATATTCTTGGTTAAAACTGAAAAACCTATCTTGAGGTCCGATCCTAATAAGAAGAAATTACGAGTATTCAAGGACTTGGAAAACGCGACATAACTCCACTAAGCCAATAGTGATCAAAAATTAAAAGTTAAAATAATATGTAAGAAGATAATATTTTCATCACCAGACACTGCAGTCTCAGAGAAATAAATTATCCTTCTTGTGAAAAATTAGAAAGTTAAACAATAAGAGACTCATGATTTGTTTATTATGGTGGTGCATATAACAGCAGACCTGTAGAATAGGTATTGCTTATTGAATCCAAGTCTCTCGGAAAATAATTTTTAAAACCACTGAACCATGACCAATCTTTTGGAGTTCATTTTTGCAATTTCTGAAGTTTATAAACAAACAATTTCTCCTAAAAGTGCAATTGCATCCAAAAAAGAAAGTCAGCCACCTAAAGGAAATTTATAATGTTTACCAAACACCTTTTAAATGCAATTTTTGAATAATAAGTGTGTTTTTCTGTCACCAGCTGCTCCCGTCAAACAAGGTCAAACATAAAAGCAGTACAAGATATTAGAATCCTAAAGCAAATGATGTCACCAGGAATAATAATAATAATAATAATAATCCCTGAATGTGCGGCAGATAGAGTTAAATTAAATATGGAATGAATACCTCTTAAGTGTGAATGCAGTCAACATGACCCACAAAATATAACATGAATTTCACCTAGTATTTACCTTAACATGTGTGCTTGGAAACTGAGATGTGCGTAACGTTTCCTGAGTTTCATCACTTGGTTTGCGGCGGGGCACGCTCAAGATTAGAGCAGATTGATCCCAAGTTGCAGCTGTTGATGTAATTCGATAGCCAGTATCCCAACGCCTATGTATGCCCTCACTAGGATACAGAAAATCCAGCTCGACAACCTACGACACCACAGGCAAGCCTTAAGAGAAATTCGTGACATGATATAAAATAGAAGAATTTGAAACATGGTCGCAATCCCAGCCTTTGTAATCATTATACACTGCTTTACTATTTATTAATAGGGTTAACAAACTCCAATCTTGATTACTACAGTTGAGAGTCCTCTACATAAAATGATATATAGCATTCGGCATTAGTTAAACAAATATGTTCCCATATCTTGTTCTGTCTAGATATTTTTAATATTGTGAGAGAACAGCAATAAAAACATAAGAAGAGAAACTACTTTAAGCGGTTAATGAATTATCGTTGAAAAACTTTCAGAGAGGTCCCATAAAAGACTTTCTCTAATCATTGAATCTCCATTTACAAACAGAATTATTTTTTAAAAAGTTGATACTTGCTGTCCCTAGAAGTACGAGAAGAATTAATGAGATTGAGAATGAGATTTCAACCTGATCACTAAAGCCAGCATTGCGAGACATAACAACACCCCACCGGGTACCAGCAGTAGCCATGGAGGTCACATGGAACCCTTCTCTCCACTTCTTGTTTATCCACTTGAAGGGAAAAGAGTCGCTTACTTTGTAAGACTGCTGAGAATATTGGGTGCCTGCAGGAATTTGGTTATAGCTTCAAAGCTGAGATAAAAAGTTTAGCAGATAAAAAAAGTGCTACAACAATAAGCCCTCGGAATTGGGATTCTGTATGCAAGTACGGGGAAGAATAAAAGAGGGAGTGGAAAGGAAACTCAATTAATACCAAAATAGGAGCAAGAATACTGACATAAAGGTTAATCCCAGCAGAAGTAGTAATCAACAAGTTATTAATGCACATCAAGAAAACACTCGATCTTGAAAAAAATTATTTGCATGTTATGGAGAAAAAAAAATTCTTGGCAACTAGTCAATATCAAGACTAATTAATGCACATCAAAAGCAAACCCTGAATTTTTTTAATAAACACAGTGGACCCACAACCACTCAAACTAAACAACTTATAAGTCAAAAATAATAGAGAATGAATTCTAATGAGCGTCACGGGTAAGACTCCATCAGCCTGTTCCAATCAGTAGAAAAGGGGCACTCAAGTGTCAACCCTTGGATGAAAAAATTATTTATCATAAGAAAACAACAATTTTGGCACCAGGGTTGCCCCTGTTCCTATCCCACTCAGCATAGTTTACAAAGATTTCTTGGCACTTATGTACGGTACTAGAATATCTTAACATGATAATTTATTTATTTTGTAGATAAAAGAGAAGAAGATTTCATTAAGAATGAGTTACAAAGGTTATAAAGCAGGTGGAGGATAACAAGTCTTCCCAAAAATCTACAAAAGAAATCAAAGAAAATATTTTATCACAAGAAAAACAGAATAACCAAACAGAAGAAACCCAGTGTTTTAGGCATGTAAGCAACAACAGGAATAAGCATCAGATATAGAGCACCATCAATTTATATAAAGAACTCCTAAAGCAAACAAACCTTTAGACATCACCACAAGTGAGCTTCCATTGTTAGCACCAGCAATGCAACTAATGTAATAGTTCTTCTCCCATTGTTCCATAATCCACTCCTGCAACATTTTGGCCATCAAAATAAGTTGTTTGTCCCATAATCATCCGAAAACAATGCAAGAAAGGAATGTATACACATATGGAAGATTAGCCAACCTTGTGTAAAAAGAATGGAGACAACTCATAAACTTGGCTTGTGAAGCCAGTACCGGCATCCATAATGATAGCCCACAAATTGGAACATGATGCAACGCTACTTATAAGTAAACCATCTGCATTTCCTCTCTCCACATGTTGTCCCAATCTTGCATCCGCGACATTATAATGATACCTAAGAACAAAGGCAATGAACAGCTTGTTAAGACACATAGCAGTGAATATCCATAGCAATAAGAATGGTAAATATATTTGAACCACATAGTGAAGCAAGGAAGAAACTCTCCACACACAGAAGAAATACTTGAATATGGTCATTCATTCATCAGTCGCACCAAGGTTCAATCGTCACATTAGTTCATTCACTGACTACATATGTGCACTGAGGATCAATCATCTCTCTAGACCAGTCACCAATTAAAAATTTAAAAACGTCCAGAATACATTATTAAAAGTATTTTGGAGTAAATAATATGTATTATATTGTAACTAAGCCCAGGATAAACATTCTTTTCAAGCATATTTCTTAAGATTTGCAGCTTTGAAAGACTATTCAGCACTCGTAATATCTAAAGAAGGATCTGTATATTAACTATATATCAGACCCTAACTATGGCCAAACTAGAAATTTAGAGAGAAACAGAGATAGAGATAAATATAAGAGAGAATTAATAAGGGAGGAAGGAGAAGAACACAGTGAGTGAATACTTACTGTGTTCGTGAGATACAGAGAGAGAGATACAAATGGAGTTAGGGGTGTTCAACCGGTAAAAACCGGGCCGAACCGGTACCAAAAGAAGGCAAAACTTTGGACCGGTTCGATACCGGTTATACCGAATATTATTATTATTATTTTATTATTTTTATTATTATTAATAATAATTTTTTAAAAATAATAATAGGAAACCGGTATAACCGATATATATCGAACTCCAAATTGCCAAACCGCTACCGAAACCGGTTGTGCCGATATACCGAACCGGTCGTTTTTGTACCGAACCAACCGGTTCGGACCGGTCCGGAATACCGAAAAAATCAATTGGACCGAAAATTTTGAACAGTCCTAAATGGAGTAGCTGAAAGCTTTACTCCTCAATTCATTCATAAAATGCATAATATCAAAACTTGGGAATTACTCTTCCCTTTACACATATATAGCTATTACATGCTGAAAATGTAAATACTCCTAACCTACACCACTCTCTTATCCTTCACACACATGTTAACTAACCACCCATGTGCTTGCATGTGCATACAAAATATCCAGCTCAAGAATATACTAACTATTTTAGCGATACCCAATTTACCCTTGCTCTTGTGATCTTGACAATCCCTCGCCCTTAAGAGAATTCATGTCGTCATGAATGAAGTAACAAGTCTGGATAGTTGAGCTTGAGCAAGTCTTCATCTTCCCAGGTAACTTCCTCCAAGATGCAATATTTCCATTGCACCAAATATTAATAAATGACCTTGCTTCCTCTGTAAATTCTTCTTTGTTTTAATGTTCTTAGTGGTCATGTATCAAACTGCCCATCTTGATTGACCTCAGGAAGATGCGAGTTTAGCTAAGATGTTCCGAGATGTTTTTTGAGTTGTGAGCCATGGAAGATGAGATGTATCCTTGAAATGCTTGGAAGCCCTAACTTGTATGCGACGGTTCCATATTTTTCCAGAATTTTAAAAGGCCCATAAAACTTTGGAGCCAATTTCATGTTCTTTCTCATTGATATTGAGCTATGTCTATAGGGTTGTAGCTTTAAATATACCAAGTCCCCAATTTCAAACTCTCTTTCAGTCCTTCCCTTATCAGTCTGACTCTTCATCATTTGTTGTGCTTTGGTTAAATTTTCCGTAAGAACCTCCATTTAGTGCTGTTTTTCTGTAAGATATCTTCAATTGCTGCAATGTTTGTACCAACTTTTGTTGCAATAGTTAGGTGTACAGGGTCATGTTCATACAAAATCTTATAGGGTGTGGTTTGTAGATAAGTGTGGAAAGTAGTGTTAAACCACCATTCTGCCATAGGTAACCAAAAGCTCCATTGTTTTGGTGAGTGGCTGCACATGCTTCTAAGGTATTGCTCTAAACATTGATTTATTCTCTAAATGCTTCCATCACTTTGAGGATGATAGGAAGTATTAATGTGGAGCTTTGTTTCTGCAAGTTTAAAAAGGGTCTACCAAAAGTCACTTAAAAAGATTGGGTCCCTATCACTTTCAATGGAACTAGAAAGCCCATGTAGTTTAAAAAAATTCTCAAAGAATAGTTGGGACAGTGTTTCGGTAGAGATGGGATGGCTGAGAGGTAAGAAATGGGAGCTCCTACTATACATGTCCGTCTGTTATCACCCAAATCACCTCATATCCCTTAGAATTAGGAAGCCCACTAATGAAGTCCACAGTTATATCTTTACAAGGTTGTTCAGGGATAGGTAGTGGATGGAGGAGCCCATGACTCTTCACATTTTCATGCTTAAAAAACTGACAAACAGGGCATTCAGCCACCCATTTGGTTACACATTTTTCATCCCAATCTAGTAGAAGTATTGCTCTATCCTTTTTAGAGTAACTCTGTTCCTAAGTGCCCCCCAACTCCTTTTTCATGGAGTTCTTCAAATAGTTGTTTCCTCAGCTCCCCTTGGAACCCGATCACCCATTTACCTCTGTACTTGAGTAATTCATGGACTAATTCAAACTCATTAGGTCACATTTTTGTAGCTGCTAACTAAGCTATGACTTGGAAAATATTACCATCGCCCTTCATAGCTTTCAACTATCTGAGACATCTATGGTTTAAGTAGTTGTAGGGTGGGGAATTTATAGGTTCTGTGGACTTTTGGTTCCTTATTCCTTGCAGTTGTGTTTCTTCCCCATTATATAGAAAATTCATGATAAGTTGGCTATAGTAGAAATGATTGCCCCCAATTGCTTCATCAATGTAGCTCCCAGAATGGCATCATGTTGTTGCAACTTAATAATCCACATGGGTGTACTGAAACTGTGAGTCTCAAAAGTTCATGTAAACTATGGGCACCATGCCCTACTATGAAGTTCCTCACCATTAGGAAGAATGATAATAATAGGGTCAAAAGGATGTTTAGGGCAATTTAGTGCCCTTCTGAGTTTTAAAATGGACAGAAAAGAAAAGAAATGGACGAAAAAATTAAGTTTTCTTTCCAATTCCTATGTTTCTGAGTTTTTTAAATAAACGGAAAAGAAAAGAAATAGATAGAAAACTTGGCCACTTTTCCTGCCAAAGTTTTCCATTCAAAATTGGTCTGATTTGGACGAAAAAGAAACTGGAATAAGTAATATTTTTATAATTTCCATATTATCCTCAACTTTCAATATAATAAATTTTAAATTACAACTCATGTCCCCAATTTGTTTTTATCTACTAAACTTAAGCTGATAAAGAGAAAGACTTCTTGGCGCGACGGACTTCTTAGAGGGGCTGGAGGAGGAGACAATGTTTTAGCCGGTGGAGCAGTGGTGGACACTGGTGGGTAAGCAGATGGTGAAGAATTTGGAGACGGTGATGTTGCCATCTAATCAGTATCCTGATGTAAAGACTCACGAATTGCAATGTAACATTACCAAAATTCGCAAAATTAATTACTTTGCAAAATCTTAACAAGTTGTTCCAAATTTCTATTCAAGGCAAATAAAAATACCCTTCACAAGATTGAATCTGTTGAAAAACTCAGCTCAAATGAGCACATTAATCACTTCCATTGCCAATTTCATCAACTGCTACATAATTAAGGCCAAAATTTCCAAACTTTAAGAAAATTAATCTAGAGCAAAAAAGTGAATTATTTCTAGTCAAAGGCAAAACCAAAATTATCCATAAATAACTAAACTTTCACCAATTCACCTTTAGACTCTAACCCAAAATTAAAAAACCTTAATCAAACACAATTTGAGCAACCCTGGATCCCGAATCACTTATGACATGAAAATCTATTAATCCATATCACAGCTTTACCATTAGAGAGAGATTGAATTTCTTGAAAAATTTGATGACTAATCTCCGTTAGTATTAATAATACAGATTATATTTGATGACTTTTGGATATGGTATGACAATGACTTTGTAGAAATAGTTTTTGTTTAACATTTATTTGGATATTTGTATTTGATTATGGAAATTTTTTTTTCTTTAATTAAATTTATCTTACATATTTTTATTCATGGTTCAATGGTTATAATTAATAAAAGGATAAATTTGTAAAAGTGATATTTATCTTTTCTTTTCATTAGAACTAAAAAACGCAAGAAAAGAAAATTTTAAAATTTTCTACTCTTTTCTATTAAAAACTCAAAAACAACAAAAAGAAAAACTCCAAGTTTTCTATTCTTTTCTATTCTAATTTAAGTTTTCTATTCTTTTCTTTTCTGTCCAAAACTCAGAAACAGAATGTTACAGCATTTTCGCTTAGGAAATTGAAGATACTACCACTATCTACTAGTATCATTAGTTGTTTCCCTTCACTTTTTCCTTTGAGAATCAGGACTTGCCCTATTCCCTCTTCTTGAAGTTGCAGATTACACAAGATAGCCTTCCCTTTAAGTTTAGCATTCTCCTTTATTTAGGTAGGCTCAGGTTCCTCATCAAACTGAAGGGGTCCAGAGTATTCTTCAAATTCTTGAGTCCTCACAATTCTGGAAATCCTCACAAGTGATCATGAAATTCTGGGGAATCTTACATTGGTGTCCCATGGTGCACTTCTCATCATAATAAGAACAAAGGCCTTTTGTTTTCCTTTCATCTCTTTGAGCTGTAGTAATGGGCTTAGGTTTATTGAATTCTTTTTCTGGGATAGATGAGTAATGATGTTTTAGTTGAAGGAGTTACAGGGAGGCCCTTCTTAGAGTTTGGCTGATTGTTTTGGTAAGGGGTTTGGGCTTTAGGATAGCAATTGGCAGGTTTGGGAGTAGGACTCTCATAGAACGTAGCTTATTTGAAGGCTTGAGAAAGTGCCTCTGGGTCTAGTAGCTTTACCATCTTTTTGGTTTCATCCTTAAGTCCACCAACAAAGTTCCCAACAAAGAGGTCCTCGGTCAAGTGAGGCAACTTTTTAAGCAATCTCCTCTTGTGCCTCTCAAACTCATCATAGTAAGCATTCACAGTGCTTACTTGTTTAAGTAGTTTGAACTGTTCATATATATTCTCCACACCTGCCTCAATGAACCTCACAGTGAAGTCACTTGCAAATTCCCTCCATGTAAGCCCATCCTCGCAATTGACATAAGACTTGTACCAATATTTTAGAGACCTATGGAGATGCATCCCAACTATGGCAATCCTGTTGATTCCATAGATGCTAAAATACTTCTCGCAATCTTAAATCCAACTCTTAGCATCATCACCATCAGTAAATGATGGGAAAACCAGTTTCGGTTGATCAGTTCTCTCCCATCTTCATCAACATCACCATTTTGGTTCCTCCTCCCCATCCATCTTCATGTCTCCTAGCTTTTTCTTGCTCGCCATGCCTAGGGTTTCTAAAGAAGCCCTTATCTCTCCTTTGCCCCATATGAACGGGCCTCTTGCCCCTTTCCTTGTTCCCACAAGGATTCGCAAACCCCTCTTCATTATCTGAGCCTTTTTGCTTCAACAACTCATTCATCCCCCCCATGAAGTAATCCATCTTCTCATCAATGAGTTGCAGTTTCTCATAACACAAAGTCTTGCTGCAACATTTGTGATGGTCCAGCCATGTTCAACAGGGAATAGAAAGGAAATGAATCACAGAACAAGTGTGATTCTGAGTGTGCAATTTAATAAAGTAGTAACAATACTACTTGAATGGGAATAAGTGAGCTTGAGTAGCTATTTGAGTGAGAAGTTGACTTCCTCAGTGAAACAAACTGAGTATCCAAAACAATGTTTAAATTCAACTAGCTATTGCTTAGTTGAATTTTAATGAGTAAATGAGAACACAAAAGAAGCTATAGCACCAAGGAGTCCAAAGTAGCTTAGCATAAACACTAACTACTACTGCAGTAATAAGTGTACAAACTAAGAATATGGCTGAATCTGTTTGTAAATAGGCTGAGATTTGAAATAAGAACTAGATTTTGGAGTTTTTTTTATTTTTTGATTGTTTGACTGATGCTAAGTATACTAATAAGGTAATTTGAGTCTCACAAACACAAACAATTACAGTTCAAACAAGGTTATAACAAAGAATCTAAAAGTTTTTCCCGACCGAGACGAACAAGCAAAATATGAATTGAAACATGTTTGGATGTTGATGTGTATGAGAAATATGTTATGGGCCGACTACTACAAGACTGAAACGAGTAAAAAGGAAGTGATTATTACCTGAAACAAGTGAATTAACACTTCAAATTGCTGAGTTGCAGGTTTTTCCAAAAAACAGAGCCTCCGAAGTTGCTTTTTCTGCTGCTTTGGAGTTGTGATTCTGAGTTGTTGCTGATGCTTCTGGGCTGGTTCTAGGTAGTGTTTGAAGAGTAGAAGGAGTAGAGTTCAAATTAGTTTTGAAGAAGAGAAGATTTAAGAGGTTGAAGATAGAGAAGAAAACAAAGTATCAGAAGGAAGAAGATGATGAGTTTGGATAGAACTTGAGCTCTGATGGCCTAACTAGAAATTTAGAGAGAAACAGCGATAGAGATAGATATAAAAGAGAATTCAGAGAGAATAAGGGAGGAAGGAGAAGAACACAGTGAGTGAATACTCACTGTGTTCGTGAGATACAGAGAGAGAGATAGAAATGGAGTAGCTAAAAACTTTACTCCTCAATTCATTCATAAAATGCATAATATCAAAACTTGGGAATTACTCTTCCCTTTACACACACACATATATATAGCTATCACATGCTGAAAATATAAATACTCCTAACCTACACCACTCTCTTATCCTTCACACACATGCTAACTAATCACTCATGTGCTTACATGTGCATACAAAATATCCAACTATAGAATATACTAACTATTTTAGCTATACCCAGTTTAACCTTGCTCTTGTGATCCTGACACTATATGTTAAAGAATTTTTATTATTTCGTTTGATATATCCATTTTTATATTCCTAATCTATTCAGGAAGAGCCAGCAGAATGTTATGTTCATATGAAATGAAAACAAGCATACATAAATATGAGGATTAATGGGCAAAATAATTGACAATAATGATAAGATTGAACAACAGGAGAACATATTGCAATTTTACAGTTGAAAAATAACAAAACGGACAGAACTACCCCATGAAATAAAATTTAGCACCAATAATGTCGACAATTGAGGTTTCAGAAAAGATACTTTCACCATATGCAGTGACATATGACAACAAAGAGGAATCTTACAGTTCAAAGTGAAAGTCACAATTTCTAATAAGGAATATTGTATTAGTAAAGCACTCCGAAATGAATACAGATAAGCTTGCTTTCCAATTATTTAAAGTGATATTTGTCCAACAAAGAGAAGTATGGCCATAAATAGAACGGGCCGACGGTGAAAGCTGTGTATGCAGAGCCAGTCTTGGTATGAGACTTTTGTTTTATAATCATTCCAACCACATAGGCCAGGAAATCATTTTTTCTTTATTTAAAAAAAATGGAAACTACAAAAAAAAACAGCTGATAGTTATGGGATGTTAACCAGATTACAGAAACAAGGATCAATAAATTATGCTCTTTGGATGTAAGAAGATATCCTGTGTCTATGTTAAACAAGGACAGATCCAACAATCTAACAAAGTGATAGTGTCTGCATGTTAAGCTGGTTTCCCTATATGTAAAGGTTTTCCTTCGGCACAAACCTCGTCAGCCCAAACATTATTTTTTAGGCTTGGATAGTCAGAATAAGATTAGTTCTTGGTTTGGATCATTCTCCGCTAAATTGAACTCTTCATTTTTTGGGTACAGTAAGAGTTTAGGCAGGCATTATAGTTTCATGGGGTAAAGTAAGCGCTTAGACAGGCATAATAGTTTCATATTTAGGTTTTGAACGTACTAAAACTTGGAAAAGTTTTGGTTCTCTCGTCTATGTTCGGAATTAAATCGCAATGGTGGGATCCACTTAGTTTTAATGGCAAGGATAAGGATAAACTAGAGCTGGCAAAATTTTACTCATACCCATTAACCTGTCCATCAACCCATAATTAAATGGGTAAAATTATCCATTTATCTTGATGAGTTTTAAATGGGTTGCGCTAAATGGATAATACTAAATAAATGGGTTAGATGGGTAAATTCATGGATCATTAATTGGGTAAACTAAAAATCAGGGACATTGATAAAAAAAAAGACTCGCTCCTTAGGCTAATCACTATCCACCTCTCAATCAGGACTCACCAGCCTCCTCCTTTCATCATTATCATCAGACCAGCAACAGGATTGGGTTTGGAGAGCATTCTGAACCCACTGCCTTCTGTGTTAATGTGGGTGACGTGTTGCAGGTGTGCGTGTATATATATAATGAAAATCATAACAATCTTAAAAGGAGTGGAATTGATTGACAGAAACAGAAAAACTGAACTGAAACGAATTAATGTGTTTTATCAAATTTTAATTAACATCCTAAAATATTAGTGTCCAATTTTGATTTTTATTTATACTCAAAATTATTGTTTATTTGTTTGGATTCAAAAGTCATACAAACTTAACAGATGGCCAAAATATCAGAAACTTGAATTTTAGTCAAACTAGAATATAGAGTTTCCATAGTCTATAAATCTGCCACCTGACGGTTATTACAATTATATATATATATGACCAATTGAACGTATATACCAGCATGGCGCAAAACGCAACATGAGCTTCCCAGTTAGCCCAAAGAAAAAATAGTTCAATTTTGGGTGTTATATGGGTTGATGGGTTTTATCCATATCAATTTAAAATTACCCACTTATTACTCATCTAAAATTATCCATTAGTGACCCAACCCATTAATGACATATTATCCACTAAATTTTATCCATTACCCATCTAATCAACCCATTTGCCACCTCTAGGATAAACAGTCAAATGCACATCGATACCTAAATCATTCAATCAACCATTCTAGATAAACCCAATTGTGTGGCAGTCTAAAGATTATAACGCGTCATTTACTCCACGAGTAGCAACATAATATGAATCAGGTGTCTACCTCTGCTTCATAGGTAGTCTGGCATTGTAAACTGATATCCACTGTGTTGCAGGAACTCCCATGCGAACTTTCTTCTTAGGCTGCCCATCGTCATCTTCCTCAAGATTCAATCTACCCCGTTTTTGGCCAACTTGGAAGATAATCTGCCAATGATAACAGAATAGCGATTATAAATCCAAGAACATATATCCGGTTTTTCTTTTTTGGCGTGTTTGGGAGGGGGGTGGTATGACACTATGACTATAAATCAAATTAACAAAATCACCTTCTGAGCACCATCTGTGTTTATCGGCCTGATAGCCGGATTTGGACCTATCAACCCCTCAAATAAAGATATTAACTTGGAATAGTTAGGCTCTTCATCGAATTTCATGTTCACAACTATCTCAAGAAATTGTCTTAGAGGTGCAGGACAGAAGCAACACAGCATTTCAGGAGAAGTAGCCATCTTTTTCTTGCAAACTAGGAATGATTTATTATCACCCTAAAAGATGAAAACATATATATTGCTCAGCGAAGAGAATATCAAATAGAAAGAGTGATTCCACCAACAGTCATACGGACATACAGATTACTAGTAATACCTGATAACCTTGCCATGGTAGCCTGCCTCGGTGAAGAAAAATGAGTGTATATGCAAGAGATTCTAAATCATCTCTTCTACTAGCAGTCCTTCCCAAGTGAGCATGTACACTGGCATACCGAACCGTCCCTCTGGGAAAATACCAGGTAAAATTTTAAAAAAAATGTGGAAACAGAAGATTTAAATCTTAAAACCATGGAGCAAGAATTATAAAGTACTTCACCTAAACATATCAGGACGTTGATCATATTCAACATGCTGGCCAGCACTCTCTTTCCACTTCGTTGCTGCAACTCATTGTCAAAGAAGCATCAGTAGGGAACAGAGAAATAAAAAGAGAGCTATTCTAACAAATGATTTAGATTTACTGACCCAATCCAAGGTCAACAAGAAACAACTTCTTTTCTTGAGCTGTTGATGGCTGACCAAGTAAAAAGTTCTCCGGCTTTACATCTCCATGCACATAACTAATACGAGTAACAATAACCATCTTAGATTAATAATATCTGAGAAGTAAAAAAATGGAATCTAGCTACAATAAAAGATAAGCAGGAAAAAAAAAGGTTAGCAGGAAAGATAAACAGCTAGCATAAAACATCAAGAAAGTTACAATAATTTTGAAAGTTTAGAAAGAGAGAAGGATGATAATTTGTAGCATCATACCCTCTTGAGTGCATCTTGTCTAGGATTGACAAAGACTCAACGGCAATACAAGCTACCATTTCAGATGACATCCTGTAAATATAGACATATAAATGGAAACAAGTCAGATATATGATTCTGTAAAACTAAAATTTCCGTTAACCTAAGAAAAAAATTGAGTACATAAGCAGCATTCTGTAATCATCCAAAATGATTTAGAGTATTCACTGAGAAATTCATTTCATAACCACGTCAAAGCTAATTGACAAGATTGTTTTTTTTGTTTTTGGGGGGGGTGGGGGGGGATGGGGCGGGGGTTGGGGGGGAGTTCCACAAAATATATTCTTTGTCAAAAACTGCATTATTTGGAATTTAATGACAAATATTTCTACCCTAAGAAAAAACTGTTCAAGGCCATGCTAAGAATACATCAGCTAGTGACTATTAGTTTCACTCACAAAATATTTGCAAGACTTCTGAAGAAATGCCAAAAACTTATTAGGAAAATATTGCATAGATTTAAATCTTTCTAACTCAAGAAAGAAACTGGGGGGTTGTAAGGAACAATTAACAAACATACACGTCTCCATAATAAAGAAATCCAACTGCCTAAATTGCATTAGTTCATAATCAATTATCAAAAATAACATATGACAGACTTAAAAGAAAAATATCCTGTTTCCTTTTCATATGAGGGGAGAAGGTAAATTGTGGACCCCACAACAGACATCTTTTGAACTAGTTGTGTTATATTGATGAAAATCACTCCATAACTAATTAAAAATTGCTATAAAGGGTAGCAATTTTGTTTTAAGATAAATTAAAGTCCTACCAATATTGCCATTGCACATGTTATCAAAAAGACAAAAGTACCATTTGACATTTGAAGAAAAGGTGTTATCTCACATAAAAGGTACTTTTGTATTTGTGAGAAAATGGGGAGTGTCAAACACAACACGTGGAGTGCTTATATCAGTTCCCTGGTATAACTCATATAATTAGAACCTTTAAACCTAATAGGTGGAATGCTAATATCAATTCCCTAGTATAATTCATAATTAGAATCTTTTAAGACAAACAAATCAGTTTAAAAACTAAAAAAGGCAGTGAATTCATAAGCTTAGGGTACTCACGCCTGTCCTGAGGAATTCCAAACATCCCATAAGCTAGGCCCTAGCATGTCCATAACCTGAAACATATTAAATGAGCATAAATTTTAGAGTTGGAGAAAAATTTGCACTGATGTACCAATGCAAGTGAGACTGGCTGTCATACCATTACATAGTAGTCCCCTTGCTTTCCTTTATAATGTACTTTAGGCACTCCATGACTTCCACCAAGAGTGCTGTTCAACCAAAAATAACAAATTTAACTCCATAGGGGTGGTGTGAAAATATGAACATGTGTTACTACCAAAAAACTTTAACATCCATACTTGTAAACTTGCCACTCATATGGAGGACCATAGTTACATCCTTTGCTGTTTCTGTGTTCAAATTTTAGAGCAACCTGATATAGACACAACAAACCAAAGTAAATCACATCACAATTAGGGGGCAAAAATAACTAACGTACACATGGTTAAAAGGTAAAAGGCACACCAAGGCACAAGGCAAGAAGCATACCTCAATAAGTACAGTATATATACATATATATGGTGTCATATTTGTAACAGTAAAGTATGTCATGATACAAAGTTGACATGTGGCATAATATTCACTAAAACAGAAGAAAGAAGAAAAACAGGGAGGAAACAGAGATGGAGGATTGGGATTAAGAATAAAAGAAGAAAAGGGCAAGAAAAAACAAAACAAGAAATGGGAAGAGAAGATGAGAGAAAATTAAGAAAAAAAGAGGGGGGAAGCAAAGAATATTAAAAAAATATTGCCTCAAGCCTTGTTTTAGAAGATTTCAATAACGCACACCTTAATTGTGCCTTGGGCCTAGGCCCAAAAGGTGCGCACCTCTATAAACACATGTCTTGCCCTCGCCTCACCTTGGGCCTAGGTGCGCGCTTTAGCGCCTTTAACAACTACGGACTACATAAATTAGGTAACTAGCGTAACATCAATTATAATATTACCTCGATAGCTCCAGGACCTGGACGATCATTTCCCCCAGAAACACGGCGTCCTACAAATACCTGACCAAACCCACCTTTGCCTAACTTCCTCTCGACCTTATAAATTGGTGATCCTCCTACTTGCACCTGAAAAGAAAGCCAAATCAAAACAGAAAATGTAAGAAATTTAGAACAACTGATTGGGTAGCTAAAGATATTAAGACTTAAATGACCCCTTGTCACAAAAATCAATGAAGACAAACAGTAGATAAAATAATATTTGATTACAAAGAAAGAAGACGATATAAAGGGATGATAGCAAGTCCTTCAAACAAAACTAGACATTTGGAACAAAGAAATTTGTATTCTTCAATAAAAAAAATGCCCTCCAATCCCAATGAATATCTTAAACAGCAACAAAAAGATATTGCAAAATTTCGAGCAAGATCTGAAGAAAATAACAGTAGCTACCAAATGTGAACACTGAATTTTTCCAAAAACAACAAGGTGAATAACATTAAAAGCCTTATTGATATTTAATGGACTTACCTAATTACAACTCTAGTTGACTTGGAGCTTTCTAAACTAAGTTATGAAAATTTCAAATTACATACCCTCTAATAATTATATTCAATAAGTTAATAGTAATTAATATTTTACTTTTTATATCTGGCTTCGCCATTGAATGTACTTTTTCTACAGATGAAAAGGTAGCTATCATTGTATGCTTATGTGCAGAATAGGTAGTTATCTATCCTTGTGTCCTTTGCTGGGAAAAAATTTATTGGTTCAATTTCAATGGATTAGAAGGAACAAGGATGCTAAAAGCTTTGGAAGTATGCTTTCTTTGCATTCTTGGAATGAGCATAATATTAGACTCTTCAAGTAGAGCTACTTATCTTGTAATTTGTCTTCAAGTAAAGCTATTTATCTTGTAATTTGTCGAGGGAAATGGTGATGCTTCTAGCATTGTTATGGGCTCAGCTATGTGAAACTTTAGGGGCATCTCTGTCTCAGACTTTCGTAGAGATTGGATGACTGCAGTGCTGTACTTCAAAATGTACGGTATTACCTCTTTTATAAGTACAACTTCTTTTTTTATTAAAAAATATAAAAGGAAGTAGCTAATGTTCTATAATTCCCATCTTCAGCCACAAAAAAGGTGAAAACAAACAACAAAAATTTGCACTTACGAAACCATGACTTTTGGTATGTATATGAGAATGAATGAGCATTTTTAGCAACATATTTAGTATATCAGTTTTAAAAGACTACGAATGGTGATAAATTATGGTAACTCGTTAAACTAAACCACAAACTCATTGCAACTGAATGAAATTATCATAATTTAAAATCCATGAAACCGAACACATACACATACATATCACAGGGAAATATAGAAATTACCCTCTCAGGAAAAGGAGCAGTGTTTCCTTCTTCTTCCTGGCCAGTAACCTTATTAGCACTCAATCCACCACTAGCATCCGCCATTTCCTCTTCCCTAATAATCTTAACTTCACCTTCTAAATTTCCCCCCAAAAAGGCCCCTTCTTTTTCTCTCTCTTCACTTTTATTATCGTCTGAAATCACAACCACCTCCTCTTTTTTCTGCTCCCCCTTCCGCCGCCTAGGCTGCAGCTTCTTCACCGGCTCCACCTTCTTAGCTTCCGCCGCCTCCTTCGCTACAGCCGCCCGAGTCTTTATGTAGTTACCGACCAAATGCTCCGATCTCTTAGCTACCGGAGCACGGTCTCGGTGTACTCCACTGCGCAGCTCCGGCATTCTTTACCCATACAAGAAAACGAATTAACCCAAACCCTAGCCCTAACTAAATCGACCATTATCTGATTTCTCCTCAACGAAGCTCCGAAACCCTAAACATCACTGCAATTCTTCCACAAATCAATACCGATTCAAAGCCCTAACAATCGATTTGGTGAATTAATATTAATTAAGATGGAGTAATTGAAGAAAAAATAATTGGGCGAAAATGGGTTTGATGGTGTGAGAAAAATATGTGTTTGATTTATTTGTAGGTCAAACAAAATTAAGGAACGTAACAATACTCTTGTGAGAGAGCGAGAGAGAAACGTGTTTGATGTTTAGTAATTTATCCCTTGGAATTTTGGGTGTCAATAATAAAAATTATTGTTTTTTAAATATTTTTATATGTTTTTTTTTTCGGATCAATATATATGTTCAAAACTATACTTTCAAATTTTGATGTTAAAAGAAAAAAAATAATAAATAGGACATCTAACTAATATTTTTTTAGATGTTTTTTTATATTTTAAATTTATTGTATAAATAAAACTATTTGCAAAATAAATTAAAATTAATAGACTAGAATATGAGATTTAAATTCATGCCAAATTTTAATTTCATAAATTAAATTTAAAAAGTCAATATATATATATATATATCTGATTTTAGAAAAAAGAACGATAAAAATTTTGAGATAGTAAAAATGTTAGAGTTTTGTTAACTTAATAAAATATTTTACCCCAACTACAAAGGGATATTAATAAAAATACAATGAATTATTACATGATCAATCTCAACAGTTTTTTAATAATAATATTAAGTAAACTCATAATTTCAAAGAAAATAAAGTCCTACAATAAAAATAAGAAGAAAATAAAATCCTATAATTAAGAGAAATAAAATAATAAGATTCGGACCTAGGAGTTGGGACCTAATAAAAAAAATTTGGTGTCTTTGATGTGTTATTTGTACGAGCTATCTTAAGTGGATGTTTATAAGTTGGTCAAACTAATTTATAAATTATTTGTTATTGTTGAAGTGTTTAGCAATGACTTGTTTTTTAACTTATAAGTTGTATTGTAAGTATAAATAAATAAGCAATAATTTAGTACTTATTTAAAAAGACTTATAAGTCATTCCTAATAAATAGATTTGACCAAATATAATGTTCATTTGCCCTTCTTTTATTTTGCTATTGAATCAATGTATTTTTTTATTAATGTCATTTTTAATAATCTTTACATTTTATTTTAACTTATAAGTCATTATTAGCCGAATACTTTCATAACTTGTTTTAACTTAATTTATGACTTATAAGTCAAATTGGTGTCGAACGCTTTTACTTATAAGTCACAACTTAAAATAACTTATAAGTCACAACTTAAATTTTAACTTTAAGTCATTTTAAAATAAGTTGTTGCCGAACGGGCCTTAAGTTCAATCATACCTTGTGTCATTATATTTTTAATTGAAAACAACATTATTTTCATACGCATATTTGATATTTTCATAAAATATATCTCAAATAAAAGTAAAGTATATGAGAGAAGTTACGTAAAAATATTAAATATATATGTAGAAATACTATTTTCCTTAATAAAATACTTGTATGAATCTTACTCTAAGATCATCTAACGATGGTTGAACTTACAGAATTTTCTTAACACAGGTTGTAGAGAAAATAGATAATTTTATTACTAAAAAAATTGAAAATTTTGTACCTCAGTTTATGTGCATGTTTACGATAATTATAATACTTAAAAAATAAGTCAAGTTTCTTAAAGTTGTCTTTATTAATATTAATATTAATATACTAACCCGATGAAAAAAAATTGAAAATTAAAATTCTAATTTTAATGAAAGAATAAATTACATAAAGAATAGTTGACTACTGTTTTGCATTTTAGTTTACAAGGAGTTTAATTACTTAGGACTGAAACTACAATGTCATTTTTCAAAGCCTTAGTCCACGGTCATATGAAATGACTTTGAAATTGTCAAAGGTCCTTGGACATTAAATGATAAAAAAAAAACATTTCATAGGAGTCATAAATATTTTTAGACTTTTTAATTAATAAGAAAAAAACATTATCCAATAGCTTATATTTAAAAAAATTGAATTATTAAAATACGTAGATGATTTAACTAGAAACAAGCTAGCAAAAGTAAAAACCGGAAGTATGGTAAAAGTGAGCTAGTTAGGAACTCATGCGATGCAATGCGATAAACAACTAATAATATTTTTAGAATTATATTATTAAGAAAAAAATATTGGTAATATCGAGATAACGCAGTTGTTGGGATATAGGCCCAAATACTAATCTATGAAGATCCTAGGCCCAACTCAAGATTCCATATCGAGAGTCATTGGTCTACTGATATGATTTATTTCTATTGATATAAAGGTCGAGAGTTTGAATTTTGTTGACAATAGATTATGAAAAAAGACAGTTTCGAAAGACAACAGCGCAACTAAGACAATAAGTTATTTCTTCTCCCGCCTAGACCCATTTCCCCTATGTTATGATAACTATTGTAATAAATTAGGACATTAAAAAAAATAGTCATAGTTCCATAGTCTCATACTCACAAGCCTCGTTGATGCATCTAAAGGCGACACGTGTCCTTGAGATTTAGAATTCACAAGTTAACATCGCACTGTACTTATAGGGAATTGATATTTCGACATGATCCCTCTCACGTGAATAGTAAATGAGTTTTACTTTCATGTGAAAATATTATTTTAACATGTAGAAATATCAGTTTCATACTTATACACAGGATGGGAAATGTGTGCTCGAATCTTTAACTTCAAAAGGAAAAATGATGCTAATATTTATGGACATGCTCCCAACAAAATTAGGTGTGGATGGAGAGCAATGTATTCTTTGTCTAAAAGCTCGTATTAGCAAACTAAGAAAAAATAGTATTACTAGATGAAGAAGCAACCTATAATTTCAAAACTTATAATCTAATGGGTGCATTTTTATTTGATATTAATTAATCACGCTATTAGTATCTCTAAAATACGTTTATTAAAAGATCTGAATAATTTTATTTAACTTAAAACTGCCTAATTAACTCTTAAATAGAATAAAATCACATACACTGTCTCTTTTAACAAACATTATTTCGAAAATTTTGTCAATATAAAAAGTCTTACCAATAAAAATATACGACGAGTACCAAAGCCTAATCAATTTCTTTTTCATCTCAAAATTTCGAATGTTACTTCAATGATAGTGATCCCATTTTAAGAAACACTAGTTATGTGCACATACACTACGCGTGTGATTTAAAATAAAATAAAAAAGATAGAAGAGTGAAAGAGATAAAATTGGAATGAAAAACTAAAAAGCTGCTATAAAAGTTAATCATTGTAAAATTGTATGTGTGAGATAACTAATAGGAACAAAAAGGGTAAAAACAAAAATAAAAAAAAACCTCATCATTTATGTTAACACTAAAAATAACTGCCTAATTCTCTCTTTTTCTTAAAAGTAGTGGACACTTTTGAAGGTAAAATAGACTTTATATAGTATTTTGCATGTAAATTATGTACTTTAGACATCTTTTACGATATATATATATATATATATATATATATATATTTCGTTTTGTTGTATCTTCAGTGGAATATATGAAGTATGATTAATATTTATTATTTAACAAAGTTGATTTCCTGTTAAGATAAATTGTCGAAACAATTGTCATATGTAGTTATAATAAAAAGGGAGAAAATAGCTTATTTTATTTTCTGATTATCAAAACAATCTAAATATGTTTCAAAATTGATATAAACTACATTTGTATTTTCAAAAGAGAAACGACACTTTTTCAGTTCCACAAAAGAGTCTCGTTTATTAATTTTTTATTATAAAATAGTCCTCTTTTTAATAGTACTATAAAATGATGTTTCATATTTAAGTTTGTTATCATAATTTTATTATCATGTCATCGTTACTAAACTATTAATTTTAAGAGTCAACATGAAATACAAATACATTTATTTACAAATTTTAGATAGAAGTATGAGTATTTTCACAAGGTTCCACTTAATATTCATGAGTACTCTGAGGTGCACGCTTTGCGTGTGTAATTTATAATAAGATACTTAAATTTGGAATTTTGTTTTTGAATGCAAATTTGGAAGTTAAACAAAAAGACAAATGAAGTTGAAATTATGAGGTCAAAACCGAAATTACCATAAAAGTTGAAGGGCATTTTAGTAAACCAAAAAGGCTTCAAAAAAGTTGTCTTAAAAGTCCAAAGGCATTATTATGGTAAAAGCCAAAAAAAATCAGATGGATAATAAAAAACACAAAAGCCGAAACAAGAAAGCTCTTACATTAGTTAAATATTTTAAAATTTCCAAATATTCCCAAAGTAATTAAATTTATCTTTAAAAGTCTACTTATAAAAAAATACAAGACACGCCAAAATCTAATCAACTTCTTTCGCTTATCACATTTCAATGTAACTTCAGTATACTGGTCTAGCTATAAGAAAAATAATACTCCCGTACGTCATTAATAAACATAAAATTATTATTGACTTTTGATATAAAATTTTAAACAAAAATAAAATTTAATTAAAAAATTAAATAACAACAAGTTTCACTTAACAAAGAAAAGATAATAATAAAGGACGGAGTTGGCATTTTAGCCAATGTTCCTACTTTTCACTACTTTAAATATATATATATATATCTTGCGATAAAAGAGTTACTACTATTGTCCTGATTAAACACATTCATAAATTACTCATGTATGTGCACTTGGATTATTACAAAAGTTTTTTGTTAAATTATAAGTACTATGTATATCAATACATGTAATCGAATAGAATTATAAGATTGATTCACTATATTATATATTAATTAAAAGAATTATTACGAATAATTATTTACGTAACTAAAAAAAGAACAAATATATAAAATCGCAAGACATATCACTTATTTACACAATGTCTTATAATTTTCCCTACACTTATTTCAAAATATATTATTATATCTAATCGCAAGTCGCAAAAATAATAACAATGTTTTATCGTAATATCTATCAATCAATTTTATAAAGGGGGAGGGAGGGAAAAAAACTACATTTTCTCGAAGCTATTTAATATTTATAGTTTTTAAAAAATATTGCAATTTTTTATCTCCTACTCTCTCTTTTGTCCCTAAATTATCTCTCCACTAATTAATTTATAATTTTTTATTAGCATACACATATTGCGTGCCAAGTAAGAACGGATTGGGGGAGGTCCGGTACAAATTTGTACCGGACAGCGTGCGGTGTAAAATTTAGGCCATTAGATTGTTTTAAAACATATCTAATGGTCATAATTCATTTTTCTTTTTTATCCTCTCTCCTCTCTCCACTCTCCTCTCTCATTTTTTCTTCCTTTCCAATTCTCTTCCCCCCTTCTCTCTCCTCTCCCTCTCCGTACCTTTCTCTCTCCTCTCTCATTTCTCGATACTTCCATTAAATATAATCATATTTTCGTACAAATGCAGTTAAAAAAATTATAACTAATGATAAAAATAAAATATATTTATTATGCAAAATCACGTAAACAAAAACTCTAATTTTAGTTTACAATAAATTAAATGTAAATTTATTTTTAAAAGTGAAAATATATAGAAAAAAAATGAAATACAAATACCACCCTATATCATCATTAGTCAATCACTCTCTCTCTAACAAAAGAATAACTCAATTTATTTTTAAAAGTGAAAATTACGGTGTAATTTGAATATGTATCACAAAAAAGGTCATACACTGTTTTTTGATATATATTCAAATTATACCTTTTTTTGATTTTTTTTAAATCCATAATTTAAATATATTTGGAATTAATAAAAAAAAGAGCAAACTAACTATGTAATGTCAAATAAATGTCTAAAAAAAAAATTGTCCGCATACAATTATTCTTTTTTTAGAGAGGGTGAATGAGTAATGATGACATGGGGTGATATTTGTATTCCATTTTTTTCTCCATATATTTTTCTATATTTTTCACATTTTTTGAGTTTTTAATTCTTTTTAGGGAACCATAAATTTTACTTTTAAAATAAATTTACATTTAATTTTTTGTAAACTAAAATCAGAGTTTTTGTTTATGTGATTTTACATAGTAAATATATTTTATTTTTACCATTAGCTATAATTTTTTCTCCACTTATATGAAAATAAGATTATATTTGTGAGAGAAGAGGGAAAGTAATGAAGAGGAGAGAGGAGAGAGGAAAGGGACGGAGAGAAGAGAGAAGGGAATAGTGAAAAAAAAAGGAGAGAGGAAGCACCGCACACTGTCCGGTATAAATTTGTACCGGACCTCCCTCCAATCTAGTAAGAACTAGTATAACATAACTCTAACTAATATAACATCTCTCGGTGAGTCACTAGTATAACATAACTTTAAGGTCATGTTTGTTTATAAAAAACATACTCAAGATTAAATTATTTGTCTTAATTTAATACTTATTCGTACTATTTTATCTCATAACGAAGGATTAGCAGTCATTTAAATAATTTTATGGACTATTTTTTGTCATTTACAAGGCTATTTATGAATGACTATATAATCTCATGATAAAATGTGAGATTAATAGTCCCCTTCATTTTAAGTTATCAAATGGTTTTGAGTTCTTTTAGGCGGACATAAAAATTGAACATGAAAATTGAACATTTAATGTATTTGAATTTCACCTATTTATATTTTTACCCACTATTGAGGTCAAAATATAAATAAGTGATGATTGAACAGTCCTTACTCCCTCGTCAAATGATTAAACAGTCCGAAGTAATATTAAATTAAGAGAAACAATTCAATTTCAAACATTCTCGTTGCAAGCAAACACGATCTCAGTGTCACATCTACCACAAATTTCATCTTCCACAAAAAAACGAAAAGAATTGATATTTTCACAAATTATCTTTTATATGAGTGTATGACTCGATTAGAATATGTTTGAGATTACTTAAAAAATGTGATTAGTGTTTTTGAACATAATCAGTTTTAGAAAAATAGTTTGTATTTGATAAATAAAAATCACTTAAATTAATAATAAGTGAAAACTATTTAGTATAAAAAGAATTGTTTATCACTTATTTCAAAAGTAAATTACTAAAAAGAAATATTTTGAAAGGTAAATATGGGTAATGGTTGAAATTACTAAAATAAATAAAGATAAATTAATAATATATTTGGTCAAACCTAATTATTAAATTCGGTAAATAATCAGATGCTTTAAATTGAAGTTTTTGATTACTTACATAAAGAGTGATAGAAATTTTGCTTGCGGAAATATTAATTTTCAAAACTAATTGTTTTTACTATATGTAACCAAACAGTCCCTATAGCTCCAACGTTCAGAAAATTTCCCGGATGTCGAGGCACTATTCAAAAATTTACTTCACACCTCTCCCCAAAATTTCAGCTTTTCCCGCCCACTCCCATCCCGCCTCTTCACAATTCATACCATACCCTAAATATATAAATCCCTCATCCCTCTACAAACTTTCTCTCTCTACCTCTTCGATACTGTCTCTAACCTGTCTCTCTCTATCTTCCCTCCCATCTCAATCGCAATGGCAGCCAAACGAAAGGCTCCAAAATTAGCCACGACAAAGAATTCCAAGAGCAAAATAGCAGAAGAACCGGCGTTGCGTGAAGAAGAACCGGCGCCGCAAATCAGTGAAGAAGAACCGACGGTGCAAATCGTTGAAGAAGAAGAAGAAGAAGAACTGGCGGAGCTAAAGCAAATCAATGAAGCAAAAGCTTCAAGAAGCTCACCGAGATCGAATTCTGGACGGAAATCGAAGCGACAAAATGCTGAAGAAAGCGAAGAAGAAAGTAAATTTATTGGCGAACCTATAGCTAAAGATGAAGCTATTCGGCGCTGGCCCCATCGGTATCTCAATAAGGTTCTCTTAAACTTTATCTACGTTAATTTGGGTAAATGAGTTTTCAGGTGTAAATGCTAATGTTCTATATATTTTAAATAACAGATTAAGGGTAAAGAGGGTGTAGGATCTAAAAGGTATGTTTTTTGTTTAGTTATTTTTTAAAAGATGTGATTTTTACTAGTTAACATGTGATTTGAATATGAACAATTGTGATTTTTTGAACTTGTGCAGTAATGACGAGAAAGTTCAAGCTAAAAATCACTTCAAGCAAGCAATTGTAGATGGTCGTGTATTTTTTGCCCTGGGAGATGAAGGCTATGTGATGGTATAATTCTGAATCTGGGTTCTATATATGTTAGTATTGGTTCATTAGCGCACGATTTTATGTTTGTTGTTGTTTCTTCTCAATGTGATTGAGGCCTGTTCAGTAATGGCTTATTTTAAAATGACTTATAAGTTAAAATTTAAGTTGATTTATAAGTTAGTTTAAGTTGTGACTTATAAGTAAAGTGCTTAACATCAATTTGATTTATAAGTCAGAAATTAAGTTACACAAGTTATGAAGTTGTTCGACTTATAATATAAATTAAAATAAATTTTAAGATTATTAAAAAGATGGTTAAAATAGAAGAGGAGCAACATAGATATTACATTTGGTCAAATTAGTTTATTTTAAAATAACTTATAAGTCATTTTTAAATAAGTCACAAATAGTTACTTATTTTTTTATTATTTAAAACTCAACTTATCAGTCAAAAAATAAGTGGTTGCCAAACACCTTAATAGTGAAAACAACTTATAAGTTGGTCAAGTTGTTCTTGAATAGGGCCTAAGTTTTCAATCTGTTTATGTGAGTATATTTTTTAATCTTAGCCTCATTCTTTTTGGTGTGATTTTATTCACTAATTATTACTTTTTCTATCTATTAACATTAATACATGAAGCGAATTATATTGCAATAAAGTTGGGAAATAAATGTTGATTTTAGTTATGAAATTATGAAGCAGGATTTGAAATAACAACTCTTAACATAATATAACAAGAGCAAAAGAATCATATATTTCTTTTACTTTCACTTGAGCTCCCTGTACATCAATTCAATTAGTGAATATAAATACTTTATATGATTAAATGATAAAATTTCTGCAAAAGGTAGACCTATTAGACATAATTAAATGATTCATTGCATTCTTAACCTGTCTTTTTGCTTGATAATTAATCTAGGTTAAATCTTTGTTGGGTTATATAGATGTGATTGTGGTGTTTAGTCCAGATCAAGCCTTAAATTTACTTTCCCAATAGTGCAATTGTGTCATCTTAGCTCAACACATGCTCACTCAAAAGGTCACATGTTTCGATATGGTTTTGGGGTATCACAATCTCCCCTACTTCAATCCTTAACATCCTGGCCGTGGTTAGTTAAATCAAAGTCCACAAATCACAAGCTCTAGGCGATGCATGGGCTCGAGACCCACCAGAACATGATGGTCCATCACTTTAATATCATCAGCTTCAACCGGACCCAACTTGAGCACAACTCAAATTTCAAATTTACTGTTCTAAGAGTACCATTTAGTTATCTTAGCCTTAAATCATCGGCTCACCAAAATTCATGACGCTTGTATCGTGGTTCAAAGTATCAGCTGAGTTGCTGAAAGCCTGAAATCTTGGCGGTTTGGTTTTCTAACTCTCTGATTCAATAATGAGTCATGAATTGTAATTTCAAGTATTATCAATGTAAAGTTGTGTGTAGGTGAAATTTCGTTGTAACGAAAAAAATAACAGTGTAACAGAGAAATCAAGGAGAAATAATAGTATAATAGAGGAATCAAGGTGAACAACGGTGTATTGAAAAATCAACAAATGAAACTTTTTTTGTACAAAATTAGCTAATGGAACAAAGGGAGTAATAATAATAATATTATTACTCTTTTTTGGGGAAGAGAGGAAGTAATAACAATAAATTAAACATGTATATTTACATATTAACTAGTAAAATAATTCTTCCTCCGTCCCAAGATAAAAGTCTTGGTTGACTTTTTGCGCATATTAAGAAAGATGATAAAATGACAAAATTGTTCATATTTAAATTATCATTTAATTGCATAATTTTTTGCATATAACTAGTGATGTTCTATAAGTATGTATAAATAATAGAAATATGACAATTAATACTAATGGTATTATGGACAAAGTATTGTAAAAAATAGATTATGTAAGGTAAGTAAGCATTTAACTTGGGACTACCTAAAATAGTAAGAAGGACTTTTATCTTGGGACGAGGGGAGTAATAAATAAAAAACTGAAGCTTTAGCATAATAGTGTGTATCACCCGAACACCTAGTTAAAAAGACCCTTTCTGCAATCTATGCTGTTACCATGACTATGAACTAGACTTGGTATTCTTGGTAGTAACCTTATGCATAAGCTAGGAGCATAGATTCTTCATTATCCTGGTGAACTGTCGTATCCTCTCATTTGTACTCTGATTTTTGGGAAATCTTAGGGTATCTCTCCTCCTTTATAATTTATGTCTTTTGAATTATCTATGTTTTTTTGTTATTGTTTATTCGTTCATGTTTATAGAAATATGAAACTTATATTGCTTGTTGGATATTTGTTGTTTTTCTCTTGTAATATATTTTTGTCGATTTTTTTTGTCACAGACACATATATATATATATATATATATATATATATAATTATACTCATAAATATATACACTTTTAATAATAGAATATGTGTTGAATTCCCGTCTTTTTAAGTTTTGGCGAATTATCCCTGTATGATGCATCTGTATTCTTACACCCATATCTGTGCTTCTTAGTATACAAGATAGTACATATTACATGTTTTGATGTGGGACTAAAGTACATTGTATTGTCCCAAGTTTAAATTTGTGCGCAATTTTAAACTTCCGGACTAATATTATATGGACCTTTATAGTACATAAACTAGGACAAAAAGAGATCCTAATATGTAAAATTCGTATCAGTAAAATTAAGAAGAGTGCTATATGTATGGATTTGCTCATGTCTTAAATTGACTTGAAAAAACTAAAATGGCTCGTATATTTTGAACAAAGGGAATACTTTCTTATTTCTTTTCTATACAATATTGTACTCCCTCGGCCCACAAAAGATGATTAAAGTACAAAAAAGTTTAGTCTTATAAAAGATGTCTGATGTACACAATTCAAATGCAAAATATTATATAAAGTCAATTATACCTTTAGAAGTACTTAATTAGGGCCCATTGCTTTTAGTAAAAAGAGGAATCCTTAGTGTATGTGGGTAAGATTGAAACTTATTTATACTCTTTCCTTTACTTACATTTTCCCTAAATTTCGGGAATATCCCCATTCATAGGTCCGAGATCTACATTTATGAATTGAAAGGTCCGAATGATCAACTCTGCAATCAGTTGTTAGAATCAATAGGTCTTCAAATCGTTCATTTGAAAAAATGGAAACCCTTCTTATTGGATTTATTGGATGATCATGATACTTCCCAAAAATCGAAATTCTTGATTAATGGAGGAACAATATCACCATTTTTGTATGAGAAATGTACTTAAGACATCTTTTCTGAGACCAAATAAGTATCCCGTTCTTCCCTTGAATAGACAACATAAAGAAGGTAGCCATTCCCTCATGTTGAAATGTCTGTTAAAAAAATTCTATTCGTGTTTGCCAAAACGGCGTCCTCCTCTTTTTTTGTTATTACCCCTACTCGGACAGTAACTGAGATCTGATTCTATTGATAGAGGAATATGAATGTGAAGCCTATTCTGGGCTATGCTATTTTAAATATTTTTTTTACATCTTGCATGAAGTAAAAATATCAAATTTTATAGGATTAAAAAAATTGCAAATTTTTTTTCAGGGTAACCTCGCCCCCACTAGGCCCTATACAAGCTTCTTCCCTGTTCAATGCAATTTAGAGTCATTTGAAATGTAACCCTTTGAAGAGTGCAAAATTAGAATTTTGTAGAGAGAGTTTTGACATTTTTTCCCCAATAATGGTTAATGCTGTCTGCTGAACTGATTTTCAGCTGTGATACTTGGTTAAATTCTTTCCACCACCTTTCATCTCCTCCTTCTATTGCATCATAAGTTATTTGTTTTTGATCTTTGTTGGGTTCATCAGTGTGCTTATATTTTAGAGCTTGATGCAAATTCTTCGTAAAATTTCACATAGAAGCATTGCTTTTTGGCCTATAAAAATTAATAAGTAATGCCAAATTAGAATGTGATAAGGTTATGGTATAAATAATAGGTTAAGATTATGAAATTGAGTGACAATTCTACCATTCCAATTAATTCAGTTTTACTCTATTGCTCACCAACACAATTTTATTAGTTAATATTATTCCAATAAACAAATATTTGATAAAAAAATTTCTACTGAAAGTAGAACAGTCGGTCATAATTTTATTTTTTAAGACTTGGACACTTGGTTTTCTGTTGGTCTTGAGTTCAAAGCTCTACTTGAGACGTTGTCTTGAACTCCTGCTCTGTTTCAGTGAGTATAGTTATGTTAATCTATCCTGATTGTTGAGTTGTCGATGTGATTGTATTCCCATTATGTTGTTAGTGACTTTGATTATGTTAATCTAGCATGCATTTTTCCAGAGTTTTTAAGTGTGGTAATATTTCCATGATGTTTTAATATTTTTATTGTGGTAGCTGATCGGCTATTAATTTAGATATTTGTTCCAATGTGTTTTTACAATCATGAGGTGTCAAAATGATAACTATAACACTTGAACTTGGTGATTTATTTCTGTTAAATTCTGAAGGCAAAGTAGGTTCTAATTCTTAGTAATTGTCCACATTTCAAAATTACTTTTTATTAAACTTAATGAAAGGCTGAAGTAGAATGTCCTATAGGCATGGAATAATTGGTTCCAAGTATGAAAGGACTGATCCTGAGTTGAGCCAGTTATATCCGTAACAAAATTGAGAACCTTTTGTTTCTGTTGACTGGTCTTTATTGCTCCTAGTACACCAATACAGCTTTATCATTGAATACATTGCTTCTAGTTTGGGGAAATTTGTTGATAACATTTCAGCAGGATGTAGAGTAATCAGGCATATTAAATAGTTCATTGCTTCCAACAAGCTTGTTTTTTACTTGGCAGTTAATTTGAAACTCAATTTTGGAGTTTGTGATATTTTTGGAGCTTATACATTTGTGTGTCTGTGCTAACTTAATAACAGGCTGGCGAGGGAGAAGATAATTATATTTGTAGGATTGTGGAAATGTTCGAGGGAGTAGATGGCACACCTTATATTACTGCGCAGTGGTTCTACAGAGCCAAGGATACTGTAAGAGATCTAAAAATTTGCCCTTCTATTCTTGTTATTCCTTAGTTTGTGTGGAAGTCATTTGACTATCTGGTCTTTTCTTCTTTTTGTTTCAGGTCATTAAGACCTGCTCTAACCTTGTTGATGACAAACGAGTATTTCTGTCTACAATCAAGGACGATAATCCTCTGGATTGTCTTCTTGAAAAGATCAAAATTGTCCAACTGCCACTAAATGTAAGGCCTATAGCGGTTCATTGGGAAGTTAATTATTTTCTCAGCTATTTGTCTAAGTATGGATTCCTTGTATATTATTTCAGGTTGATTTGGATACTAAATTGGCTGCCCTTTCTGATGCCGACTATTATTATGACATGTTATACAATGTGCCCTTTTCATCATTCCTGAACTCACAACATGGTACAATCCTCTGCTTATTGATAGCTGTGACTTGTTATTCTTTCAAATTCTCCTGCTTAGAAGAAATGCTAATATGCTATAGGTCAGACAGTCTAATCCTTGGTGTATGTTATATTGCAGATAATGTGGGAGATGGAAATGAATCTGATTCCACTATCTCGAGTGAGACTAATGTCCCCCAAGATGAAGAGGAGGATAAGAAAGTGAAGGAAATGAAGTTGTTGGACCTATTCTCAGGTTGTGGTGCCATGTCCACTGGACTCTGCCTTGGAGCCAACATGTCTGGTGTTCATCTTGTCACGGTATTTATTGGATTATGCTATGCTTTAGTTGCTTTCATTGTTTATCCTCTTGTGCTGTTTTTGTTTAAACATAATTGGTTTATTTATCTACTTATTGATTCCTGATTTTATAATAGAAATGGGCTGTTGACATAAATCAGTACGCATGCCAAAGCTTGCAACTTAACCATCCAGAGACAGAGGTATATTTCACGGCACATATGACATGTTCTTTTTGTGTTTTTATTTATTATTGTTTTTATGTTTTTTATAAATATATTTTCTCGGTCATTAGGTGCAATAAACATGGTTGTGTTAATTAATATACTTTTCTAAACAGGTTAGAAATGAGAAAGCTGAAGATTTTCTAGCTCTTCTAAAGGAGTGGAAGAAGCTTTGTGTCTCCTTCTCCTTGATTGAAAGTAAGGACTCCCAGCAACACCATACTGCATGTACTGAAAATGAGAGTGATGAGGAAGACGATGAAGATGGAGAAGATGATTCTGAAACATTTGAAGTGGACAAGATTTTGTCCATATGCTATGGTGACCCTAATGAGACAAAAAAATCAGGATTATATTTTAAGGTATTTGAATGATTGGATTTGTGTTTGTATACATATATCAAAATCAAATGCTAATAATTTGAACCTTTTCCTCTTAATGTGTTGAGTTCATTTAGCGTCTATATTTATTATATCATGCTTCTATTGTAATTCATGTTCATATTCTGTTGACATGATATGCAACATACTGTTCTAAGAATTAGTGGTAGTGCATTTTCAATGTCTCTAAAGTTTTAACTCTTTGGTTTCCTTATTGCCTAGATACGATGGAAGGGATATGGAGAAGATGAAGACACTTGGGAGCCTATAGATGGTTTGGGGTATGCAAATATATTATTTCATTTTCTTCACTCTCTTTTTACCTATGTTTTCATGTTTATATTGATTTTCTTCAAATGTTTATCTACTAGTCATTGTGAGGAGAAGATAAAGGAGTTTGTCACCAATGGCTATAAATCAAAGATTCTGCCTTTGCCTGTAAGTTTCAATAGTTGTTGCATGTCAAATGTTCCAAGTGCTTCAGTATTTAGAGCATCCAACTATATGTTGTCTTATACTATTGTAGCAGCTGTTATAGTTGTGCAATCAATTGATAGTCTGATGTCGTAACAGGCATCATGCATGTGGATTTCATTAGCCTATATAATGGCTTGTTACAATCCTGATGCTTGCAAAATCCATGTTACAAACTGTAATTTTAAATCATGAATATAATTTTTAGGTTTTTTTATCTACTGCAATTTTTTTTGATGTAATTGAGTTAATCGATGAGACTAGGGCAAGTGTTGATGCAAAGTTGGAGATTTGGAGAAGTACATTGAAATCTAATGGTTTTAGATTAAATTGGAGTAAGACAGAATTTTTCGAGTGTGTGTTCAACAATGTAAGAGGAAGAGATGTAGATGTTGTGAATATGTTGGGACATGAACCCGAGAAAAATGTCTTTAAACACTTGTGTAGGTCAAAATGAAAATGGAGTATTGTGAGAGATGATTTTTTGCAGTGATGTAGTTGAGTTGAGATCTGGCTGCTATTTGATAATTATGTCTTGCTGAGTTCTGCTCGAAATTGTTGTATGAAAAAATTCATTAAGGTTTGATTAAGAATGATGTTTTGGTTGAGTTTAGGTGGAAATTTGACGATGAACATTGATTCCAGAAACATTGTCTACAATTATCTGCTCATAGATGTGAATTTCAATAATCTCTATAACAGCTTGTTATGGTTCCTGTACTCACAAAACCCATATGCAGATGCTCTTATTTAAAGCCATGATTTATATTTATATTTTATAATTGTAACAGTCTAAACCATGTTTATCTTTAAAATAATTTTCAGTTAACTATATTTCCTTTTCTTTAATGACAGGGTGATGCTGATGTTATATGTGGAGGTCCTCCATGTCAAGGCATAAGTGGATTTAACCGCTTTAGGAACACTGATAGTCCCTTGGATGATCCAAAAAACCAACAGCTTGTTGTCTATATGGATATTGTTAACTACTTGAAGCCGAGATATGTGCTGATGGAGAATGTAGTTGATATTCTTAGGTTTGCGGGTGGTTTTCTTGCAAGATATGCCTTGGGTCGCCTTGTTGGAATGAACTATCAAGCCCGAATGGGTTTGATGGCGGCAGGAGCTTATGGACTCCCACAATTTCGTATGCGCATGTTCATGTGGGGTGCTCATCACATGGAGGTGAAGTATTGATTGTATATATATTTTTATTATTACCTCACGCTTGATTATATATCTAAATTGACAATTCACTATATGCAGAAGTTGCCTCAATACCCGTTACCCACTCATAATGTTGTTGTGAGAGGAAACACTCCAACGGAATTTGAGGTAGGATCCTTTTCTGTTTTAAGTTATATTTGGTAGGACTGTAGGAGGAAGATATTAGCGAATTTGAAGAGGAGGAAAGAAGAGAAGAGAGTTTTCCTTGACATTCTTATCTGCTGAAAATTTTGTGGGGGAAGGGAAGGAAAAGGAATTGTTAACTTCATTGATTGTTTTCCCTCCAATACATTCTATATGTTGTGTATACTTGTACATAAACAATTATTCTTTATCATCCTTATTTATTTCATAGCCAACTACCCCATGATGGAAAGACCCTTGTACTTCCTTGTGGTTACATTCTTCTCTCTGCTAGCTTTCCTTATTTGTTGATTTCAGCAGTTCTACCAGAAGATCAAAACTTTGACTTGCTAAATTCTGTTGGTGTTTTTACAATAAATCTACCTTGTTGAGTGCAGTCAAATGCTGTTGCTTACGATGAAGGGCATGGAGTTGAATTAGAGAAGAAACTATTCCTAGGAGATGCAATTTCTGATCTTCCACCTGTATGTGTATCGTGTCTTTGAATCCTTTCTAATATAATATAGGTTTTGTAGTTTATTTAATCCTACTGATTTACTTATTGTATTCTTTAGGTGGAGAATAATGAAGCCCGTGATGAAATGCCGTATGGTAGGGAGCCCAAAACTGAGTTGCAAAGGTTCATGCGATTAAAGAAGGAAGGTGAGTTCAATAATCATCTTTATAAATGTATTGGCAGTAGTGCTAATATTTATCTTTTTTCTTGTGTATTTCCTTTTAAGAGATCGGAGTCATGATCACTGATAAAAAGTGTTGAAGGTGGATCCAGTAGGAATTTGTAGCCCATTAAATCTGTGTGTTTATATGTGCAAGTGTGTGTGTTTATTTATAAGAGCTTTCCTTTTGTTTTTTACTAAATGAGATTGTTCTCTTCTACTTTTCTTACTCTCCGCTGATATTTTTGATTATTTGCTAATGTTTAAGCAAATGTTCTGATTATGTATAAGCATGTGATTATTTCTTGTTGTAGTACTTTGGAAGAGTTACATAGATGCAAAGAAAGCAGAACTCTTAACAAAACTGAAGAAAAGGTGTCTTGTGCAAATTTTGTTTCAAAGTCTTCTAATATTTTAATAGAACTCATGTTTGTTAAATGGAATTTTTGTTAAAATTTACCATGCTCATGGATTTGCTCTTATAATAAGAAACCTATAGTATGAAGTACAATTAGGAGCAGAAAGCATGTTGACTTGCATCATTCACTCTAATATGTATTCAGATGATTTTTCCTTCTCCATGGAACTAGTAAATAAGTAAAAGTGAAGGAGATAAGCAGCTAGTAAAATAAAATCTGGTGGTGCATCATTCCCTCTAGTTATTAACTTTTCTTTTTTGTTTATTGAATGTAGAGATGCCAGGTTTTTCAGCACTGGGATCAGAACCATCAAAAACTATTCTTTTTGATCATCGTCCACTTCGACTGAACGATGATGATTATCAACGTGTCTGCCATGTTCCTGTTAAAAAGGTTCGATATCATCTTTATATATTGTATGTATATTTAATGACAATTTATGAATTTTAGGAATCTCTTAGGTGTTGTTTGTTTACCTCTTAATACCTCTTAACAACTTCACATTTGATTCGGTAAGAAGGTAAAGTTGTTTGGTAAAATTTTGTTTGCTTCTTATTGTCTTTTTAATTGGTAAGAGTGGGATATAAATCTAAAATATTAAGAGCTCTCTTAATGAAAATTTTAAATTTATGGAGGCTCTATAAATATTGTACTCTTTTCATTCCAAATTTTAAGATTATTATTGATTTTTGAAAAGTCAATTTGAGATATTTTTAAATTTAAAATTGATATTTTTAAATTTAAAGTCGTTAAGATGTTTTATAATTTTTAGTTACCAAACAACTTTTTAAGTTTAGATGCTATTTCACTCAGATGATTTAATTTATTAAGATATACTCACCGTTCAGATCTTAATTGTTCAGTTTTATCAAACACCACATTAAGTTATTATGCTTTGGTTTAGCTACTAATGTTTACATGTGAAACTCTCAGGGTGCCTGTTTTAGGGACTTCAAAGGTGTCCGGGTTCGGCCTGATAACAAAGTGGAATGGGATCCTGATGTAGAACGTGTGTATCTGCCTTCAGGAAAGCCACTGGTATGCTTTGCTCATTTGTAGGGGTGTAAAATTCGGTACAACTGTTTATTTTACTGGTGCCGACCAGTTTGGTATGAGTGATTTGGTAAAATTAAAACCAGTACTAGTATTGGTATATATTTTTTTCCAAACAGATACATGACCAGTATATACCGGCTATATTATATATATAGTTCAGTTATTTAGATTTATCTCATATGAATTAAGAAACAAGATAATTGGTGAAATTTAAATTTAAAAGTTGTTTAGAAAAACTCCAATACAAATACCACCAACAAAAAGAGCAAAAAATACAAAAAATAAAGCAATGGCACCATGGAAGCTTACTGCTTAGCAAAAAAAAAGCATACTGGTTCTAGTTTCTTTTTGTATATGTAAGGTATGTCATTGTATACTTGTATTACTCTTTTATCTCATAATTATGGCCACATAATTACAATAAAATTATTAAAAAGTTTTTCTTTAAAAATAAAAATAAAATTGGTACATAACTCGTATTATAGATACCATCCCTATATTTTATCGACACGTACCGGTTTGAGACATTGGTATTGGTACTCATTTTTTTAGACATTTGGTTCGATATAGTTTAAACTGGTACGATTTTCTTACACATGAATACCCCTACTCGTTGGTACTTGCTTTTGCACTATTTCTTTCTTTCTATTTTCTTCCTAGACCTGATTAAATTTCTTGTAATCCTAGGTACCTGATTATGCAATGACTTTTGTCGGAGGAACTTCTTCGAAGTATGGACTCTTTACTTCCTCTCACTTAATTGATTTATGTTGTACAGGATGATAAACACTTTTTGTCTTACTTATTTTGTTAAATTCTGCAGACCATTTAGTCGTTTATGGTGGGATGAGACTGTACCTACTGTAGTTACCAGGGCTGAACCCCATAATCAGGTAGGCTACTTTTTTCTTTTCTAGGTTGTGAATCATATTAATAATAGTTGTCCCCCATAATTTTTTTGCCCGTGGCTCACTTTTTTGATTTCTTGCTAGACTATCACACATCCTGAACAAAACAGGGTACTCACAATCCGTGAGAACGCCAGACTTCAAGGATTTCCAGATTATTATCAGCTTCGTGGCCCAATTAAAGAAAGGTAATCACTTGAATTAGTTCCGAACTCGTTAAGGGATTAGGTTATGATTCTAATTTTTACAACTGGAATTCACTTGCAAATTCCAGAAAGAGTTGAGTAAATGAGTAAGAATCGAGAGTGATTAGGGAGAGAAATGAGCGAGGACAGAAGCTCAAAAGTATGGACAGAGACAATCAAGAAAGAAAATCGGTTATTTCTGCACAATCCCCAATTACAATTACAGAAAGCAATTACAAGCACTAGTACACTTTTTACAACTAATTCCAATAAGCTTTCCCGCCCAATTACATAATCAAAATTTACAAGAATACCCCCGAAGTAACTACTTCCTAACTAACTCGAGCTTGCACCATTGACCTTTTGACTCCTATTGACTTGATGACTCCTTTTCCTTACATATTCTATAGTTCTTTTTTACATTTATATGTGATGTGCTTTATATTTCTACTATTAGTCTACCCCTTCATTACTACACCTTGTTTCCCTATAATAAGCAATCTATTTCTTAATATATGTCATAGGTACATTCAAGTAGGGAATGCTGTCGCCATCCCTGTTGCAAGAGCCCTAGGTTTCTCTCTAGGGTTAGCTGCTAAAGGTTCATCTAGTGAGCAACCTTTGCTCACATTGCCCAGGAAGTTCCCTAACATTCAGGACCGCCCATCTCCTGCCATTGATGAGGATTGAGGAACACATCAGTTGTTGTATTATTATTATTATTATTAATTTTTTTTGACGATTATTTAAGTGTTATTATTGATGAGGACTGAGGAACGCATTAGTTATTGTTGTATTATTATTTTTCGGTTATTATTTAAGTGTCCCAAATTGGGAAATAGACAATTGGCGGTTGTCTCATGTATCTACTGTCTTGAACAAACTAGTACCTTCTTCATTCTTCTCAATTATTGAACAAACTAGTAACCCCTCGTCTCTTCTGGTTTTGCTTTAGAAGGTTGATCTGATTCATTCTCCAATGCCTAGCATTTATTTTCTTTACAATTGCCTCCATACAAAGTGATAAATGTTTCATGTATATAGTATAATTTAGTCAATTGACATGTCACTTATTGTTCTGGCAGTTGAATCAATTGCTTGTAATTGCATCGAGTCATGTGATGAATGGGCAGAATGGCTAATGAGGTTTTAGTTGAGGTCATGTGATTTTTAAGTCTAAGATTTGATTTTCACAGTTGTATGCATGCATTTATTCCTTTATGTGAAGTTCATTTTTTCTTGACTAAAAGACAAATTGCACTCCAAACTTTACCCATATGTTGACTTTTGATCCCAAACTGAAAAACGTATCTAAGTGCACCCTAAACTTCATATATGCGTAACAAAATGCACCCTCCATATATTTAGCCGGTCAAAAGTGACCGGCTAAGGCACTCGGGTCAAAAGTCAACAAGTTTGGGGTGCAATTTGTCTTTTAGTCTAACAATAATAATAATAAGACTTAATAATAATAATAATAATAATAATAATAACAGTAATAATAACAATAATAATAATAATAATAATAATAATACCGATAATAATAATAATACCGTTAATAATAATAATAATTATAATACCGATAATAATAATAATAATAATACTAATAATAATACCGATAATAATAATAATATAGATAATAATAATATTTATAATTTTTTATATTTTATAATTTCCTTAATTATATTTGCTAATAATTATATCAAAACTCATTTGATATTAATTATAAAAATCAATTATTTGGATACAAATAATGATACAATGCATTATTTGTATCAATTGATTTTTACCCCCAACCTCCAAGTCACTGTGCATTGTATCATTATTTGTTATTTGTATCCAATAATTGATTTTTATAATTAATATCAAATAAGTTTTGATGTATTTCTTAGCAAATATAATTAAGGAAATTATAAATTATAAAATATAAAAATTATAAATATTATTATTATCTGTATTATTATGATTATCTGTATTATTATTATTATCGGTATTATTATTATTAATGGTATTATTATTATTATCGGTATTATTATTATTATTGTTATTATTATTATTGTTATTATTGTTGTTATTATTACTATTGTTATTATTATTATTATTAGACTAAAAGACAAATTGCACCCCACACTTGTTGACTTTTGACCCCAGTGCCTTAGTCGGTCACTTTTGACCGGCTAAATGTATGGAGGGTGCATTTTGTTACGCATATATGAAGTTTAGGGTGCACTTAAATACGTTTTTCAGTTTGGGGTCAAAAGTCAACATATGGGTAAAGTTTGGGATGCAATTTGTCTTTTAGTCTTTTTTCTTTTATGTGAGATATGATTTCTTTTATATGTGAGGTTTGGTTGATTATTGAAATTGTGATTGTATACTTGATTTGATTATGAAAGGAGTCTTAGTACAAATGACGACAAATTTATGTTGATAATAACTATTGACATGTGTGTGTACATAATACATGTAAGAATTAAGAATGATTACGTCCTAATTTATTCTATTTTATTGCTTAGAATTTCAATTCAACTTTGTTAATATATAAATCATTTCTCCCAAGAAAATTATATTAAATTGCGATTGTGTACTTGATTTGATTATGAAAATTTTATTTACTCCTATTGCATCCCCAAATTGGGCCTTCAAAGAGAAAAAAAGTATGTGATGAATATAGGGGATGGATATTTGTATATCATATAGGATCTATTGAGCTGAAGAGTTGTTTTAGACTACATTAGACATTCCCACTACTGAAATTTTTGCCACAACTAAATTCTGCTGCAGCAAAATCAGCTGAAAAAGATCACTGTGAAATATGGGATCTTCTTTTACAAGTCTGTCATTTCTGCTTCTCCAAATTAACCATCACATATAGATCAAATCTGGCAGTTTCCAAAGGAAAAAGTCAGAACAAATATTTTGGGTTTTCTATATTTATGTCACATAGGCATAAGGGAACTCAAGACACTTTTCTTTTTAGAGATTGATTTGGTAGCACAGACCAAAACGCTTCCAAGGCACATTTCCTGTAATTTAAGTTTATTTCATTGACTGTGAATAACTTAAGTACACATTTACATGGCTTCATAACCCCTCGTGATAAAACAAAACACAATGAAAAAGAAAAACCTAGTCATAAAAGTCTAACCTACATGAATGAAAACTAAGCTTAATAGGCCACAATCAAATTGCTGAACTTGCTAATAGGAGTCAAAAAAGTTGTAAAAAGAGCAACAGATACAAATACATACAAGGTATATAGCAGAACAGTTATATCCTGTAATACATAACAAGATACATCCAGACTTATAATGATGGCAGTCCAACTGCCACATCAGATGATCAGAGGGGGAAGCTCCAGGATAAGAAAAGATGATTCAGGTCTGGAGAAACATTTTTAGCTTCCGGAGGGGAATTCAACTTCAATATGTACCCTCAGTGCACAAGCCAAGCCCAGGAATGTAACGCATAAAGCACAAAAGCCGCAGCCAGAACATAAGCCACCAGCCATTTGCACCAAAAATTTTGAGGCCACCACCTATCCACAAGTCTTCACTACCATACTGTCACTACCCAAGAAATCATCCAGTAGAGATTATCAAGACATGCACAATCTACCCGGCCCGGAAGATTAGTGCGACTCCCAACTCAATAAAACAAGCCACCCCACAAGCCCCCATCAAACTCTCACGCCAACTGAATTACTTGGGAAAAACATACCACTCAAACACACACACACACACACACATATATTTGTAGCAATAAGAGTTTCTGCTGAATGAATTTTGCTCCAATGATCCAAATAGAACCAAGGTTGGCACCTTAAACAAGTCTCTGACGTCCATTATGCTTTTCCAAAACCATGAGCTCTTCATAAAAGATTGGACCTTTTCAGTTTCAGTCAAGGAGATCAACAACCGCCATAAGTTTGTGTTTTAAACCTCAGGTTTTTGTTATTGAGATATTGTCATGAATAACATATCCTCTCTTGTAACTACAACAATTCTGTCAGGCTAGGGGCATTCTGGAGAATATAATATAATAGTAGATTCTAGTAGTATTGTAGTCCATGTGAGCACGTGTCATAAGTTAGTTATTTTGAGTGCAGGATAAGAGAATGGTGTAGGATTAGCTTTATTTTTATGCAAGTAATCTCTTCCTATAAATAGTTGTAATAGCTTTTACATTGACAAGTATTGAAATATATGAAAATGAGTAACATTTGCTCTCAACCCTATCTCCCTCCTTCTACCTCCCACCTAGTGAATTCTATCAGCCTCTCTCTTCCCAATTCTTATCTCTGTGATTCAAGGTGAAGACCAAGTGTGGCGGTGTGGCCTGACAAATTCAGTTTACAATAGAGTTCGAGTTTGTATTCTCTATCCAAGTTGCTTGCTGAAATTAAAGCTCAGACTGTGCTTATATTGCATAAATAATCTAAGTCGATCTCAAGACCAACTCGAGTAGCTTATTGTTTACATTGTACTTCCTCAAGCGAAAACAAGAGTCCCAAAATAAAAAATTTATGCACTTAAAAAGATCAATATGGCTCCCATCTAACCTCCTAATTTAACTTTAAATGACAATATAGATATTGAATGAAATTATGTTTAATCACTTTTTGTTATGGAGAAAAGCATATTAAGTAAGATGCTAGTGTCTCACATAAAAAGAAAATGAGACTCATTTTGAGGTAAAAAAGGAATATTAAGTTGCTACTAAACAAATGAACAAGCTAGTGCCAAACTTAATTTTTAACCAGTGTAAAATTGTGATCAAGCTTAAATCTTTTATCTTACCTATTATTCAATCTTAAACAAGTTCTTTTCCCCCCTTCCCGCTGTATCTCAAACAAGTTGAATTTGAACATTTGAGTACTCACTGTCCCAATTTGAATGACACGGTTTCCTTTATTCGGAAGTACTGAAATTTCATGGTTCTAAAATCGATTGAATATGCCAATTATGTAAAATCAGAGATAAAAAAAAGAAACTAGGTATTTCTTTTTCTTCAAACACCATGTTGACAATGACTGAATCAGATCAGAAACAGAGCAATAAACAACACAAAAAATTAAATAAATTCAAAACCCTATTTTCATTTGTTGAATTAACAATCCAGATAATTCTTACAACAGATGAACCAATCAACAAAGCTTCAAGAAAATGAGCTAATCTAATTAATGAACACGTTCCATAAGATAAAAAACATATAAGAAATTCATTGAGATTGAGATTTTGATCTGATTACAGGGAAAGGAGGCACTCGCAGAACAGCTTCTTCAGTCTCTGTTGGGTCTGATCTCAATATCTACAAACAATGAAAAAAACAAATTCAAAATTTTGTTTTACACAAAAAAGTTATGCATATACATACATACATATATATATATATATATATATATGTATATATGTATAAGTAAATATAGAGGGAAGAGAGATTACTGGGTCTTGGAGAACTGGTTTTGTATCATCTTTAGCTGGCCTAAAAGGGGGCTTTATCTTTCTCTTCACTTCATTTTCCCCATTGCTCCTTTTCATTGAGACCTCTGAAGCTTTCATCATTCAATCTACTCCCAAATTAGGGTATAGAGTCTCCTCTCTTTCTCTCTTCCCCTCCTTCCCAATTTAACTTTTCCCCTGTTTATTTATTGTGCATTTTGAAAAAAAATGAGAAAATATCTAAAATTAGTGTCAAAGGCTTTTGTTTTTTTGTCAAAGGTGAATAGAGAGTTTAAAAACCATTAAAAATAGGGTTATCTGAAGATTATTCCGAAAAAAAAATATGAATTTGACTTTCATATGAAAAAAAAAGAGTTACACAAGGGTGACAAGAATAATATTTTATACAATACCCTAGAGGCCTAGATGCATTTTTATTTCATACGAGATGCATAGAAAAAAATTGCACCAGGATTTTTTTTTCATATTTTTCTTATGGTGTTCTAATTAATCCTTTAAAGTAGTATTTGTTGAACTATATTGAAAAATCCTCTCTTTATAATTAATTAACTCTTATCTTACTACACATTACATTAAAACAAATTGATATTTTCACATAGAATTTTTTACGAGATTCTCTTTCCATAAATAGTGATTGAGCCTAGTTTTTTTTTTTTTTTTTTTGAAAATGATCCTTGTAAAAATATTAAATCTTCAAGTGGGAATATCAATTGGTTAAATTTAAATGTTAAGCTGCCTTTAGAACAAGTGTGGATGTAGGGAACAAAAACTCTACGTGAACATGAAAATTGGACATTAGTGTATTTGAATTTTAGTTATTTGTATTTTGACTCCAATGGCGGGTAAAAAAATAAATAGGTGAAATTCAAATACACTAATGTCCAATTTTCATGTCCGTCTAGAAGAACTCGACAGGGAATTGATGTGAAAGTATCAATTCCTTCACAAATGATCTAATTAAGCCTAAACTAAACTTTTCATGATAGAAGAAAGTGCAGATGAATATTACTTCATCTGAAAATATCAATGCCCTTCATAAATGATCTAAGCCTAACCTTTTCTCTCAGATTCAAAGAATTAGGCTTGGAGGGATGGTGCATTCTTTCACCTTAGAAATAGGTTTTGATTGGGATAGGTACATTATGAAAACACTACAAACAATGGGTGTTTTTGGTAATCAGATTGGGGTTGCAAGATAGGTGTTTGATGAAATAACTGACAGAGATGTGGTTTCTTGGAGTTGAAGTTCTATGATTGCAGCCTTGCAGAATATATGATCCGTTGGTATGTGTTTCTTTATGTGTAAAAGTTTTATAGGAAGGCAATATTATGGTGTTACTTCCATGCTGATTTCACTAATACCATGGGACCCACATGTTAGGATTAGTTGCATACCTAAATCATAGAGGAAGAAATTATGGGTACTACCTAGATGTTAGAAGTTTTCCCTCAATTTGCAACTAGGTACTTGAATTCTTGCATGCTATTTTACCACTTGACTAGACCAAATTATGACTAGTGGCTCTGTGTATCAAGCTATATTTCTTAAGTCTTTATATACAAGGATGATTAAAGATATATGGAATTGCTTGGGAAAAAAAAAACCGTAGCCAAAACAATAGGAAACTAAAAGAAAAACAAGTACACACAAGACAAAAATTTTTACATATTTCGCTCAAAATTTGAATTATTTCACAATTGGCGGGAAATTAATCTCACTATCTCAAAAGGTCGTACATAATTTAGTATATGATCCACCTTACATCCTTATATAGTTCAATATAAGAATTTTAAATCACCCTAAAAGTACAAAATTACCACCGAAAGATTTAGTCTGGACCCCCTGTCTAGGTATTTGTAGCGACAAACAAAATAGATTATGTTTGTAGGGCCCTTTTTTCCGCTCCAAATCTACCGACCCTTCGCTCTAAGAACAAATCCATTCTACATTTACAATCACCTTTTAGGTACCTTTAGGCTTTACAATCACCTGCAAATTAAAATCGAATCACGGATTGACCTATTAACACGATTGAATTGCATGCACGAAGTAGGTCAACACATATATTTTGTGAAAAAATGCATATATAGTTTCTATAGATCTTATAATGTTGCTCCTATTGTATTTATTATTTGGTTTTCTTTGTGTATATACTTCAGTAAGCATTTTGAGATATTAGGAAACAACTTCTGCACTTTAATAGCATGCAAAAGCTTCCATTATCTATGTAGTCACTAGCCTACAGTTAGGTAGCTAGCATAAACTTTTATTTGAGGAGAAAAGAATATTGGGGAGAATAGTGAGGCATAATGAAACTACAAAGCTCTGTTATTTATTAAACTACACTACTACAGTCATGTGCTATGGTTATGGGGGTCAAAGAGTGTCAGAATGATTAGAGGCAGACATGCCTCATTTTCTCAACTAAGGTTGGCTAATTCATCATTCACAGCAGAATTTTTTTGAAACAAATTCAGTACATGTCTATTAGCTTTTTTCCCCAGTAGATCGCTTACTGTTACTTGTGTTATCAAACATGGTATTTTGACGAACCAATACTCTAAATTTAGTGTACTAAAATATATATTTGTTGTTTTATTCATAGTTGCACAAATATCAATATTCCAACTTAATAGTGAATTCTCAAACATCGTATTTCTACTAAATTAGTTATAAAACAATCAGCTTGTTAATTCAACTGAAAATCTTCTAAAAAACTTAATTTTATTGTATACAAATTCTAATATAATTTCTAACCTATAAGACTATCCTAATGCCCTACGTCTTAGTTATATAGCACACACTTGTATCAGTTTCACATACCGAAATTACACTAGTATTACATATAACACTTATTCTAGCCAGGGTGAAGGGTTACCATGGCTCCATTTATGGAATTTTTTTTACTTTGTTTTAGGACAGGAGTCCATACTTCAAAATTTGAATTGATTTCCACAGTGACTCAATATTCAAATTAATTATGCTATGTATTTGCTATGACGTGGACTGACATACCAAGATGCATCTTTATAATATTCTTTTGCTGAATGTGTTGAAATTTCATTTGCACTTTGTTTTATCATGAATTTGGCTCATTTCATGCTTATGCTTTACAATTTACTGTCTGCCAAAAGAAATGCATTACCTTTTGCTAATGTTTATTGCTTAAAAGATCTTGGAGCAACTGCCCTTGCTAAAATATAAGCCACAGGCCTGCAAGCCACCTTTGTTGACTTGTTGTCTCATGGGTAAAAAATGTGGACCAACATGTAGAACATTTTTTTGGATAAGTAACCAACATGTGAAACATAAAAGAAAGTCTTGACATTCCATAATAGTGAGCTTTATGTAAGAAGCCTCAGAAGATCTGCGCAAGGTAAGAGAAAGTAGCTTAAGATTGTTTAATGCACATACATATATTGGGGATTAAATCTTTGGACTAATTTTGTTTGAAAAAATAATGAGCGAGATAAAATTATTTGTATTAATTTATTATCAGTTTGGACTATTTTATTTTATGATTAGTTCTTTATTTAATCCATAGACTATATTTGATTATATAATGCCATGTTTTCACGTGAAATTGTAATTTATCATCAAATGACTTTAGAAATGACAAAATATAGTAAATGAGATTAAATAATTGATGAACTAATTATAGGTTAAGATAGTTTAAATTGTAATAAATTAATACAAATAGTTCTATTCTACCCGTTATTTTTATAAATAAACGTAGCCATTAATCAAGCCTATGGGGTATTATTAACTTATTTGCGATGAATATGAATCAAAAAGAGTATGTAACAGAAATGTATGACATTGGTATATATATTTCTTGCGCTAAAAGTGTAATTCGGTGCTATGTATGCAGTGCATGCTTGTACTGCTTGCAGTAAAAATTGTACATTCTCTCCATTTTTTTTCTATCTATTGTTAACGCTGAAAATATCAGTGTCGCTTTGTATCTCGTATACTTAACCTTTGTCTAGATTTACATGTAAAGGAAGTGACCTATCTACCCTTGGTGAATAATCTTTTCTGCTAAGCTACTCCTGGTGAATTAGAAATTGTCAATATATAAGACAAAAGTTACAGAACAAGGACTCAATTATTTCCCTTTGTGTAAGAATATATAGGACCTTAGTCCATCCAAATGAGTAGAGATGAATAATTACCCAGCCATATACACATAACTGCATTATTAATTCTCTTCATATAAACACCCTTCTATATCTAACCACCAGCTATAATTCTCTTTTTCTCTGTTACACTTTCTCATGGCTTCAAACAGCGGATCAAGCAGCAGTAACCTCAAGGCAGCATTGATTGTTCTATTTATAATATTAGGCTATATTTTATATGATGCCATAATGTCCACAGCTGCTGAAATGTTGCAACGTTTGCTTATAATATCCCCTTTACTATTGGTCATTTTGGTCCATTGGATCTCCACACCAGATCAAATTAGCATTCCCATTCCAGGCTCTGAAGATGCCATTCATCGAGCCGGTGGCTCGCCGTGGGGAGTAGCATTTGTGCTGGTTCTGCTTATGTTTCTCATCTCATACCAACCTTCCCTGAATGGCCTTATGTTTTATGCATTTATGACTCTTGTATCATTGAGGATGATATTATTTTAGTGGTTAGTTTTTCTTTATGTTGATCTGGTGTAGTTTGCTTGTGTTTGTGTGTAAAATAATGTATTTAACGAGGTAATGTTGGTATTATGCTAGTTTGTTAAGGACTAAAATGCAAAATCTGTACATTGAGGTTATTGGTTTGTGGAGATATGATACTTGATTTTATAATAATTATTACCTCGTGGTACAATTAGTAGTGCAAAACTATACGTTTTGTATTTGTTTTGCACTTTCGATTATACCTTAAGGGGTATGATTAATTTTGTATTTTGAGATAGGAATTTGGTACTTAGTCAAATTCAAAGACGAAAACATCACTTAAGCACAAACACAGGGAATTTTTTTGCATTTTAGTCTATCTTAATTAGTATGTTGTGATTTGGATAATACTCCATATTAGCATAATCTTAAGCTTGAGGGTGGAGTGGATGAAGGGCAATGTGGAACCTTGAATACTTAATGCTACCATTCTAGTTTGTTTTCTTAAAATTTGGTTTGGTATACATAGTGAATGAGGACATCTATAAGCCCTGTTGGTTTCAGCTCATTTTTTTTTTTTTACAGCTTCTAGCTTTTGAGAAAGCTACAATTGTTTGTGTTAGCTTTTGAGTCCAAAAGTTACCAAAAGCTAGAAGCAGAATGTAAGTACCTTAATGCATAAAAAAACTGAAAGCTAGAATCACCTCTTGAGGTACTTCTCAAATCAACTTCTCAACTCCTAATAAAATAAAATTTTCTTTTCACCAAAATATCCTTAATTTCAATTACAAAATTACAAAACTATATCATTAATTCAACAAGAATTTAGACGTCGTTTGGTTGGACTAAATGCCCTTCACTCATATCTATATAATAAAACACAACCCATTTTGAATATTTTTTTATTATAAGCACAATAGCGGTTCAGATTTAATCTCAAAATTTTCAACTTAATCTAAAGGCTTACATTTCATCTTAAACAAAAAAATTCTCGCCCAAATTTCTCTCTCTTTCTTTCTCTCTTCTCTACTCTTCTTTTCCTCTCTCCTCTCTCTTATTTGTTTCACCTTCTCTCTTTCTCTCTCCTCCTATTCTTACTCCTCATTTTCTTTCTCTCTCTCCTCTTCTTAAGTCTCTCTTCTCATCTTCTTTTATTTACTTAATTAATTGTTATTTTAATGTTTTATTTTAAATTGTAATAATTTTTTAGAGTGTATATATATGCATACATTTAAAATATATAATACATAAAAAAACTTCAATGGTAAAAAGACAAAATAAAAAACAAGATCATAACTTACTTATAAAAAATATCAATTACAAAATAACTACAAAATCAAAAAATTAAATAAATTCTTTTTTTTTCTAGACAAAGAACAAATAAAAAAGATTGCCAATTGGTATCACTTTTAATCTTATTCTTTTCTCTCTGTTTTAACAATGGATTCGAATGTTATTGATTTTAAAAAAAATTTAAGTTTCGTTTTATATATAACGTTTGATTTGTCAACATATTTTTTGTTTGTCTAATTTAATATTACTTATTTTTTTATAGTGTGATTCTGTGTATACAATTGAATTATTGAGAATTTATGATTTTTTATTTTTTTTTTACCAATTTTCTAGTTGAGAGTTTTAGTTTCTTAATCTGAATGTTGCTTTGTAGCCTTTAAGCTTTTGTTCTGACATATAATTTGAATCTTTTGTTAGGTCTCATTTTTTAAAACTCTAAATTTATTTGAACATTCCATAATTTAAAGTATCGATCAATATTGAAATCTCAATCTTTTTCAGTTGTTTGAAGCATATTTTGATCTTTTTATAGCATACCTTTCAAGTTGTTAAATTCAATATGCTATTGATCGGACATCTTATTATAGAACAATGTGTTGAATGCAACTGTTGCTATGATGTTTTATTTTTGCATCAAACAAAAACTTTATTATAATTATAATGTTGATAAATGGTTGGGTAGATAGTTCTGTTAATGTAACACTTTATTGTCGTGTTAACTCACGTTGCTATATATACAAAGTGAAAAACGATATGATATACGTTAAATCAATAAAATAATAATTAATTCTTTATGAGTTTGTAAAATTAACTACTTATACATGATTATGATGATTTTGGATAAAAAATGATGGTTTTGGATATGAAATGATGGTTGATTTGGTGGTTTGGAGATGTATTGATGATTGTAAGTTTTGTAGATAATTTTTAGATTTTTCTGGATATCTATTGTTAAAAAAAATTATGCCAAAATTTATTAGAATTAGTAGCGACTAGCTTGATCTTTTGGTGGTTAAATATGTGTTGATGATTGAGTATGTATTATTTATTGTGATTGTATGGTGAATTATGATAATTGTTATGTCTGATTGTAAGTTATTTTAGATTGCAAAGACTTTTTAGGTAATGTAGTATTTTTCGAATTTTAATCTAATTTTTTGTTACTCCGTGCCTTCAGGCACGGGTAATTACTAGTTATATTATATAGTATATACATATTATTATGTCATAAATATAAAATATATATAACACATGTACTATTCTACTATTATATATAAAAGCAAGGCAAGCAATCTTATTCACTTTCAATTTGAAATCAATTTGGAATCAATTTAGAAATTGACTCGGTTCAATTGTCAATTAACTCGGTTTAATTATCAAAATCATCATGTGGATACATTTATATACAGCAAATTAACTGCATTTTGTTTCATCTTCCAAACACCCATCATAATTAACTTCCTTTTGTTTCATATTTCAAACACCAACATGCATATACAACTTATATTCACATACTTTTGTTTCATATTCCAAACACCCATCATACTCCACTGCCTTCAACCCATTCGATACCAACTAACTCTGTGTAAAAATGGCTTCTGCAGATCTCTTCCATCTTCATTATCATCTCTGAAACTCATTTCTCTCCCATCATTTCTGATGTTAAACTTTTGCGAAATTGTATGTGGTGTTTTTTTCTTCTAGGTTATCCTCTTTAGTATGTTGTTTCTTAATAAAATTCATATTACGTTGTAGGTACTTTTTTGGATTCAATGCATAAAAGGTGTGCCACTAGAGGTAAGAAGAAAGCTTGCAGGAAGAAGCGGAAGTAAGCTTCTTTCCTCATAATCAGTTTTAGAGTAATTTTTGGTTATATGCAGCAGATAGATTTGTAATCTTATATCCCATTATTTAATTCTTATAGTTTTGGGATATATTTTCAGTGATATTTTAGCCTTTTACAAAAAATAAAAGGTTCATGTATATATCAGTTATTAAAATAAAATGATCAATAGCCTTCTTAATACGATGTATTTAATATAAAATTTAAATTATATTTTAAAAAATTATTAATCTTAATCCATATAAGAGTCTCCATCTATTTTTATAATCTTCTTATATAACTTAATTTACTTAACTCTAAATTTATCGAACAGGGCCGTGCTTTGCACGGCTACCAACCTAGTATTATATAATGGGACAGAGGGAGTGTTTTTTTTCATTCTTCATTTTCCCCTACTTGCCTACATATTTGCTAATTTACCTTGCAATTGTACTGTTGAGTTACTACAATAAGGATGAATTTAAGAACTGACATTGTATTCAAATTTAGAATTTTAAGGGAAATGTAAATTATTAGAGCTTTTAGTACTTTAGCTGTAGATTGTTCATATTAAAAGATGAAAAGCTAGAAGCTTTATTTAAATCTCAACTCTTGTGATTAGTTGCCACACTGTTGCCGAAGTTAGTTTTTGTGACCAAGACTTGCGAGTTTTTGCCATTGAACCATATACGAAATTTTACAACCAATTCCCAAGTTTCAAATGCCCTTCACTTGTGGTGCAACTTCTCTTTTTTTTTTTTTTTAAAAAAAAAATTTTGGAAAAAATATAACTGTAAGCGATCAACATATATCTGTAAGCGATAAAATAACATAATAATATTTGAGTTCTTTCTTTACTTTCTCCGTATCCACACAGTTAGTATTTAATTATGACATAAATTTATAATCATATATAACAATATTATTTTATTTATTTTTTTAATTTTTTATAACTCTTGGTGATTGAAAATTCTCTGGATTTGGGTGTCAATAATTTCATCTGATCATTCAGATTTTTTGTATTGTAGCCTGAGCAGAAAAGATGTTATTGACTAACTATGGATTGATTGGCTTTACTCAACTTTGTATCATATGAATGATTATTATAAAGTGGACTTAGTGGAGTATGTTTTTAACCCATATCAGCATGTCCATTAGTAACAGTCACATTTATCATTATATATATACATATATATTATAATAATAAGAGAGAGGAATGGTGATATTAGTCTTAAAAATGTATTACAAATTTTCTTAATAGTTTTATTTTTTTTAATTTGTTTTTTAATTTGTTTCTTTAAATTTAATTAAATTACTATTACACGCCTCGAAATAATTACACGCCTCGAAATAATTACACGCCTCGAAATAATTACACATACGTATGTGGCGGTGACTAGGATATAATTATTCTTCTTGTAGTTTTTAGGGTATGATAATAACTACAGAGCAGAGCAGAGCAGTGATCTCCTTTAGGAATCTGTAATGTTTAATTATCTCCGTACACCTATGTATAGTGGCCCTCCCGCACAGCTGACTGGTGTGACTCGTGAGGACCTGTCACAATAGTTAGTAGTGGTAGGGATGTAATTTACTTCAATTGTGAGGTTTATGATTCCAGTAGGATATGTGATTCGTTAGAATATTACCCTATATATATCCTTGTAATCTACAGAGGGAAATTATCAATGAAATGAACCTTGCTTTATCTTTTTAATTTTGCTGCTCTTGTTTCATCTTTAGTACTCTCCTTTTCCTATTATTTTAGCCTATGTCAAGTCCAGATATTCAAAGTTATCTCCCTTCAGGAGCATACCACATGGGTGCATCAACTCTAACTATTCACTGTGACGATGCTATGAGCTTTTGGTGTCCAGATCGTGACAAATTGGTATCAGAGCAGCCGTTCCTCGGCGACTTCCCACCATGGGAAAGAGAGTATGATCCATCACTGGTAATTTCTACACCTCACTCTTCCATTCAACCTTCCCATATCCAGATTGCTTGTTCTCTATCCACTGATTTACCACCTACTCTTGCTCCTATGACTACATCACTGATTTCAGTCTCCAATCACACATGGTCTGCACCTAATTACTTTATGCTACCTGGAAATCAACCAACTACTTCACCTTACATCTTCAACTCATCTCACCGAGTTATTCCTACCTCAATTACGGAAGCAACATCCGAAAATCACTTGGTTTCTTCTTCTCCATCACTTCAACAGTTAATTTCAGCATCTCAAATTGCTCAAATTCAAACAACTACTAAACCAACAATTCATGAGTCCACCCATTTCAAAATTCAAATTAAATCCACTAATTCATCTTGTGAGGCTAAAGTGTTCGATGAAATGTCTCAAAGTGGTACTGCAACTAGTAAGGTACATGATTCGCCATGGAGCACTCATTCATGTGACCAATTAAGTGGAGTACCAGTAATACAGGATTATGGTATTCCTTTCTCCGGCAGTGATCCTTGCAGATTTATTCAAGGCTATGAAGAATTTTTCAAAGTGAATCCTATGACTGAAGTAGATATGATTCAATATGTAATGCAGGATTTCGTGGGGGAAGCACTAGAATGGTATTATCAGTATGTTGAAGGAAAGTTTTCAGATACATGGACTCCGGACTGTTGGGAGGATTTTGTTACCGAGCTATATAGAAAGTTTGCAGGTGAGCATCACGTGTTTGTTGAAAGGTCTGAAACAGAAATGGTAAAAGTTAGTGAATCAAAGTTTGTGGGGAATGAACCTTCTGAAGTTGTGCACAACTTGTTTGCTAGAATGCCTGAACCAGTCACAAATAGAGAACAACAAATCCTTCGAGAGAAATTTGTGGAGGATGAGGAGATCCTCCCAAAAATCAACTGTGAATTCAACTTTTTACAAACAATGGTGGAGTATGTTAATCTTCACCAAGTTTTGAGGTGTGATTTTGATCTTTGGAATTATATGTTAAGTAATGGTTTAAACTTTGGATTTGACCCTGGATATCTGCCTACATGGGTTAAATTTTTATGGTCCAATCCTCATATTCTAATCAATATTTCTCAATATAGCTTCAACAATAGTAAGTGCAGCGTGAGATCTTATGGGATAAAATTTCTAGATTACTATTGTTTATGTGGATTCGACACTATAGAAACTGATATTGCAATCGGTATTGATCAAGGCTTGCAAGTTTAAGGCCATGTGAACAAGTATGGATTGGGGTATAAAGTATATATACATAATACGCTGGTTCATTTCCATATTCACTTTGGGATATTTTGAAAATGCACCTAAATTGCTTGATAAAGTATCCGGGAGAAATGTTAGTTCAACAAATGTGATATGGCCTCTATGTGTGGAAATGAGTGAGGACTTGGTTGACTATGGAATCTACTATAAAAGATACGACGGATGTTCTACAACAATTCATGTGTTTAGTAGTTCATTTACTCATACATATCCTCGTCATAAAGAGTGCTTAAGATAATGGAGATGATGAAAGACTGAAGTACCAAGATGGGGTTCTTGTTGTTTCTCAGAAGTTAGAGGAATGACAAAACTTAATGATGGAAAGCCGCAAAAGGTCATTAATGCAAGGCCATCTTGGTTCAGCCTTGAAGAGGATACTTCAAATTTTGGCCCGAATGGGAGAGGTTATATTGTCACTCACATGAAGCAGCCTAATATCTTGAATTTTAAACCATTGAACAACCGTTATGATGCTCACATTTTAGTTTTTAAGGCTAAACTCAAGAAGAAACTGGAAGATGTTCAGGTGTTGGTTGTAGGATCGGGTACACTAGACTGCGAGTTTTTGAAGAATTTTGCCCTAATGACAGTTGCATGCAATAATCAACGGAAGCTAACTGTCACCGATGATGATGTAATTGAGAAGAGTAACCTCAGTAGGCAATTTCTGTTTCATGATTGGAATATAGGGCAGGCCAAATCCACTGTTACTGCTACCACAGCTGCATTGATAAACCCCAGTCTTCGCATAGAAGCATTGCAGAATCGTGTGGGCCCCGAGACTGAGAATATTTTTGATGATACCTTTTGGGATAATCTAAGTGTTGTTGTAAATGCCCTGGGCAATGTCAATGTTAAGATGTATGTTGATCAAAGATGCTTGTATTTTCAAAAGCCACTGTTAGAGTCAGGGACACTAGGGGCCAAGTGCAACACTCAGATGGTCATTCCTCACCTGACAGAGAACTATAGTGCCTCGAGGGATCCACCAGAGAAACAAGCACCCATATGTACCATGCATTCATTCCCACACAACATTAACCATTGCTTGACTTGGGTCAGGCCAGAGTTTGAGGGTTTGCTCGAGAAAACACCTGCTGAAGTGAATGCCTATCTTTCCAATCCAAGTGAATATTACTTCTGCAATGGTGAATGCCGGCGATGCTCATGCCAGGGACAATTTGGAACATGTTCTTAAGTGCCTCGATAAGGACAGATGTGAAACATTCCAAGATTGCATTACATGGGCTCGTTTAAGGTTTGAAGATTATTTTTCTAATCGTGTGAAGCAGTTGATTTTTACTTTCTCGAAAGATGCTGCAACCAGTACTGGGGCTCCATTTCGGTTGGCCCCTAAACGCTTTCCTCTGCCACTGCAGCACCCAAAGACATTGGCAGAAGCTGTTGATAAAGTGATGGTCCCCGAATTTCAACCAAAGAAAGGTGTCAAAATCGAGACTGACGAGAAGTCTTCTAGCCTCTCTAATGCATTTGTAGATGACAGTGCAGTTATCAATGAACTAATCATTAAGCTAGAGCAGTGTTGGAAGATTTTGCCCTTTGGTTTCAGGATGAAACCAATTCAATTTGAGAAGGATGATGATACAAATTACCACATGGACATAATAGCTGCACTAGCCAATATGAGGGCAAGAAATTATAGCATCCCTGAAGTTGACAAGCTGAAAACCAAGCTTATTGCTGGAATCTTACGTGCTAGCAAGCTAGGCGATGGTTCTGAAAATCAGCCTTGAGGACAAGGCTTTCTTTAAGGGATGGGGAATGTCACAATAGTTAGTAGTGGTAGGGATGTAATTTACTTCAATTGTGAGGTTTATGATTCCAGTAGGATATGTGATTCGTTAGAATATTACCCTATATATATCCTTGTAATCTACAGAGGGAAATTATCAATGAAATGAACCTTGCTTTATCTTTTTAATTTTGCTGCTCTTGTTTCATCTTTAGTACTCTCCTTTTCCTATTATTTTAGCCTATGTCAAGTCCAGATATTCAAAGTTATCTCCCTTCAGGAGCATACCACATGGGTGCATCAACTCTAACTATTCACTGTGACGATGCTATGAGCTTTTGGTGTCCAGATCGTGACAGGACCCTATAAGAAGAAGTCATGTGAGTTCTGTAATAATACTGGGAGATACTTTTTACGGTGGAGAGGTACGGCTTAAACTTTTATTAAATTAATATTTTACTCCTATATCCCACTCCCCCAACTGCCCTCAAAAAAAGTCCCATTCATAAACTTTATGAAAATTAAAGATATATTTTGTTTCGTGTATACTTTTAAAAATAATGAGTCGTATGATATTATAATAAAATTATGATGATAAATTTAAGAAGACTGTGTCATTTTATATTATTATAACTAAAAAATGAGCTTTTTTTATGAAACAAAAAATTGATAAATGAGATTAATTTTGTGAGACAAAGGAGTATATACAAATTATATATACACCACCCACAAAAAAAATATTATATAAACACAAATTATATATATACACACAAATTATATATATATATATATATATATATGAATAATGTTAGAGATAAATTATACACAAAAACTGTGCATAAGTATAAAAAAATGAGAAAATAAGAAGTAAGACTTACCATTAGATGCTTTACACATTTTTATTGGTAAACAATATATGAATTTTATTTTTTGTGCACAATTTTTGTGTATAATTTGTGCACATGATATATATATGTGTGTGTGTGTACACACACACAGTCTGCTTCTCCAACGAACCGGTTCGTTAACGAACCAGTCAATAACGACAGTTCAATCCGTCGCTATAGCTATGTGTCGCTGAATCGGGCTAAGCGACAGTGCGAACCGTCGTCGGTCCGTCCCTATAGTTCTGTTAAGCGACACATATGCTATAGTGACAGACAAAACCGTCGCTATAGGCCGGTTCATTTTTGGTTCGTCCATTTTGCAAGTTCGTTATTACGGGTAATTCATACAAAAGACCAAACTAATGACGAAGTTAAGGATTAGTAATCTTTTTTAAAAATCGAATGGATTCGATCTTATACAAATTTCCGTGTATATATATATATATATACACACACACAACTAAAAGAAGCTACTATAAGGGCTCGATTATGAGCATTTAAGATGTTTACAGCAGTTGCATGCTTAGTGCTTTAATTTAAAGGTCCAAAGACATCGTACTAATTAAGTTGCTTTTGAGTTCAAAATGCAATGTTTGTGAGTTAAATTAATTACATTTGAAATATGTTAAAGGAACAAGATTCTTAAACACATTTATATCTCTACACGCACTAAAGATATAAATGCACAAGACACTGGACGTTATATAAGCAGGTAAACGTACAAACAAACTCGCAATTAAAAAAATGGACTATCTTATATGGTATAAAATTTTGGGACCACCATGCTAAACTTGAGTAGCATGCAATATTTTATTTAAGTAGTGGTTGAACATTAGATTTGCACAACTTTTCTGCCTTTTAAACATGTTACCTGAGTTTAACCCTTTTAGATCTGCAAATTTTTGTCTTTTTAATGGGTGCATAAGCTGAGTTCAGCCCTTATTAGATCTGCAGAATCTTTCTTCGTCTTTTTGATTGTCTTTCACCCATTTGTGTTACTTTTCTTTTTCATTTACTTTTATCAATCTATTGTGTTTTTTTGCTTTGCCTTTTTCTTGGTGTTCTTAAGCCTGGTTTGTCAATTTAGAGTAGAAATCAGCAGACACAGATTTTACTAGAGGCTTGAACTAGATGCTTCATGGATTTGTTGTTTCTCATATTAAGATTGGAGCTAATCTAATTCATGCAATGTAATTATTATTATTATTATTATTTTTTACTTTTGTGAAAAAGTTGCCTAATATTTTATAAATGCGCTTCATTGTATTTGAGTTCTACTATGTATTACGACAACTTTCTGCCGAATTACAATTGCGACGAACATGGATCAATACATATATACATGAGAATGAATATTCGTCAATACATACATGAGAATTGATATAATTATAAGGTTGACCTACTATATTACATATCTAGTTGAAAAAATTATCACTTATAATTATTCACGTAATTGACAAAAAAATAATAATTAATTTAAATCAGAAGATATATCCATACTATCATATTAATATTTAGTTATTTCTTTTAATTCTCCCGCATGAGGAAGATAATGAAAGAGTAAAGGATAATATAAATGAATGGATTCAAAATCTAATATCTTAAACTTTGAGATAAATTCGAATTCTAAACATATGCGGGTCCATCAATATCCACCCCAACACCAAAGTATAGTTTGTGGCTTAATAAAGGCTCCTCTAGTTATTTGAGAGTCTCGTTTGCGAACTTTAAGAATATATATTTTTTTATCGTCAAATTTAGAGATTTTATGTTATTTTAAATATATCATCAATAAAAAGAGCACTCTTCACACAAAACTTTTTCTTGTAAATATGGCTTAATTCTTTTTTTTTTCTTTAAATGGAACTGGGCCACTTGGGGAGTTCATAACAAAAAAAATATATATACAACATCTACAAAAGCCTACAAAATGAACTAATAAAAGCAAGGATTTCTTGTATTAAAGCTACTTATAATAACATAAAAGAAGTTTGGTAAGAAATCATGAACAAAAGAAACACAAACAAAATGGCAACACCCCATGGAGACCCTCCTCCTGCTCATCCTCCTGCCCTATGAACTGATTTTTTCTCCGGCAGCGATATAACGAACGGAATGAGCTCCGGCTGATCATCGCTTGACAGCCAATGAACAACAAGAAGAAGAACAACTTGGGAGATAATAACAATAAGATTGAAATAATCCATTAAGTCCGCAAACAAGGACTCATAGTTTATGTACCATGTGAACCCTAAGAAAAGGAATAGAATGACTAAGTGATGCGAACTCCATACTTGACCGTAAAGAATAGTCCTACATCGGTTGCAAATGTAACTTGGTGTAGGTTGATATTGGTCTTAACCTCTCCCCTTATGTAGCTAGCTTTTCAAGGTGGGTCAAATGGGCTAAGGTTCTTATAACTAAGAAGGCTAAAGCACGAATGGATAGATTAGATGTATTGGAGGTATACATGGCCACGTTGAAGAGAAAATTAAGGGTTTTCAATGGAAATTGATATCTCTTCTATTTTCACATAAAAAAAATAATATTTCTCACAAGAATGTTTCACTACTTATATAAAAAAAATCATGTAAAAAAAAATCATTTTTCTATATAGAAATATTAGTTCCCTTTTCAATTAGTTGTGTATAAAAAGAGGAGAAAAAAAAAATGAAGATGATATATTTCCTAGAATCAATTGGTATGGTTTTTGAGGAAAAAAGTGGTGAAATGGAGATGGTATACATAGGACGAATATGTGAAATTTTGACCTCTAGGATCTTTTTTTTTATTACAAAATATTTACTAACGCAGAATTTTCATTAAATAGTTGTACAATACAAAACCTTAATGCACTTAATTTTGGGCAATTTGAACATTAGATTTTTGTGCAATTAATGTATCACAAGCATGATACTCGTGCAAGACACGGACATGTTTGTGAAACAAAATGAATTCATTTGCCAACAACTTAATGTACACACATACATATATTTACTTGATTTCATGCAGAAGAAACAAAAGTGCAAGGACCTAAAACTTTAGTCTAAACCAAGCTTCTCACTACACTGCAATCGAAAGTTGTACTATGACACTTGATATATACCTTCAAACTATCCATTTTCTACTGCAGTAAAAATTTTCAAATACCATAGCCTTAAAGATGCACGAACAAAAGGAACATCAACTAAATATATACAGAAAGATTCATATATTTTGTTTGTAGGAAATTCATGTCACTCCATCTTGGAGATAGTTGGAGTATAGTATCAAGTTATCATCAAGCTCTCTAAATGAATAAATAGCTATCGACTAATTTCCCAAACTATATCCCAAGCAGGCTTCACAAACAAATAAGATCACCTAGAATTAATTAATTAAAATGTTGCAAAAGTTCGATTACGATCGGTACATACCTTATTGCAATTTGATCTTAAATATTGAATCAACTATTCGCTTACCAATCTGAAAAGTTTCTTTAATGGCATACATGTCACCTTAAAATGATGTAAAGTATAATAGGCTCAAGGATGTGCTAATTTGTTTAATTAAAGGTTACAATGACTATGTACGATCTTTGTGTCATTCTATCAATAGAGATGCAAAATGTGTCACGATGGTCACAACCTCATAAAATTGAATTTTCTAAGATAGCCAGACATATCATGAATTCAGGAGTCGATATAAACAAAAAGCGGTGGAATTGAATGACGCACCTTGCATTAGAAGAACAATTGAGAGCCGGTGACGGCCAGCTACAATCAATTGTAGTCAAGCTCGGTGTATTGACTCATGACCAACGAGTTCACTCGAAAAATTAAAATTGCGGATCGCCTCTTGCCTTATTATATACTCTTTTGTTTATATAGTCTCTCCATCTCATATTGAGGGTAATTCCATTTTCAAAACTATACTCTTCAGCTATGCATGTGTAATCTCTTTGCTCATATATGTGACCGTTGATATAAAAGTCCTTTATTAAACAAATAAGATTTAAAAACTTAATAAATATCATATACATATTCAGACATATACGAGTTTAATATTCAATTAGTCACGCACACAGTTTTAGGGCTGAAATCTTGTGAAGGAATAAAAAACCTACCCATCCCTGTTGAATGGGTAACAGAAATTCTTTGAAGGCAATACAAATGTCAATGCTTCTTTTCTTTTGTATTGCATATCACTCTTAGTGGGTGATGCTTTAGAATGGAGGTAAAAGGCAATATGAACAAATAAATAATATATAATAGTATACGATGTGGGACAAATAAAATTAATTTCTTTTTCCGTGTTAGCGTTTAATGAAAAAAATAATCTGTTCATAAACACCGAAGAACATAGATATATCAAGAAGCAAGTAAATACTTTACAACAGACGTAGAAAGTAATATAAACAAATAAGTCATATACACTCTCTTCTCTCCGCAAAAGTCCTAGTTGATTTTTTACGCATATTAAGAAAGAGAATAAAATGATAAAATTGTCCATATTTAAGTTCTCATTTAAGTGCATAGTTTTCTGCATATGACTAATGATTTTTCATAAATATGCATAGAAATATGACAATTAATACTAAGAATATTATAGTCAAATTATTGTCAAAAATAAATTATTTAGAATAAGTAGACATTTAACTTGAGATTACCTAAAATAATAATAATAATGACTTTTATTCTGAGACGGAAGGAGTAATATATATATATATATATATATATATATATATATATATATATATATATATATATATCATGTGATGTAGAATATGATTGTTTAATTTACGTAAGTACAAGTTGCCAAAGAAGATTGATGAAAGAAATATGCGAAAGAAATAACGAATGAGATATTACAATAATTATTTTATTTTTGTGATTAAATTAATATTATTATTAGGCAGATTTATATGTAATTTATATTTCATCCTCTTCTTTACTTAATAGTGGTCTTCTTTTGTCATTTCAATTTGGTTACTCAAAAATTGTGAAATATATAAATACATATACAATTCTATATATATATGAATTAACTTAATTTTCACAATTATATTGAATGTTTCTTATAATCTTGAAAATTACACCTACCCTGAATGAACTTTTATTCAGTATACCTACCCAAAATGAAAAGGATCATTAGGGGTGTAAACGAGTTGAATTTCAGCGAATACCCTCATACTCAGATTCGATTTGACTTGAAAAAATTGAGTTCGAATTCGACTCGGATCATTACTCGGACCTACTTGGCTCGTAAGTACTCGACTCGTTTACAAAGCGAGTTATTCATGAGTTTTCAAAACGAATTTCGAATATGAACTATTTCACTTAAAATTGAACCACTACAAACTAAATTGATTACTAAACCAATGTTTATACATGAAAAATTTTTACTTTTATTTATGTAAAGAAATTACAAAGAATGTAATATAAATGGACAATCACATCTCATTGATTTATTTAAGTACAAATTTAGACAATTACATACTACACTTTATAAATTACAAAAATTGGTACAAATATCACATATTTATCCTCGAGTATGGATCAAACCAGTATTCAAGTATGATCCATCGAGCATGTATAGAGTATGGTTCATGAAAAAGTACAGTACTCGATATGCTCAAATTTGACTCGTATATCATTAAATGAAAACGAGTATGCATCGGATTCGACTCAGATCAATTTCGAATTCGAGTTTTGGATCATATTTTCGAGTCGATTTCGAGTCGAGCACCGAGCAACTCGGCTCGGCTTACACCCCTAAGGACGACCTCTCTCAATAATTCATGCGACTGGTTGGAAAAGCACAATATTTGATATTTGTTCATTTGTTTTATAGTCCTTTCAAATTATTTGATCATTGTTAACTTTTGAAAGTAAATTTAAGACATTTTGAAACTCAAAATTAAGAAAACTTATTAAAAATTATGAAACAATAAAATTTACAATGAGTAATACTCTTTAGATAGTTTACGATATTAATCATTGTATTGATTAAAATTTAAAAAATCTATATCAATTTTGAATTTAAAAATCTCTTAAGTTGACTTTAAAAATTCAAAAATGATCAAATAATATAGAATGAATGAAGTATTATTTATGAGAATAAATTCTATAAGTGCTGTCTATAAACTGGTGTTTTTTATCGCATCTAATAAAAATCTATCAACTCTACAATTTGAGAGAAAATCAAAAAGTTTTAATTGTATGAAAATTATTAAATTAATTTTATCATGGTAAATAATATTACATAATCTGTTAAAAGAATCAAAATTTCTTAATTTTCTCTAAAAATACAAAATTACTTGATTTTTATTGGATAATATAAAAACACAAGTTTACAGATAGTCTGTATAAAATTGATTGTTATTATTTAGTTTTCACATTCACACGATGTTTGTACTTATGCTACCTATGATTGGATTATTTATACTTAATTATATTAGTTTTAATATTTTTACGCACATTTTTATTCTTAAGTTAGTGATAACAAACCCAAAGAATAGAAACAAATATGATATATCATATGGTTGAAATAATTAAAACTTGCGAAGGAATATAAACTATGATAAAAAGAAAAAAGACTTTCCCATCCTTGATGAATGGGCTACATAAATTCTTTGAAAGCAATATTGAGATTCCTCGATTATATTGCACATCACTCATAGTGGGTGACGCTTTGGAATGGAGGTAAAGGGCAATATAAACAAATAAATAGAATATAAGAGCATATGATGTGGGACTAATATCCCAATTGTAAAACTTACATTTACTTGTCATTCCACCCTTTTCTTATTAATGAGAGTTGTAGAGTTTTTTTTTTTTGAATATTTAGAGTTAAATAGGACATATTTAGAAAATTAATTTCTTTTTCAGTGTTAGAGTTTAATATATATATATATATATATATATATATATTTGGGATATATATATATATTTGGGAGTGATCAATAGTCAAAGTTGGATAAAAGTCTCATCCATCCAACACAGATTCCACCATTCATTTCTATAATCCAAAAACTGTAATTATTCCCATCCGCATGATGGGATATAACTTATGTGTTCCCATTTATATAATAGTTGTGTGGATAATATATTCCATCTGCACAATAGGAACTCTATCTTAAGTTATTCGACCTTTTTTTAAACGGTCAGAGATGCGTTGGATAATAGGAACTCTATCTTATTTTGGATATAGATAAATATCCATATGGGGGCATAAGTATAATATTAGTAGCATAAAATTAAGCTATTCAACAGTACATACTTATATAGATATAATATTTTATTTTTCAGTGTTAAAAGTTTAAAGAATAAAATTTATTATAAAAACCTAAAATAAGACATACACAAGTCTCATATTAACTTTTTAAACTCAATTGAAATACTCTAAAATTTAAATTTCACAGCTAATTATTTCTAGCCCAAATATTAGAATACGTACTATCTTACTTTTTTCTTTTTTCATTCTGCTTATATTTTGTTTAGAAATTTGTCCAGAAATAAAACTCTAACTTAAACAAGAAAAACAACATTGATTTTCTAAAATCATGTGCTTTGCATGTCAATTTTCTAAGTTGGAGACGCGCGAGTTATTATTTTCGGGATAATATTTGTCGAGTAGATTTTTCTTAGAATAAGAGAAGACTTTTCAATAAAATCAAGAGTTCTTTAAATAAGTATACAACAATTAGTAAAAAATTATAAGAATAGTGCACTAACAAAATAATTACATGCACTAACAAAATAATTACAAAAAGAGTACAACAAAAATAAACCCATTAAATCATTATCCCTTAAATTAAGGAGGACTATAACCACCCTATTTACTCCTCTCTATTTAATGACACCTTCCTCCACCGCCTCCCTCCTCCCTCCCCCTCCTCCCGCTTCCCTCCCTCCTCCCGCCTCCCTCCTCCTTCCTCCCTCCTCCGCCTCCCTTCCCCCACCGCCTCCTCCCGCCTCCCTCCACCGCCTCCTTCCTCCCCCGCCTCCCTCCTTCCTCTTGCCTTCCTTCCCCCTCCCTCCACCGCCTCCCTCCCCCGCCATGGTGGCGTCGATGGAGTTTTCACATGTCAAGGTAACCAATCCTTCATACCAAGATAACCAATCTAACTCTACAACTGCAGTTTTTTCATAATGTAATTGGTAACCAAACATTCATACCAAGGTAACCAAACCTTCATACCAAAGTAACCAATCCACCTTTGGTTACTTAGGTTTAAATTAATGAGTTGAAATGGATTGGGTGGGTTTCAGATTTATGGTTACTAATTAGATTAATTTTAGTTACTGTATAATGTTAAGTTGGTAACCATTCATAATATTGGTTACCTTGGTATAAAAGTTTAATTACCTTGGTATGAATGTTTGGTTACATTGCTATGAATGTTTGATTACCAATTGCAATATGAAAAAATTATGGTTACTAATTAGATTAATTTTGGTTACTGTATAATGTTGAGTTGGTAACCATTCATAATATTAGTTACCTTGGTATAAAGGTTTAATTACCTTAGTATGAATGTTTGGTTACCTTGCTATTATGAAGGTTTGGTTACCTTGCGGCGGGATGGAGGGGGCGGCGGGGAGAGGTGGTGGGGCGGTTGGAGGGAGGGAGGGGAGAGAGAATGAGTATTTTATTTTTTTAAAAAAACTGATATGAAAAGTAAATTAAAGGGATAGAATGGAGGAGAGAGAAAATAATATTATCCCCTAAATTAGGGAATCCTAATTGCACTAATATTGTAAATAAATATGGAAAAGTGAAACTAAATTAAAGGGATAGAATGGAGGAGAGAGAAAGTGATATTATCCCCTAAATTAAGAAATCCTAATTGCACTAATATTGTAAATAAATATGAAAAAGTGTATTATTTTTGTAATTATTTTATCTATGCACCATTATTGTAATTATTTCTAAAAATGTACTACTAAATGTAAATGTCCCTAAAAGAAGGAATACCGTTTTGATAAATATGACTATAAAAATGTACATTAAAATGAATATAAAATAATATGATTAATATATTATGGTTGATTATCAATTAATTAAATGTTACTATATTATAATAGTGAGTGATATCACTCATGGTCGTAGCGGCTGATACTTTAAAATAGACGTAAAAAGTAATATAAACAAATAAATAATTTAAATTGAATTGCTGCCCACTACCATGTACCAACTAGGGCTAGCTCTGATAAAGTTGTCATTGTAACTTATAGAACATTGCCACATTGGTTATATTGTCCTATTTTATCTATTAGGTTTTGAGTTGAATTATACTAAATACATAAGCATGGTAACTGTTAACGCCAAGAAATGGTCCACACGCCTCAATCACCAAGAGATCCTGCACAGAAACGAAATCACACTCAGAGTTCCGAGCGGTTTTGCCGCCGGGGGATAGCTCCGGTGTGAGAATAAGTACAGGCTGAACAAGGTGTGTAACAATGGAGGTATATTGCTCTAGTACGATAAAAATGTTGATTACCTCTTGAATGAAATGAACCTCGTATCTTATAGTAAAACACCTGTCACACTTATCTCTCGAGACCCGGGACCCCTTCTTCGGTCCAATGTCATGGGCTTATACTGAACTTTATTAAAAGGAGATAGACGCCATATTTTCTCCGGACATACGCCTCGGGAACACCAGTATGACATTCCAATTGTCCATGACAGTACCAAAAGTGACCCCCACGTGGGGGGGGGGGGCGACCCATCACCTCACCAGGGCCCACTACCCACTGCTTATTGGGCTTACTGATTTGTTGTGATACTTGGGCTTTGGCAATTTGTAATATTTGGGCTTTTATTAAATCTTGTCAATTCACCCCCCAACAGTAACTGTAATGGGATCTCTTCTCAGAACCATGTTTTTTTTTTTAATTTTTTTTTATTATTTTTAACCATTGAAAGGGTTCTGAAATTTGGAGTTGAGGTTAGGCCCCCGATTCTAATACGCCTTTGGTTTCAAAGTGTAAGCTTATCATTGAATTTCTGAAATCGCTTTAAGAAAATTTTCAAACTCAAAAGTTGAAATTTATTCAATTAATCTAGTTAATATAATGATAAATATTATAAATTATCTAAAAAGTATTATTAATTGTATAATTTATTTTTTCATAATTTTATATTTTTTTGTTGCAAAAGATTAAATAATTTTATTGCTGAAAAATTCCCATCATCTAAGAGGCTTAGGCAATGGGATAGAAATTACAAAGTTTACGCTGCATACAAAACCAATATATGTGTGTGTGTGTGTGTATATATATATATATATATATATATATTAGGATATCACTCCCACTGAATACTCTTATAGTTTGAAAATATTTCAAATTAATTTTTAAAAGTAAAAAATAATCTTATAATTTAAAATAAAGATAGTATTTAATTACATTTTGAAATCAATTTAAATTTTTGTAGTTTATGGAATATGTTTCAGAAATATATCCTATTAATTTAGCCTTTTGCAAAAAGAAAAAAAAATCAATTTAAATATGCTGAACTTACTATATTTATGTTATTTGCCTATGTCTTTAAGCAATTGCACAAGCTTAGGGTTTAAGATTTATAGTTTAGGGTTTAGCATTCAATAATTAACTAGAAAAAGAATGATTTATAGTTTAGGGAAGCTTAGGGCTTAAGATTATAGTTTAAGGTTTAACATTTAATAATTAGCTAGAAAAAGAACGATTTATAGTTTAGGGTTTAGCATTTAATAATTACTTAGAAAAAAACGATTTATAGTTTAGGGTTTAGCATTTAGTAATTAGGTAAAAATAATTATAAAAAACAAAACCCCTTCCCAACCTTGTTGGATGGGGAATGTTAATTCTTTGAAAGAAATACAATTCATGAGACAATCTTCAATTGTATTGCATATCACTCATTGTGGGTGGTAAATCCAATGAGTGGTAAATCTTTGAACTTATAATTTATCGTTGCACAAGCTTATAATTTGTCCTTCTTGAAAAAATTAATCTGAATAAGTGTTTAAACAAGGTTATAAGAAAAACATAAATAAAATAAGAGCCTAGATCCTTTAAACTTAAGGTGGCTTTATGGTTGAAGTAATTAAAACTTGTGAAACAGTAGATATGAGAGAAAAAAAGAAAGATAAGAAAAAACAAAAAACAATTCCACCCGTAGTGGGTAATGTCCCTTTTTGGCATTGAAAGTAATATAAACAATAACTAATATAGAATATAATTTAATGTGGGATTATAAGATATTACAGTTGCATAATTTATAATTATTTGTTAGTTTGTTTATATTTTTAAGTAATCGCACAAGCATATAATTTATCGTTCTTGAAAAAAGTAAATTATCTAAATATATGTACAGACTAATTACGGAAAACTATCATAATTATATTTAATCAACATATGGTTCAAAAAATATATAGAAAAGTGTATTTTCATTGATGTCAAAGAATTGCAGACTTGTGGGAAAAGAAAAAAAACAGGGTAAAATATAATTTTTTTACCCAATCTTGCTGGATGGGGATAAACTTAATCAATGTATTTTCAATATCAATTGTATTGCACATCACACACATGGTGGGAGATGCTACAAGTAAAACATGATTGTTCATTTGTTTGGCTGAATCAAGTCGTTCTTTAATATTTTTAAACAGATCAAAAAAGTTTAGCCTAAATTCTTAAAACTAGGGCTGACCATGATTGTTTGGCTAAATTAATATTCCTAAAAGAACATAAACGAGAGAAAAAGAAAAAGGAAAATAAATAAATGTAAAATAGGAAATTACCTAACCCCTCTATAGCAATTGCATGAGAATACACTTTAGGGCCCAGTTTTTGGGCGGACTAAAAGTACTTTTAATTAAATATAGAAATATTTTGGTATTTAGTAACTGTGTGAAAATACTTTTAAATAGAAGAGATTTTGGTATTTAAAAGTATTTTCTTATAAAGAAATTAAATCTCAGTCCAACAATTTTGGCAAAACGATATCCTAGATGTTAAAAAGAAATTAAATCTCAGTCCACAATCCACGCACTTAATTTAAATTTGTTATTAATACCTTCAAAAACTGTTTTATAATTATGTAATTAAACACTATTTTAACTTTTTTATAAAATAAAAGTGCTTAATCTCATCATACTACACTGCATCGCACAAATCCGCTAAACGAACATTTAGAGCTCGTTTGACAGTGTTTTTGGGCAGACTAAAAGCACTTCTACATTAAATATGAAAATATTTTGGTGTTTTGTAACTCTATGTAACCACTTTTAAATAGTAGGGTTTTGGGTTTAAAAGTAATTTTAACTGAAGTTGAGATTGAATATGTGCTTTTGACTCTAATATGTTTGGCAAAATAACAAAGTACAAAATTATTCTTAAATATTTTAAAAAAAATAAAATCTCGTTCCAAATATAGACCTTAAATTTGTCATTAATAGTTTCAAAACTAATTTAATAATTATATAACTAAACATTATTTTAATTTTTTTATAAAAATATTTTTTTGTTAATGTTCAATTTTTTTTTAAAAACTGAATGTACACACATCGTACTTTGATCACTGTTAAAAATTAAACCTAAGATATTTTATTTTACAAAAGACCTAGTACACCAATTGAGTTACAGTTCATCGGTCTCAATTTTACGTACCATGTTGTCCATGCACACCTTACAAGCACTTAAGTTGTTTTATCTGGATACGCTACCAGCCTAGTTCGGAGACGCTATCAATGTACGTACGACATTTATATTTTCAAGCATACGATTCAATAAATTACATTTACCTTTGCAGTCATGTCACATCTTATGGACATTTCATGCATATTTCCTCAATGCTTCACTAACTTCAATGCCATGATTTTAGAAAATAATTCAATTCAAATATATGAACAATAATATGGACTTTTAAAGTTATATTTTTGCAGTTAATTTCTAAAATTTAAGATTAATATCTAATCCTAATATAAATATATAAAAAGATGACCGCATATTTTTTTTCCGTCCTTAATTTTGGTTTAGAAATTTGTTTACAAATAAAACTCTAATCTAAACATAGAAAAAGTCCATTGATTTTTGTCATATCTTTATTTTTCTGTTAGAGATGCTCATTATTGTTGTTGTTGTTGTTGTTATTATTATTATTAACAAAAATAAGAATAACAATAATTATACTATAATATTTGCTCTGTAGATTTTTCCAAGAATGAGAGAAAACAATGCTCACTCATCATCTCTTTAAAATTAGAGGATTTTTTTTAGCCTTAATCCTTAAAACAAGGGGAGACTAGGAGTTTGTCAAAATCAGAAAAAAAAACATGAAAAAAAGAAAGAAAGAGAGGAGAGACTAGAATCGTTTGGTTGAAGTAATTAAAGGAAAATGATTTATATGTCGATAAATCTATGACGAAATTAAATTGCGATTAACGTGAAATTTTAATCGATAAAATAGAATAAATTAGGGTGATGTCATTCTTAATTATTTCTTATCTCACGTGTGTGCATAAGTTTGATATTTGTTATGGACATAAATTTGTCGTCATATATAACAAGACTCGTAATTAAAAATTACCAACACAGATAGATATATGAAAGAAAAAAGAGAGGAAAACACAAAAACTGAACAAGTGTTTAAACAAGGTAAAAGAAAATGAGCCTAAATCCTTTAAACTTAATTAAGATGGCCTAGTATTTTATGGTTGAACTAATTAAAACTTGTAAAAAATAAATATTAGAGAAAAGAGAAAGAAAAACTAGAGAAAAGTGAAAAATAAAACATATGAGGGATGAAGCATGCCGATTTTGCATAAACTCTAAAATACAAATTTTAAACCCAAATTGACTTATTAAACCCTAAATCAGTTGTCAATTTTGGGAGAAAAAATAAAATTAGCACATACATCATTGTCAAGTCTGATTTTGAGCTTTAAGAACTTGAAAATTGTAGATCCGATAACCAAAAGGGAGAAAATTATAAACCAAATCGCACCACCATGCACAAGCACTTGTGCCTTTATGCAGAGAGAAGGGAGGATAGAGAAGAGAAGAGAGGAGAGTAGAGAGAAAAAAATCGGTAGAAGAAGGTTTGAAGAGAGGAAGAGCACTGTACTTAGTATGGCTATGAGAGAGAAACGGGAGAGAGCATGGTGGGTCTTATTCTTCTACGCCTTTGGTATAAGAATCATCCTACCCACCATGGGTTGACTATATTGAACTTTTGGGTTTAAGAATGCTTTTGTGTTTAATACCTTTTCCCTTTTTTCAATGTCATTTAATTAATTTTTTTATAATAATTTATAAAATTCTTAAATTTAAAATTTATGTGTATTTATATGATTTTGATTAATGTAGTATTTAATATTGCAATCTACTTTAAAAGTAATACTAATTATAAATTTATTATTTCAAAAATTAAAATAGATTACACCACAATTTAAATTTTAAAATTAAAATAGAATCAAAAGAGACTATTTTTGTGAAATATAGGGTAAATAAAAGTAATAGCAAGAATCATTTGGTCTTTAGTTTGGTTCTTAATAATTTTTAAAATAAATTACGTTTATTAGTAAAAAACTTATGATTTAATAGTGAATATTATTATTATTTTTATCATATTAACTATTTAAAAATAAAAATCTGACTTAATCGATTTAACCGTTTGAACCAATGAACCAATGAACCAATGAACCAATGAACCGTTGAACAAGGTAATAAAAAAAGAAGAAGAGCCTAAATCCTTTACGCTCTGTCTGGAGTTAAGAATAGGAGAGAAAGGAAAGGAAAGTTACGGAAAATAAAATGTGGTGGGGTCTTGGAGTTTTTTTTAGGAGAGAGAAGAAAAAAAAGTTGTAAAAAATATAGGCCACTTTTCTCTCAAAGTTTTCTTCTCAAAATTGAGAATATTGGAAGAGAAAGAAAAACTTGGTTTAGTAATATTTTTATAATATCAACTTTACTTTTTAAATTTTTAACCAATCACAATTTATTTCTATTCGTGTCCTAGGGATACTAACATATCAATTTAGTAAAATTACTCTTAATTTGAGACGAAACAATGTTATAAAAAAAAAAAACTCATCTTAAGTAGATACTCGGAAAAAAAATAAAAGAAAATAGAGGGGGGGAAAGTGTATAGGAAACTATTCCTATAATAGTTGTGAAAAAAAAATCTTCATCTTATTATTTTGTTAATTAGTGGTCCGAAGAAATATCTAAGAGTTTTTGTTCTCATAAATTGTTTGATGATTGATGAGAAAGTCAGTTTAATTAATGAATCTTGATACGGAATGGAAAGGAGTGATTCAAGGCCTTTCACTATGAGCTATGTCTGCATCTAAAGTCGGGTGAACGAGTTGGAAGTTGAGTTGAATTAAGTTTTGAGTGAGTATATAAATCTTCAAAGAGACGTATCTTTTGATCCAGAAATAATTACGAGTCCCAATATAAATCAAAACAGAGCTAATGACGAGCCTTACAAAAGTTATCCACTTCGGCCAAGACGTATTATTTTAAGTCCAAAAAACCTGTTATAAGTTATTTTATAAATTGTTAAAGTTTTGGTCACACTTTAATATTTTTTTTAATTTTTAAAATTTTATTTTCCTATCTCCTAATTCATGTTGGAGAGTATTTCAAGATTATAAATTTGCTTTTTAGGGTTATTTACGAATATATTTTTGACTACTCTATTGATATTATCAAGTGTTCTTTTTGTGAGAGTATTATCTTTCTTGTGAATTCAAGAATTTATCTGAATAGCGTTGGTACAATACCTAACCATTAACGTCTGTGTTAGAGCCTTTTAGTCTAACCGTTATTAACCCAACATCAAATTGTCAATGATTAAGAATGTTTTTTAACAGAATTCTTGGGGTCATTCTCAACCTTTTGACATTTAATAAAGCTATTTGTACTAACAGCATCATGTTAAAACTACATAAGAAAAAGTAATAAATAATAAAAGTGGAATAAAAAACTTTTGAAAGAATAGACATGAGAGGGGGCAAAAAAATGGAATAAAAAAACTTTCCCAACCTTGTTGGGTGAAAATGATAAATCTTTGAAATTACTTAAACCTTATTCCTTATTCTTCAATGTTTGAACAATGCAATTTTGTTATTTTTTGGGAGATAGATTAATATATGACAAATTTATGATGAAGTTGGATTGGGACTTGTGTAGAAACACTATGTTTCTAAGTTTTCAAAAGAAAAAAAAATAAGAGCATAAATCCTTTCAATTTAAGGTGGCCTAATATTTTATGGTTGAAGTAATTAAAACTTGTGAAAAGAATAGATATGAGAGAAAAGTGAAAGAAAAAGAGAATTACTAAATCCACCTGCTTTTTTAATATTTTAACCCAAAAAGTGTTGCTGTAGATGTATACCGTCGCTATAAGATCTATAGCAAGTGAAAATATCAAAAAAGCGGATGAATTTAATAATTCCCAAAGAAAAAATAGATGAAAATGAAAAATGAATAAATAAATAAAAGGACCATACCCATCCTTCTTGGATGGTTTACGGTTACACTTTGCAATATTTAATCTTTGGGAAATATTTGCATATCACTCATAGTGGGTGATGTTCTATTCTAGCATAAAAAGTAATATAAACAATAATTAATATAGAAGATCATTCAATGTGGGATTAATATATCACAGCTGCGTTGTATCGCGAATCCATGGAAGAAAAACGATCCGAATCGGGATCGCATAAGATCGTATGATCGGTGTGGAATCGTACGATCCTATTAAAGTAAACTAAAAGTATGTATTTTGACTTTTTTAACTTATACAAGTGGCCCAACTAAATCAAAAACTTTTAAAATTCGCTTTAAACTCAAATACAACTCTAAACTTTTAATATAATATGTATAAATTATGGATGAAATGCATTTGATCTTTGAATATTGCTACTAGGTACTTCTTTCATTAGTTCAATAAGTTTATGTTCAAGTTGATTAATTGGTTGATACTTATCACTTAATATATGTGAAATAAGTAATTGATTTTTACAAGTATTGAGTTAATTGACGATATATGTTTGTAAATGTAATAAAAAAATCTATTTTAGGTGAAGGTTATTGTCAAATTCTACTAAAAATGTAGCAAGTAATGTGAGAATTTACATTTTAATCTTCTTTAACAAGTTAAATATGAAATGATACAAATATAAAATATTATTATGGTAAGTGTTGCGTATTGGAACTACATTTCATATTAAAATAGTTTATATTTAATTTTTCATAGGATCTCACGATTCTATGATCTGATCCTGTGCACCCCAAAACAATCCTGCATGAGATCTCGATTTTAACAACCTCGAGTTAACCCCTTTCTGTCATGACATATATTATTTTAAGTCTGAAAAACCTATTTTAAGTTATCTTATCAATGGCCAAGGTCTTGGTCACACCTTAAAATTTTTTAATTTTTGTTATTTTATTTTCCTATCTCAATCTAATTCATGTTGGAGAATATTTTAGGGCTATAAATATACTTTCTTGGGTTATTTACAAATATATTTTTGACTATTCTATTGATATTATCAATTGTTCTCTTTGTGAGTGTATAATTTTCTTGTGGGTTAAAGAATTTGTCTCAATAACGTTACTAACTAACCATTAATTTTTATGTTAGAGTGTTTTAGCAAGTGTTATTAACGCCGAGTCAATGACTAAGCATGTTTTTAACATAACTCTTGGGGTCATTCTCAACCTTTTGACATTTAATAAAACTATTTTTATTAGCAGCATCATGTTAAAACTAGATAAAATAAAAACAATAAATAATAAAAGTGGAATAAAAAACTTTTGAAAGACTAGACATGAGAGGGGGCCAAAAAACATGGAATAAAAAAGCTTTCCTAACTTTATTGGGTGGGAAATGGTAATTCTTTGAATGCAATTGGTCATTCCAATCGTATTGCATATCACTCATTGTGGGTGATGAAATAAAGTAGGCAAACAATTTAATTTAAACAAATAATGAAAATACAAAAGCATCCAATACGAGACTAATATCCCAGTTGTTAAAACTTACAAGTTGTTACTACAAATTATGTTCTAATTATTTTCTCAAGCATATAGAAGTAATTTTATTCTGTCAAGCTAGGAATATAAAACTTGATCATTGATCTTGGAGGTTGTTCTTTTTAAATGTAGAGAGCATGAAGAATCGTCTTAGAAATTACTTCAACCTTATTCTTCAATATTTGGACAATGTAGTTTTGCTATTCTTTTTTGGGAAAATGATTTATATGTCGATAATTTTATTACGAAGTTAGATTACGATTTATGTAGAACTCTAACATCGTGTTTCTGAGTTTTTTTAAAAAAAAAGTAAATGATGTTAAAAACCAACGAATTTATATTTATTTTATGTTTTAAACAATCAATTACAAATTTTTTTAATTAAATATCAAAGTTAAAAGAGAATTCATTTTCTCATTTTTTTAACCTGACATGTTGATTTGAGTTGATCGTCTAAAATTAATGATGTGACTTTTTAAATCAATTTTTAAGTAACAAATAATGAGGTGGATATGGTGAGATTTTGATATTATGTCTAAAATCATTAAATCCAACTGTTCAAATAACTTCAATTTTTTTCCACTCTCTCTCCGTCTCTCGCGTTTGCATCTCTGCCAGCCGCTTGAAATCAAAGGTGCAGTCGTCGATTCTCTCTCTCCCAGCCGCTTGAAATCAAAGGTGCAAAATCACCGTCGTAGCTCAACCAAGAAATCAAAGGTGCAAAACCCTTACAAGCTCGAGCCCCCCAATATAATCGAAAATTCAAACGATTCATCCTCTTCTTATGGAAATAATACCCCATCCCCGCCACACCTGGAAGAATTAGCACTAGTACCGGAACCCTAGATCCGAGCACAATCGGTATCGAGGAACTCCTCTCCATCAATCTTTTACGTCATCGCCCTCCTCTCCATTTTCTCTCTAGCTCCTCATCCACCACCTCTCTCTCCTCCGTCTCTGCCACCTCCCATTTCGAAGGCTTCGACGCCGACGACGATGAGCCCCCTCGATTCCAATGATTCCCATCTCTTCGATCTCCCCCTCCGATCACCTCCTCCTCGATCCTACTACTTGGACTTCTCTCTTCAATCCCAAATCTCACCATAGCCCACCCAATCCCGTCCCTTTCTTGCCAAACCTTATCCATCTCAGTATCCGTTCGATCTCCCTCCGACAAAACCCTTATCCACTTCCTTCAATTACTAGAATGAGATGTATTTGGGTAAAAATACATGTCATAAATTTCATCTCATTTATTCCACTCAAAAATTAATTTCCATGTCATTATTTTTGTAAAAAATATAATAAAAAAACCACGTCATTAATTTTAAACGGTCAACTCAAGTTAACTGACGTCTATAAAAAAAAAAGTAAAAATAAATTTTCTCTCCTAAGTTTGATGTTTAATTGAAAAAATTTGTACTTAGTTGTTTAAAACAGAAAAGTAGTGTAAATTCATTGGTTTTTAGCATCATTTACCTTAAAAGAAAAGAAAAGAAAAGAATAAAAAACTTAAATTTGATGAGAAAAGAATAGAAAACTTATAAGTTTTCTTTCGTGTTGTTACTGAGTTTATAAAGGAAATGAAAAGAAAACTTAAGTTTTATATTCAAAATACTAGTTTGGATATTAGTTTTGTTATGTTTATAATTTACAATAGGGATTATAAGAGATTTACTTATGTTATTTAGTTTTCCGTTTAAATTCGTCTATTCCGTTCAAATTCATCTATATTTTGGACGAAAAGGTTTGACAAGAAAGGTGTCCAAATTTTTCATCGAGATATTATCTTTTCCATTCAATAAAAAACTTAGTAACAAAATAAGTAACACACTATAAGCAATAAGATTATATTGACTTTCTGAAATCATTTAAGACATTTTTCAAACTCAGAAATTGATATATAATCAGTTAATTTAGTATAAATATTGCAAATTATCTAAAAAAGCATTATTGATTATAGAATTTAGTGTTTCATAATTTTTCATGAATTATATCAATTTTAAGTTTAAAAATATCTCAAATTAACTTTTACAAATTGATAATAATCTTATAATTTAGAGCGGACATAATATTTACATTTTAAAAGAAATTTAAAATATTTTCAATAAAGTCCAATCCCATACTCTAATTCCTCACACAAACATCCCCTTTACCCTATACCTATATAAACATGGTCATGTTAGACTCAAGTGCCAAATTAAATGTTTTTCTTATAATTCGACTGCCAGCCACTGTATACAAGCTTTTAAAATGGCTACAAAAAATAGGATCCAGTGTATACAAAATATTGGATACAAAAATTAAATACACTGTATACAAAAAAATGGATACAGTAATTAGCCAAAACTTTGGCAGCAAGCTTGTATATAGTATTACGGTGATAAAAGATGACTACAAAAAATTAAATACAAAATAATATTTCATCGTACATAAATGGGATCCAATGATTATAACCAATAACGCATCATCTTTTTATATCTAATATTTTATCACTAAAGTATTAATTGATAAAATATTTAAACAAATACTAATAAAAATAGCAAAGCATCCAATGTGGAGCTAATAACCAAGGTGGGTGCCTTATTGGATGGGAAAATCTAATTCTTTGAGAGCAACACAATCCATTCTTCAATTGATTTGCATATCACTCATTGTGGGATAGGACTTGTTAGGGCATAAAATTTAACTTAAACAATTAACGAGGATATAAAAGCATCCGATGTGGGACTGACTGAGATATTCCAGTTGCAAAATTTACAATTTGTTGTTGTAATATGTCTTTAAGCAAATATTGCACAAGCTTATAACTTGTCATTCTTCAAAATATTAACCTAATGCCCACTACCAACTAGGTATCTGATCAATCTTTCATTGTAAATTATAGAACATTGTCATATTTTATCTATCAAACTTAAACTTGTGGTCGAGGAATACAATATAATATCAAGTTCCTCGTTATCAGTATTACAAATAATTAATCAAGACTCACATAAAGGAGGAACGTATTTCATACAAAAGAAAAAATGCATACTTCACATAAAATAAAAAAGATAAACTTATACAAATAAGAATCAGACCTCGGACCTAAAAGTCACAATGTCTTAACGAATTGAATGAAGAGTCTTGTTAATATTGGTGTAATATATTATAGACATAAAACATAGTCATGTTAGACTCCTCAAAAGTGCTAGAATGTTTTTCTTTAAATTCAACTGCCAGCCACTTTCAGTTCTTGGCTTGATTTGTTAATTCACTCAAAAATACTAAGCATATCATACAAAATGTATAATAATTTTCCCCTTTGTCTTGGAAAAAAGAGAGGAGACTATTAACACAAAAATCATAAAAAAGGGTTTATTTTTCCAAGATGGAGGCAGTTTTTTGTCATATCAAAATTTGGAAACCTCCATTAATGTTCAAAAAACTAGAATAAAATTGAAGTAAGTCATCAAAGAAATGAGGAAAAACAAAGTAGGGAAAACAAAAAATATAAAATAATTTTAAAAGTAAAAAAGTGTCTTGAATAATTGTGAATTTTCTGCCGAATTACACTAGCGATATGCAATACATGAAATTGGATATAATTGTAAGAATAATCCGTCATGTTATTTATCTCTTTAAATAAATTACAGTTAATATTATTCACAACAACAAAAAACAGACACATAAATTCATAATATATATATCATTTTTCAAGTAATTATAACCGTGAGAGGAAAAAAATAATAGAATTAAAAACTGAACCAGCCTTGTTGGTTGGTACAAATTTATTTACTAACCTAAACATCAACAAATTTTGTTGCATATCACTCATTGTGAGTGATAACCAAAACCAGGGAAAAAAATAATTTAAACAACTAATGAAAATATAAAAGCATTCAATGTGGGGCTAAGACAACCAAGATGCTGAACTTACTATTTGTGATATATATATGCCAATGTCTTCTAAGCAATTGCAAAAGCTTATAATTCGTCATTCTGGGAGAAAATAAGCCTCTCTTTTTTTTCTTTCTATATAAGCTTTTAACCAATTTTAGCTTACGTAAGAAAGAGAGAAATCCATGTTTGATTTACTAATTTTTTTTATATAAATTAATTGTAGAATAAAATTGAACAACCCATACGACTAAAACAAATACTAGTCTAAGTCCAAAGGCAATGAATTAGATATAAACATAGTTTAGTACGCCCATTTACACTTTGCAACTTGTTAATCCCTTCGACTGTTCTTTTAGTCAGATTTGGATTTTCTCCGAAGATCGATATATAGCGGTTACCTAATGATTTTTGGAATAGATATTGGGACGATTAAAATTTCGTAGTCCCAAATATAAATGATGTATACTTCGAGAACAGATATACTATTAATCACTTTAAAAATTGGTCATCTGAATAAAATAAATTTTTTCAACTCCACATAAATTAGTAATTGAGGTTATATAAACAAAACCGAATTTTTATACTCGTGACAAGCCAAAGCCCCGGAAGGCTCACTAACAAACTATCGTATTTAAAAGCTCGATTACCTTTCCCTTAGCTCTATAAAGACCTTTCCTTAGATCCCTAAGGTATTTGGTCGGTTGGAAAATTAGAATCACTTAATTTGTCTAAATCCAGTTGTTAGGTGAAATTTCTGCAATCACGTATGAGTTAAGTTATCTAGGTTTATCAAATATTTCATCTGTTCTAAAATTAGAGATACATTTTTTTAGTTCGTTCCAAAATTAGAGATATATTTATATTTTATGACTATAAAGTGACATGATGATCCTAATTTTTTATTACTTCTTCATTATCATTTTCAATATCACACAAGCACAACTGAATTTCTAGTTAATAGTAAGACTATATTTGAGAATATAAAAATATTATTAAAAGTTGTCGTTTTACAAGTGTATTTCTAATTTTCAGAAACTCAACTCTTTGACGATGACGAAGACAAATATGATTAGTAAGGCCTTTTGGGGGATATGTGGTAGTTTATTGCTCAACCGTTATTGTAGACATTTCTATTTCCTCTTCCTAGATGACTTGAAAGAGTGGCTTTATATGACCATTAAGATTAACAAGGTAGTGTAGAGATTTCTTTTAGACTAATTATTGCATGTTCCATTATATAGCAATGATAAATCTTCACACTAATGTTTCCTTTTCTGAATTTGTTTTGAAGGGATTGCTATGTATGAAAAGGGTATTGTCCTATATACAAGATAGTTCTTGATGTCAAAAAATATTTGTTGTTTAAAAAGATAATTTATCTAATGGAAATAAATTATATAAGAATGATATGTACGTCATTCAATAACAACATGTCATGAAGGGAGTTTGGAGGTGGGAACTAGGATTATGTTGTGAACGACATTCAATAACAACACGTCATGAAGGAGTTCGGAGGTGGGGACCATGATTGTTTTGTGAAAGAAAATGTGAGAGGGGGCAAAAAATTATAACTTTCCCAACCTTGTTGGATGGGGCATGCTAATTCTCTTGAAGCAATACAATCTTGAAGATCATCAGTTGTATTGCATATCACTCATAGTGCGTGATGCCCTATGGAAGGCACAAGATTTATTTTAACAAATAGAGAATATACAAAGCATCCATTGTGGGACCAAGATATCTCAGATTTTGAACTTAAAATTTGTTGATGCAATATGTTTTTAAGCTTATAATTTGTCTTTTTGAGAGAAATTAACATAGGGAATTGATATTACTGCCCTCTACAAAATAGGTATCTGATCAAGCTTTCATCGTAAATTGTAGAAATTGTCATATTTTATCTATAAGGTTTGAGTTGAATAGTACTAACCATGTGTTTTATTATGTTTTTTTAAGAGCATTATAAGGGTCTTGAAACTAATACGGAGTTGAGATTAGGCACCCAATCCTAAAATGGTTTCTAAAGTTGCGAAAATAAATAATTAGGTCAAATTGAGTTGAAGAGAATTGTTTGGTTGAAGTAATTAAAGTCATCAAAGAAGTTAGAAAAAAAAAGAGTAAACATGTATGAGATCATTTATAAACAGTTAGATCTGCTTATAATCAATTTTAATAAGCGAACATGTATGTTTGGTAGTCAATTTTTAAAAAAAAATTACTTATAATTAACTTTTATGAAAATAATCATAAGCACTAATTTGGAGCTTTTTATTATTTGTCAAATTTAATAATCATGTTTAACCAAGTATATTTCTAATATATCCCTTTTTACTTTAGTGATTCTACCCATTACCCATCTTCACTTCTCAAAATCTTTTTTTTAGTAATTTACGCTTTAAATAAGTGAAAAAAAATTGTACCAAACACTTTTTATTTTTTACTAGTTTAGTGCTTTTTATTTATCAAACACAAAAAAAACCTTTATAAAACTGATTAAAAGCAACAACAGTAATCAAAATCACATTATATTTTTTAAGCGATTTCAAACATAAAATAATATAATAATATTATTGGGGAAGAAAAAAGATTAGGTTGAATACTTGGAATAGGTAGAGATGGGGATTTTTTGGTGCAAATAATTAAAACCTTGAGAGGAAAAAAACTGAAATAAAAAACTCAACCAACCTTGTTGGATGGGAGTAACTTAATTGTTAAGAAACAAATCCTGGGTTTTTTTTATTGCATATCACTCATTGCGGGTGACAGCCAAATGCGGGCACAAAAATTATTTAAACAAATACTGAAAATATAAAAATATCCAATTGTGGGATGAGATAACCAAGATGCTGAACTTATTATTTGTGTTATATGCCTACATATGTATTTAAGCAATTGCACAAGCTTATAATTTTAGATTCCTCCCATTATATTTATCTTTTAATTTTCTTCAATACACATTTAACGACACTGTTAACGCCAGATTTTGGCCATCCGATGAGATCACCAAAACACCGGACCCAAGATCGCGCCAACAATATAAATACAGAATAAATAGTAAGAAGACCAAGATTTAACGTGGAAACCCAAAATGGGAGAAAACCACGGAGAGAGAGAAGGAATTCACTATAATATCAAGAGTACAAAATGTCTATCTCTCCTATTGTTCCCTGCTCAACCTCTATTTATAGAATAAATACACTCAAGTGACCCATGTGCAACATGGCCCACCAAAATATCTAGTCCAATAAATTCCAACCCAACATTGCCCCCCAGTCTCTTATTTATAAAAAACTTTAAACAAGAGACTATACAAAAAGTAGCCTCCAACAGCTAAAACCAACAAAATTAATAAACTCATTACAACTGTACATGAGTGCCATTCAGGAGAACAAAGTTTTTCTAAATGATGTATATCCGAAGGGATTTTTATCAGTTCAAGAGAAACGCTCCTCTTCGACCAAGGGCCTGAAGAGAAGAGGTCCCCGACCTCTGCCTGAGCGACCCAAAATGCTCCGCTCGACCAATGGCCTGAGCTGAAGAGATCCTCGTTTCCCACCGAAGGATGTATATCCGCATGAATATTCACCATTTCTAGAAAAACTAAGCTCCTCCTAAGGACGCCTCAGATCCGACCTTATAACGCCAACCAACCTTATCACGCCGAAATGGAGCCCAACCGAACAAGCCCGAAGCCAAAATCAAAGTTGACCAAGGGGATCATTGTGCAGCTTCGCACCATTAAACAGGGAAGAAGAAAGCAAACATATTTATTCCACACAGGCCGAAGCCGAAGTGAAACGACGCCACGCCGAAGCCGAAGCAATATCTGCTGAAGCTAAAATGATGATGGCAACTCCGAAACCAAGGCGACGATGTCTGCCCAAAACCGAAGTGAAACGACGCCACGCCGATGTGGTCCGAAGATACGACGAACCCGAAGCTAAAGTGGCGAAGGCAGTGCTGAAGCCGAACGCCGAAGAATGAATGCCGAACCTGAAACCATGCGATGTCGAGACCGAAGAAGACCTCGCCGAAGCGGAAGCTCAACTCGACTGAACTCGAAGAAGACTTGCCAAAGATTAACCGAAGTCCGAAGTGGTTCGGCGAAAATTACCCGAAATCCGGTGGTGGTTGTATGCCGAACTCGAAGCTAGCCTTTATCCCATAAAGACTTTTCCTTTTTCTATATTTGCCTAGCTCCTCAAATACGCCTCCACAAAAACCCTCAAAGTGGTTCTGGATCTCGCTAAGATCGAGGGGCTGATAATGGGTTTGCTGTGGAGCTTGGAGCATCAATTTTGATGCAGAAGGGACAACTCGCCAAGTCACTGACTACGGTCTGCATCTTCCTTGACCGAACCCTCCTGCTGCCTTTATTGGAAAAAATAAAACTGAATCATTCCTAGTGGGTTATATAGGTCCCACATGCTTTGGTTGAAGTATGACAAAGTATCTTTATGTGAAACATTAAGTATTCCCGCATGTAATCCTAGCCCATTCATCCATAAAGTGAGATAAATGCTTTTTGCTTTTTGGTTTATTATTCTAAATGTCAGTAGATATGATGACCTTCCTTGAATAAAGGAATCATTTACTTCAAGACACATATTGCATTTGTACAGGCAGAAGGGAAATTGATTATTATTGTTGCACACCGAACCCACTAGCTAAGCAATATAATAGATATCACACATAATCCGAAGTCACAAATATATATGCGAATTTGTTTAATATTATAATTTAATAAAGGAAAACAACCTAGCTTTGTGTGTGAGGCATCTGCTCGTCATGGTTGATAGGTGATTTTTCGAATTTAATTTTCGTTCCCACAGACGGCGCCAATGTTAACGCCAGATTTTGGCCATCCGATGAGATCACCAAAACACCGGACCCAAGATCGCGTCAACAATATAAATACAGAATAAATAGTAAGAAGACCAAGATTTAACGTGGAAACCCAAAATGGGAGAAAACCACGGAGAGAGAGAAGGAATTCACTATAATATCAAGAGTACAAAATGTCTATCTCCGACCCCCCTCCTATTGTTCACTGCTCAACCTCTATTTATAGAATAAATATACTCAAGTGACCCATGTGCAACATGGCCCACCAAAATATCTAGTCCAATAAATTCCAACCCAACAGACACAAATATTACATTTAACATCAAAACAAAATTCGTCGCAAACAATTAGTAACGCAATAAAATTTATTACAAACAATTATATTGTTAAAAGTGTCGCTAAATATAGATCAAAGAAAATTGAAAAATAAGTGTAATAGAGAGAATCTTAATTCTTCGTTACAGGCTTTCACCTCCCAATTCCTTTTTTGTTTGTTTTTCTTCTATAAGCTCCTTTTAACCAATCTTTAGCTTATGTTAGAAAGAGAGAAACCCATGTTAGATTCACTGTTTTTATTACCTAAATTGTAGAATAAAATTGAACAACACATACCACTAAAAGAAAAATGGCAGGTTGGTGTAATAGATAGAAAATATTTTTCTTTTATCTTTTATTTCCAGTACTGTTACAACCAAAGATTCAAGTCTTTGGGAATTTGATGATTTATCTTTGCAGTAATAAAATTTCGTTTGCCTTACTAAAAAGAATAATGAATAAATCTAGATCCTGATTTTAGAGCGTTCAAATGAGAGATCCATCTTAACGGTTTATAGAAATAAATTGTGTTATATATATATATATATATATATATAATAGAGTTAAATTTGTACAATATTCGTATAACAAAATTCATTTGATAAATGAAACTATTTTTTTGTGTGAAAGGGATATGGTATTAACTTTCATAAATGTATTATGCCCCATCATGCACAAGGTATGCACCCTTAGTCACTTTGTGTAACATAACATAGGCAGCCTAAAGATCCATAAAGATGAAAGAGTACGTGAGAGCCTTTCGTTATGATTATTTATGCCCTTCGATTAAATTTTTAAAAAATGTCGATATTAAATACTGACATACGATGAATTGATGATATATAGAATATATGGGATAAAATTACATTATTGTGCTATGATCATCACTATTTTTATCTCAACTTTTTTTTTTTTTAATAAAGTGACATTAAGAAGAGGTTATTGATATTTTTGACACATTAACTCTTCCTTGTAGAATATCATTCATCTTTTGCTGTTTCTCCTGTCATGTGCTTACACAATCGACCTCTGAACAATTATTATCACTTTGTTAGAATAAACTTCATCAAATCAACCTTCAAGTATCAAACTATCCCGCCACATCACAGAAAATAAAAATAACTATCTGGTCATCTAAGAAATACGGATATTGGTGCGTTATACAAGGACATGACGATTTGCCATTCAGGTGGAGAGGGATTCGGTATATATTTTATTATTAAATATGTATAGATTGTTGGTTTATGGTATTTTGGTTTTAATGATGACAAATTGATTTGTAGTCTTTTTATATCTTTAAGAAATCAATGTAAGATCTTAACTTTAATTATATTTCAATCAAGGCTCTAGGATTTGCATTGCATAGAAATAATCATGGAAGTAATTAATTAAAATGAAAATACTTAAATTGAAACTTTCAAGTTTGAATATTATCATTTATTGCTGATTCCATGCTCTCCGTCGTCTCAAAATTATGGTTGACATGTTATTCCCACTTTAGAATAACTTGGGGACCCGCCCATAATGGTCTACTATCTTGGATTTTACTTAAAAACATAAATGTTGCCTATGTTTAAAAAGAATTCTGCCTACCCACTCCCATTACCGAATGAATGTTGAATCGAATTCCCATGCTAATCATTTCTTATTTAATTTCATTGGGACCATGTTTCACTTTCTTGGTTACAATTCCATGTTGTATAAAGAAATCAATTTAAGTCCTATTATACCCATAATTTTTTTCCATACCGGACAAACCTTTTATATATATATATATATATATATATATATATAGAGAGCCCGGATTAGAAGCAGATCGGTCTTTAGCGACGATTTTTCCGTTGTCTATACAATAAATGACAATTTTTTTTATAAAATAAACAGTCGCCTATACAATAGACGATGGAAAAACCGTCACTAAAGACTGGTCTACTCCTGATCCGGCATATATATATAGGGGAAAATGGTTGTACACAGCCGTGTAAGTTGTGGTTTTTACACAGTCTTCAAAATGACGTCGTTTTGGAGTCTTGTTTTAAAAAAAAACGCGGATCAGGGCTTAAAGGGTTTTCGACTCCCATTGCTAACTCGTACAATTGCGAAGAAGGGAAGTTGCAGTCGGCCACCTCCTCCATTTTCTCCGATTCTCTCTTTCTTAGGGTTTAAGTCCTTCCATTTTCGTTCATTTTCAACTCCGAATAAAAGCAATTGCTTCAATTAGGAAAAACTTACAGAGCAGTTGCTTCAATTACAGAGTAGTTGCTTCAATTCGCCCAAGCTTTGCTTCAATTCCAACTGCAAAGAGGTGTTGGAGCGAGAGGCTTCCGCCGCCATAGCGACGGGTACGCTCACTCTTCCGTATTTTCTTCAATTTTGATGATTCTCATTTGCCTTATATTTCTTCCCCTGCTGCTTTTGTCTAAATAACAGTTTATGCTTTTTAGTTTCTTCCCCTGCTGCCTGTAATGTTTTACTCGAAATGGAAAATCATTAAGCCCGTTAAAAGTGCCTGCTATTACTCTCTCTGTCTCCCTCTCACTCTAAATACTCCTGGAAAAGTTATGGGATTTCTCCCCTGTTTTATTCTGTATCTTTTTCATGGGGTCTTTTTTTTTGGGTGGGTTGGGGGTTGAGGGTTTGGGGGGGGGGGAGTGTTAGAGTGAGTTCGCAAGGATAACATTTGAAATATAGATGTGTTTTCCATATTGTTATCTCCATGGAAGTGAGAAGGTGTTTTTCCCATGTTTTGTTATATGCAAACCATGCTTGTTTGACCGTGGCCCAAAAATTATCAAATTTGTACTCATAATTAAAGTATTTTTTTAGTTTGTTTGCTTAATATCAATACCTTTCTTCTCTTGGTTTCTTATACTTGGTCCTGATCTTGTCCATTAACTATACGGTGGTTTCTTTAATTTTGTTGTGGATTTGGGTGCTAAATTGATGGCTAATTGTTTTTCTTTCCTTACTCTTTTCTTTTGAACCTTGTTCTTATTGAAATGTTTGCGATTAGCTGTTATTTTGAACCTCAGTGTGACTAAATAAGTATCTTGACAAGGCTAAATAAGTATGTCACGACAATACCATTACAACACTAGTCAGGGTTAAACCTTCATGACATATAGTAAAAATTTTGGCCAACATTTTGAGTTTTGTATTATATTATCAATCGTATAAGTCATAACTTGATCTCATGTTGAAATCTACAGGTTTTAGTTGAGAGCTCTGTTTGGAGGAGTCTTGGTGCTGATGAGGAAGACGAAATCAAGTTGTCATTTGGCCAGTGCCATGTGGATTGTTGAGATTAACTTGTCAAGTTGTCAATTATCAAATGGCTTTTTTTCAATTTTTAATATGAGATATTTGTAGTACTGTCTTCCATAGTAAACATGTGGAATTGCTTAATATTGTTGAGCTATTTTTTTTAAAGACATGCATGTTGGTTTCTAAATTACATCCATATTACTTTTTCGGTGCAGATCAATATTGAGAGATGTAATGTGGTTCTCAACAATCAATGCATCTATTTATTGAATATTGGGAGTATTTAACAGTTGTCATTTGATGTTTTGATTGGTTCCCTTTTGAATTTTTGATGAGTATATTTTTACATCAGAGTATATGTTCAAATACCATTATTAAAATTTTTGTATTTTAGACCTTGGTTTGGTATAAATGTTTGAGAACATTATATAACTTGGTTGATTGCCGACATTAGTTTACTACAACAGCTAAAAGCAGAGAAAAAGGAAATTCTTGACTATATATCCCAATTATGGAGTATGTTCTCACAAGCTAAAAGCAGAGAAAAAAGATTTTATTTTAATCCCTATTAGTGAAATATCACAAATAGATGTTTGAGCTCTACATAATAAAACATTGGCTTAACCATCAACATTCACTAACAACCTTTCAGCAACAATTCTTTATTCTCTTCATGCATCTTTAAAACTGAAATATCTCAATTCCAAGACAAATAATACATTTTTTAAGGGCACAAGTCTTTGAACTTGAATAAATAAGAATTCCAATACAACTGAGATGCTTCCCCACAAAATTGTTCTCAGATATGAGTATATGCAAGAAAAAAAATATAAAAGAAACAAAACCAATCACAATGACATAATGTGTACATTGTTGGTTTTATAAGATGGTCAAGAATTAGGAGGTTCGTTCACAACTTCAGTCCAGATTTGCAATGGCAACATCAACAACTTCTTGTGTGGTGCTATGCCCACCAAGGTCTTTTGTCCTGTACTTTCCCTCTAAGATTACGCGCTCCACTGCAGTCTCTAGTCGATCAACATACGAAGGAAACTGCAGATGTCTCAACATCATGGCTGATGAGAGAAGCAAAGCCACTGGATTTGCCTTCTTTTGCTCTACTAATTTGTCGTTTCCCACATTTCCTGCTGAAGCACCCTGTTCGAAAATGGCATGATCAGCCCCCACATTACCTGAAGCCAACAAAGTTCAAGTCAGGCATTTATAAGTACTTAAGTGAAGGACCTAGTTTTGAATGTAAAAAAATGCGCAAGACTGAATGAAACCTCATAATTCACTTTACTAGAGCAGATTAATAAATAATAAATATCATTATTCATAGAAAAACAAAAATTGTACCAATCAAAAATCAATCTGCTTCAATAGTAAATTACATCATAGCCTCAATGGTTCAGTTCCAAAGAAACCTTTTTCAACACAAAAACTTACTCTACATTCCAAAGTTATATATAAAATCCCAAACTTTAAAACTAATTGAAATATCATTCGATAAAAACATGGCCTTCAAAAGCTCCTGGATATGATTTTTAAGACAAAACAAGTAAATTAAATTACATGGTCCGTTATAAATCCAGAACATACAGCCTTCAATTTTAAAACTATGTATTGTGGAATGGATAAAACTATGTGTTATGCCATAATATTTATCGAGATAAATTCAGCAAAGTGTTTTACAAGTGTATGCTTATCCAGAAGTGAAGATCTAGCCATCACCTAAAATGGTAACAAAAAAACAAAAATAAGAGTTTATCATCACATAGTTTTTATAAAAATATGATAAAGCCTGAATTTTTTGAATCAGTTCATGCAATTCCTCTAGACTCTTCTCTCGAAAAACTGGACCTTCTATTGCAATCCCATTCTCAGTAAGTATTCCACATTCTCCCAATTAGCCTCTGTTTTTCAAACCAAAACAACAAAACTACAATTAATGGAACAAAAAAATTAGGGCTAATTCCCAGATGAGATAATTCCCACATTAGACACCGAATCAAAAAATAAAATCGAAACCTAGTTAATTCTTACCGAAATTTATCAAATCGAAGTCGAGATCTGCTTTCAATTCCCCTCTAATCAATTTGTGGGGATGATTCCCCTGTCCTCGCTCTCCCAATTAGATAATTATTTTTTGGTACTCCCAATTTGTGATTATGCTTCCAATTTAATGAATATGTGGGGATGATTTTGAGATGGGTTTGAATGAACAGTTTGTTTGCTGACGGGGAAGATGGGTGGGTTGGAGAGTTTGGGAGGAGGGAGTTTTCAAACCGGTGATCTACGTGTGTTTTGGAAGCGTCTGCAACTTCCCTTCTTTGCAATTGTATGATTTAGCAATGGGAGACGAAACCTTTAAGCCCTGATCCGTGCTTTTTAAAACAAGTCTTCAAAATGTCTCCAAAACGACGTCATTTTGTAGACTGTGTAAAACCACAACTTACAAGGCTGTGTACAGCCATTTTTCCCATATATATATATATATATATATAGTACATCCATTAGGAACAAAAACAAATGAGCAAATGTGTTGGGCAACCGCCTACTACTCCCTCATCTTTTCATAAGTATGAATTGTTTTATCTTTTAATTCCTTTATGGACCAAATGCTTTCAAACGATAGGAAATGCTCAGAAATAATTTTGCCTCAATCTCTCTCTCTCTCTCCGTACATGTCTGGCACCATCTTGAGCAGAACAATTTTTACTTAAGATTATTTTTGCCCATTATCATCCCCATATTTCCTGAGTTAAGTTTTTGGCAGATCAAGCTTCATTCCAACAGAAAAATAAAGCTCAGCAACAATTTCGCCTAACTCCCCTCCCTCTCTCTCACAGTAGCTAACGACTACATTCAATCTCCCTCTATAAAAATCTGTCGAGCAATAGCTTAAAGGGGACAGAAGAACAACCATAAAAATCACTTGTTGATATTCTCTTCACATACATTCTAAGAGCTGCTAAATTTCTAACTGTGAAGAAATTATTCAAATGCTGTTGAACTTTAAGTGCACTGTTAATATCAGCCTTCACTATAAACTGGTGATATCTTCATCCAACTCTTTGATCATTGCATATTAATTGAGCCTTGCATTGTTGATATAATTATTGTTTTGATCATAGGTTATTTTGTTATCTTTTAATAAATTGTGTAAACAGTTGATAGACTAAGTGGTTAGTCTAGTATTTTCTAATCATGTTTGGATTAGAGTCTTTACAAGAAAGTTCAAGGAGGCATAGGTGCCTAAGGTGCATAGGTGCACAAGGAGCAGAGGTGCTCAAGGAGTATTGATACTCAAAGTTTGTGGAACTTGTTTTGTAAAGGGTTTAATTGTAAACCAAATTGATTAATACAAAGAGTCTTCAATATCAATTGGTATTGGACGTGAATTAGGTCATTAGTTAGAGGTTAAGGGTTGAACCACGTTAAAATCCTTGTGTCTATGGTTTGTTAATCAGTGCGTTTGATTGCTTAAGCTCTTATTCTGCATATCATATTTTCTGGGTTTAGCATTCTGATAGTTTGAAGATACACTAAAGCAGACAGGGTTCCTTGTCTGATAACACTCAAACGAAGAACAATAACTAAAGCAGACAACCATTTCTGTTTGGATTCAATCTGCAGAATTAAAATTGAAAAGTTGTTATCGTTTATCACTTTCACCTATTCACCTCCCCCCTCTAGGTGTGCACATACACTGAATTACATTTATATTTATGTGTATTATATATATATATATATATATATATATATAACATTTAGCAAAATAGATATCAGAGAAAAACAACAAGCATCTAACAAACTATATAAGTTTCATGTTTCTATAAATATGAAGACAAACAATACTTAAAAATAATCATAGGTAACTCAAAACACATATTATAAAGGAGAGAATTCCCAAGAATCGGATCATCCAGTGGATACGACAATTTGTTGAGATAATGAAAAATTCCTACTTCCTTGTTGGCCATATCCTAAAATGTGATAGCTTCTTGTTAATTGCTAACATGTTTGATATTCAAATCAGTCAATGGAGGTACAAATAATTGCATTAGCATAGTCTATGATAATTTTGACTCGGGGACTGTTTGTTTATGACTTAATGCATCTGAATGGCTTGTGGTCTGAATCGGTCAGTCATTCAGTCCGTTTGTTTTGAATAAAAATGATCTTAATGACTAAATCGATAAATCTAATTGGACTGAACGAATAAACTGCTATTTTTTGGCCGAATCATTCCTAAGCCATTATATGAATTTTTTACGCATGATGTCTTTCATCTTCTCCATCAGCTCCCCTTACCCATGTTGCCTCATCTTTCAGAATCAACATACCTATATTATCAAACCTCCATCAGCTCCTCTTCAAACCCAAGCAAAACCCCACCCATAACTCTAAACATTGGAATTTAGTAATCAAACACTACATCAAACTCAAAAATGACCCTACAATACTTGCCACATACACCCAAATGGAAGCTATCGGCATTGCTCGATAACATTGCTTTGACAAAAAATTGAAAAGGGGTGGAGGAATAGTAGAAAATTGAGAAGGAGATGGAGAAATAGGAGTACTGGAAAGCAAAAAATTGGACAGGGGTGGAGGAATAACAGAGAATTGAGAAGGGGATGGAGGAATAGGAGTACTGCAAAGCAAAAAATTAGAAAGGGATGGAGGAATAGTAGAAAATTGAGAAGGAGACGAGGAATAGGAGTACTAATTTTTTGATTTGGGTTCTTTTTTATTTATTTATTTAGAGTAGCCTCCCTCTCAATAGTGAATGTGAGTCAAGCCACTTATCTATAAAAAGGAGTATAAAATTTATTTTGTTTGATAAATATTGTTTTTAATTTGTTTTATAAGTGTTAAAATTCTTTGAATTATTCAATATTTTGTTTGATAATTTGTTTGAATAATTTATTTTTAGCTGTTGTATAATAAATATTGTATTTAATTTTTTTAGTACATCTAGACAATTATATACTTGTTCAGCATAGTTTAGAAGGGTAAAATAGTAAATTTATTATTCAGATCTTTCAGATATATTAATTATCAAACAACTTTTTTCATTCAGTATTCATTATTCAGCTCACTCAGATTACTTAAACACTCAGAACCGTTTCATTCAGTTTTTATCAAACAGCCTGTGAGTATTCTCAAAACCGAGACTGATAGAATAAGGAATATCACCGTTTGGGCCAACCCAGTACATAATGCCCAAATATATTTTATTTAGGTGGCCAAGGCCAAAGTGGCCCACATCGTGCTACCTCCCCTCGTTTGTCAGTACTTTCCTTACCCCGTCCCCTCCCCTAGGCCCCAACACTCCCATAATTAAGAGGGGGAGAGAGAGAGAGTGGGGGGGGGGGGTCCAACTAAGGGGTGGAAAAACAGATTTAACGTATCACTGACAGAGGCTGGAGGAGGGGGGCGGGGTACATCAAATTCATCTTTCCCACGTCTGATGCCCAGTACAACATCAGAAATGGGTCTCTTTCAATTTGAAAATTTAGAATGAACATGAAAATGGGTTTAAATATACTTGGTATTTGATTGCATCTTAATACATCTTAACAACTCACCTCTATTAGCATCTTAATGTTTGAAATTGGAATACAAATTTTCCCTATGAATGCCTCTAAATCATTAAGATACAAATATGAGTCTAAACTATTCAGATGACCTCTTAATACAAAAATGTGTGTTGTTAAGATGTATTAAGAGTTAGACTGTTAAGATGCATTAAGATACAATCAAATACCACATTATTCAGTTTGAATCTGTTTTTCATTTCAAAAATATAGTTTCAAACTTTAATCAACATATCTCCTATAAAATTATTAACCAACCCAATAATTCTAATTAAATTTGGATTGACCCATGGTTGCTAGACCTACTCCCTACCTCTATATATATGGAATGTATATCGGGCTAAGGTAAGGCTTGATTGAGCTTTCTCATTCTCTATAATACAATGTTTCTCAAATATTGTTAATGCCTCTAAATGCTTGTACTTATTCTTACACCGGAAGGTTCCATTGTGTAGGCAACGTTTATCCGGCGACGACATCGTAGAATAATTACGGCGTTAACAGACACGAGGGCAAAAAAGAGTTCATCATTTCATCCCTGTTAAATTTTCAATATTCAACCATCATTATTGTATCTTCAAATAATAGTAAAGATGACTGGTAAAAATAAATGGTACTCATTTGTTGGAAACCGATGCAAGCTAATGACTAAATACATCCACTTACATGAATCAATGTAAAATGTCATAATACAATTAAGCGCATAAACAAGCGATGTAGATAGCATTATATCCTAAAATTTCAAAGATTTACACTGCAAAATCATATACTACACTCATTTCCAACCAGACGTTTCAAATAACATAAAACTTAAAATGAGGATTACAAGAACGCCATATACATTTGATGATGCATGAAAAACTCAAGAGGTTGATGCTGATGATCTTTTTTTTTTCAGATTTGCCCTATACGATGTTATATCAACCGGAAGAATTGGGGATCCTCTCAAGGCTCACTGTTTGGCAACCTACTGAGAACAGAGTGCTCTGGTTTGTGATCGCATTCAAAGTCAAGATGAACAAATGCCCGTTCAACTTCGGGAAGTTTCTCAATATTTATCTGTAGGCTTTCCCCTATGGAATGAGCTTCTTTCAAGGGTAAATCTTCTGGAAGCTCAATGTCAACCTGTTTTGGCGGGGGGAAACATATGACGTGGAAAAAAATTTAATATATATAATGAAATGGGAATTGATATTTTCACAAATAAAATTTTATATTCCCAGTTTCCTCTCAAATGAGTGGAGGACAGTGGAGGACAGAGAGCGATCTTATGGAACTATCACTTTTGCTCGAGCAAAATTTCAATTCCCGAAATGAAAACTTCACGAAAGAGTAACAACTAAGAAGTTAAAAATTACTACATGAAATATAGGTACTGCTACATCATTTAACTCGATTTATTCAAGTTACCTTACATGCCATATAGTGCAACTGAGTGGTAAAAGATGATAGGAGAATAAAGAACCAGAACAGCAAAACCAGGCAAAGAGTTTCGAGTAGATATTCCTACTATTCAATTTAACTGACAGAAATGAGACTACCTCGACAAAATACAGAACTCCAAAAGTATAAGCACGAACTGTGTCAATGCGTTTGACTTGAGGGTGTCGTATGACGAGATATGTCAATTTCTGCATTACTTCCGGTGGGGCCGATTGTCCCACTAATGATGCTGCATCAAGAAACACAATCATAAACTTGGAAACACTACATCAATTATGCTTCAAATATAGCCAGTACTTATTCAGCATATGAAATCCTTACTAAAGGTTTAGTTTTCTCGCAGAGTATTAAATTATATCATGTCTAGAATGTATTATAACATATAAATACAGAGATGAAGATTTAGAATCTACCTGCATTCTCCAGAACAGTTCCTGACCAATTTGTGATTGTATAGATGGCGAGGACAATAGCACCAGCCGGGTCAATCCACCAGTAAAACTTGTCACCAAGAACAGCTGCAACTAGTCCTACTACGTTTGTTATCACATCGAAATAGTGATCCTGGGTAATCAAATTGAAGGATTACACAAGTAGGTTGTAAAATGAAGAACGGCTAAGATCAAGACAGTTCTAATACCTTTGCATAGGCACGTACTATCTTGTTTCCTGAGCTTTTGCAGTAAATCCAGAGGGCAAGTTTTACCACAGTAGCTGTTATCATGATTATGTACAACCATAGCAATTGATCCGAGTTCATTTTACTAGGAGGATCATCACTGATAAGTTCTTCTACAGCTTGGATCAAAACCTGAAAGCCTGCAAGAGAGCTCAACAATAAGACACCTTCACTGCCCAGAATATTTTTTCATACTGCAAGAGGTTGGGGTTTTGAGAGAGGGAGAGATTGTGGTTTTTCTCAGGCTGCACAAGGCTGTTCTATTCTAAGTTAAATGACATAACTAGGTCCAAAATATATGTTAGATGGTAACATTAGCAAAATAATGGACAGACAGACATGGCAAAGATTATGCAATAGCATCAAAGATATACATTGAAATAGACACATGCACAAACACAAACATAACAATTGATAGGAAGAGGAAGTCGGGGGAGACAGAGACAGAGGCACCAAACTCAGTGTAATGTTGTTGTTTTTTCCTCCTATGTCTCTATCTATCAAGCATCGACTTTTATAGTTTATATCAGTTATTTGGTTATTTATGATACATCTTATCTTCTTGGTACTAACTTTAGAAATTGTACAGAGACAAGCCTAAACATTAATTTCTAACTAAAACAAGACAACGGAAACTTCCAGCTTTCTTGAAGCCCAAACAAAAATAAAATAAAATAAAATAAATAAAGTAAACACAGAAAGAGAGTGAAGAGAAATGGCTTCCTTGAATCTCCTGCAATGAAATGGTAGTACCCAAAACCATCAAATTACGGACAGCTGCAAAGGAAAAGCACCCTTATCTTTTTAAAAGGAAAAAAGAAAAGAAAAAAAGTACCATATCTTAATCTTGGGGGAAAAAAGGAAAAGCAACCATATCATGTCAATGAACATGAGAATGATCAAATAATATGCTTCTGCTGGTTGCAGAAACTTCTGTCATGTTCTTATGACAACTAATTATAGCATACTTAATGACAAAGGGAAATATTTGCCTGACTTGAATGTTTTCCTCCACTTTTTGTTATAAGGTATAACTTAGATATGTGCCATTTAACTATAGTGTTAGACATCATACAAAAACTTAAAATGTTTAAATGTATTATATCACATGTTCACTAATTAAAGTTCAATTCATAGTCATGGTGTGCTGTCTTATGGCTACAGCACATCATAATAAGCTAATACATGACACGATTATTCAACAACGCTTACCACCAAAAGATGGTAAGGCATAAACAATTCATTGAGAAGTAGATAGTCTCACTTGAAATCAAACATGGGCTTAAGGCACAATGACATACCAAGTGTAGCCATGATTGCAGCAAAGATAATTATTCCTACTGGCTGTACCCTCAACTTCCCAATAGGATATTTATAAATGTTAATGTTTTTCATTGACAGATGAGTAAACCAAAGTATGCCGCCAGCCATTAGATCAAGTAAGGAATCCAGTGTTGATGCCGCAATAGCTATGGATCCACTCTTAACTGTTGCATAAACCTGCAAAAGGCAATACAAATGTTATTCTGACCATCAATATTTTAATATTCAACAACTTTTCAATAAATGTTACAATGTTTTTTCAATGTGCATGTTTCAATTTCACGTGTCATTGTATACTTTGATAAATTACATAGTAGAAGTGTTACGTGAACGAGAAGCAATTGAGGATGAGCACCAATTCAAATCTGCAAATACTATTTGGCTTATTACAATTTGTGTAAAGAATAAATACCACAAACAATGAAAACAACGAAGAGGCATCTTTCATTCATAAATCAACCTATTTACCGAAATACATCATTCAACAGTATTCTGCTAGTCGTAAAAGTTAACTTTGACCAATGATAAGTCACCTTGAATGCCAGTAGCAGAATATTTGCGTAATTAGAGATTCTCATTGCTCTTTCTTGTTGATATTGTTCTTCTAGATCTTCCTCTTCAATGCCATCGGATGCCACCACCGAATCTACTTCCTCAAATGATTTTAGCGTGTCAAATTGCCTTTCATAATACTCCTTCTCACCTATAGAAATATGAGGAAAAATTTTGATGTTATGAGAATGGAAACGCATATACAAGACAGATAGTTGGGAGAGACAGAAAGACCACTTTTTAACACATCTAGTGTTCAATTTTAGCCATGTCCACCTTTTAAAGGACGATTAATTTTCTCCCATTACCTTTTGGAAAGTTATCTTTGCTAACATTGAAAATTTTCTTCCTAATCAAAAAAAGGCTTATTGTCAAAGCTATGCATCTCTTCTTTTTTGGCTAGAATGTAAATATTGAGGGGCTGGCTTAACATGAATCAAAACTTCGACACAGCTGACTGATTTCACAGAATTAAAATAAAAAATAAGGTATCATCACAAGATACTTGAGTAAATTACCAATGACTACATAAAGTCAAGCTTTTTAAAAACCAAAAAAAAATGAAAAAAAGATTTGACTTCTAAAACTCTTTTTATGGAAGGTATTAAGTATATAATTTATTTATGCTCCCTCTTCCCCAAATGAGAGTCCCATACTGAGGAATCACACACTCTAAGAAAAGATCCATTTTTCATCAAAATGTTTTTTAATTTCCTACTTAACTTCTTATTTCAATTTAAAAATCACAACATTAGAATTTAAATAACATTTTAATTTCATTTATTTTCCATTAAAATGTAAATTTATCAACATCATGTAATTATTTGTCTATTCTTAGAAAATGCATACAAAAATTGAACAAAAAAAAAATGAAAAAGGGACTCTAGATTTTTAATTCCAATTCACAACATTCTATCCTGTAACACTTCATATTCAACAAATTAACTAATCACATAATACAATATGTACATGTGTATATACATTTAGAGATAGGTAAAAGGAGAGAATTAACCTTCGGTTAAGGCCGCACACTTGGAGAGATTAAAGTAAGGCGAAGACTCGAGATCAACACCAGAACGGACCTTATCAGGAAGTCTCGACACAAAGTCGTTCTTCAGCGAGTTAACTGAGTTCCGGCGAGTGAGTCGGCCTCGCCGCCCACTGCCACTCCAACTCAGCCGCCGTCCTCCTCCACTCGCCGTCGCCGGCCCCAACAACGGCGATTTCGCATCACCTGACTCGCTCTCCATACTATATGTATGTATCTCTCCTCAAAATATCTGCTGTTAAATTAAATTAGAAGCACATTATATATAGGCCCCTACAAACTGTCAGTTTTATTACCTAGAATGGTCATGCAACAAAAACTATTATTATTGATTAAATAAATGATACCCCTCCGTCCCAAATTAATTGTTTTTTTAGGATTTTTTTAAAGTCAAATTGACTATTTTTAAAATTAATAATTAAGCATATATAAATATATTTCTAAAATTATAAAAATTGAAATTAGTAATAAATTGTATATACTTTCTTTTGGTTATAATATCTTCACCTATATGTTAGCAAAAATAGTAAAAAGATTAGTTTTAAAAATAGTCAATTTGAATTTAAAAAGTCCTAAAAAAACAATTAATTTAGTACAGAGAGAGTAAAATATAAATTTGTCAGTAAACCTGTCAATAGATTAAGTCAAAATAAATCATGCTCTAATTGCTCCACCAATTGTGATCACGAACCAATGATTTGAATTCTCATATATTCTCTCCGTTCTTTAATATAAATCATCGTAAATCATTAATGAAATAATTATATAACATTAAATATAATATTAATTGTCTATATTGTATTTATATTAAAAAAAAGTGTTATTTATTAGACAAAAATAATAAGAGAACTAAAATTATATTTAAAATTTAGAGTAATATTAGAAACTAAGCAATTAACATTTACTTGAAATTATCAAACGACATATATTAAGAGACAAAAATAATTTTTTTAAACGACTTATATTAAAGGACGGAGTGAGTAATTAAGTATGATTTGCTCCACCATTATGTGATTTAAAAAAAATCATGATACAAATCGATTCATTTTAAAAAATTAATCCTATTTTATTTTATAAAATTTATATAGGCATATCACAAGAAGCATCACCCTTTCTTTTTTAAAAACTAAATTTCAAGTTCAAGCCATTGTTGCTCTTCGATAGAAAAAATAAGGTACGTTTGCAGACTTAATTTAAGTCACCCTTTCTTTTTTAAAAACTTAATTTTAAGAAATAGTGCGTCTTCCATTTTTTTTTCAAATTTAAAGAATCGTTTAATAAACAAGGAATTTTTTTTTATAATTTTGAAATCGATTATAGAGTATGAGTTATCATTTTAAATTGTAAACTAGCTAACATAATTTCTTTTTGCCCTTTTGAAAATTAATAAACAGGCATGAAAGTACAATTATATGGAAGTAAGAATCTAAGACATTGTAACACACCTAACACACATTAACTAAAAAAGCGAATCATATTAGTTTAGAGTACTAAAATTTAGCGGGTTAATTCCGGTTATAATATTCGCACCGAAAAAAGAATTCAATTATATACTAATATTTTGTGGAATATGGACCACCATATCACATGCGCATCCTTACTCTCATATCATCATCAAAAAGTTCGATAATTATGGAAAGAAATTCAATGGTAATTAAAGGTTTGTATAATTTTCTTTTATATTTTTCAAAATCGCTTTTACAATAGGTGAACATTTTAGCGTTGTTCGGTTATTAACGTTTATAATATTGGACTTCCAAACACACGATATTATTTTTGGTATATTGTTTGAGCCCCAAATATTGTGTTTGTGAATTAAATAAATTGTATTTAAAATAAGTTGTTATTACACGAACAATATTTTCAAGTGCGTTTAGACTTTCAAATGATCCAAACGATGTGTAACCAAATATACGCTTAGTGTTTGTGACTTTAAAAATATTTTAGTGAATAGAGATTTTGGTTTTTAAAAAATACTTTTAAAAGTAGCAATAATTTAATATTTTTGACAGAAATACTTTTCACCGTAACAAAAATTATTTTTTCATAAACTCCACCAAAACTTTCACGTGAAAGCACTTAGTAAAAAACTCTAAATTTCAAAAATATTTAATTTCACTACACCACAACCCACCATTCCAACAAACGGACACTTATATGTTCGACTTTCGTTTTTTTTTTAAAACACTTTTGTAATTATATAACTAAACATTATTCAACTCTCTCTTAAAACATTTTTTTATCAAATATTCTATAATTGAAAATGTGTTTATATTATTCACGCATGATATCAACCACACCAGAAACGCATAGCCACAAACAAATATTTTGTCTAACCGGCACACAATTCAACTAATTTTTAAACAAATATATATAACATTACTTAGAACAAACTGCATGATTTTCTACAAAATCATTTAAATATAAAAACAAGTTATGCACCCACAGTTTGTCCCCTAATTTGATATGTCCAAATTATTTAATGAAGTTTGACTGTTGACATTTAGGATTATTGATACTATTAAAAGTATTTATATTTTTATTATAAATTATATACAGTAATGATCTTTCTATAAGAACATGAAGTACCATTTTGTAAGATTTCTTTTTATATTTTTTTTAGGAAATTGATATTTCCACATCACATTTTGATATTTTCACACATATGGCCCACATATTAGCCAATAAAATTTTGACACGTTAGCTAATATGTGGGCCATACGTGTGGAAATATCAAAATATTATGTGGAAATAGCAGTTTCCTTTTTTTATTCTGAAGTTAACACTACCTGACCCTTGAGAGCTGACCTTTCTTTATGTCTTTGATCCAAGGCATTTTAAATTTTAAAATGCTTTAAAATATAATATTATATATATAGCTAAAATTAAATATAACTGCTGCAATTGACCCTCAAATCCCTTATGTCCTTCCAAATGCCATCTAATTCACATTTGACAAGCCATACGTGGTGGTCCATGCAACTTCCCGATGCATTATTTGGAATAGGGCAATGGTCCTAATTTTAAATTTTCTCCAACAACCACTTATTTTTTTTCTTTTCAATTTCGTTATCAAAAGTAATTTTCTTTATTTTTATTCTTCTAATAAATTTTACATATTTCATTTCATTAGAAAGGAACTAAAATAACAACCATGACTGAAGAGTTAATTGCACTTTACATCTCTAAATTTTTCCTCATTTTGCACTTTGCATCCAACACTTCAGCGCACTGAAACATAACACCATGTGGTCAAATAATCGTTAACTAGAGTGACGGAGTTAGACAATTTTAATCCACGTGATGTCTTTTTATAGGCAAGAATTTCAATGATGAAACTATTTTGCCTATGAAAAGACAATGCGTGGGTCAAAACAACTTAACTTTTCAACCCATTTAACAATTTTTTTTGGGGGGGGGGGGGGGAAGGTGTTATGTTAGGTGTCAGTGACTCAGCATCTTGAAAGTGTGAGATACAAATTGTCTATTTATAAAGTGTAGAATGTAAAATGCAAACTAAGGATAAATTGAAGGATACAAAGTACATTTAATTGTTGTAACCCGCTTTGTTATTTGATATAGAACAACAATATTACCGTCTGAATCGAATGGTTGATCACTCTTTCCTTAAAACTATATTCACCCCTTACTTTTGCTACACAGGATTACTACGAATTAGTCTCCCAAAATAAGACAGACCCAGATTTTATTTTGTACTAGAATTTATTGTGTAGCAATAAATCTAGCGCAAAACTATAAATGAGAAAGAAGAAATTTATATCAAGAAAATAAGAAAATATTAGAATAATATTTTCTTAAGAAGAAGAATTTTCAATAATCTTTTGAAGTAAAGAACTTGAGAATGATTGATTTGAAATAAGTATTTTTGGGTAGATAGGTTTCCTAAATGGTCGCATCCCAATGCACCGTTGTATTAGAGTTGGCTACGACTTGAACCCAAGTTCTTAATATTAAGGCCTTTTATTTTATTCAACTGAAATAATTCATTTGTTGGCTATATAGACATCATATAATATATTTATTATATACTTTCTAGAATTGAAAATATCCAACAAATACATGACCTAATTACCCAAAAAAAAACATACAAGAACCCTTTCGTAAGATTATATATAAAAGGACTATTAATAATGTATCAACAAACCCCGCGATAAAAAGGAATAATATAAAGATAAAAATTAGAAATTTCTAAGGAGACAAATTGAATGACCTATCTGTTAACTAAACACCATTAATTAGTTCTCTCATACTATAGAAAATAAGAGTTCTATTGGCCTAGTATATATTAAACTCTCTTTTTGTCAAATAAAATATTTTTAATCTTAACATTTAAATTTTATAAAATATAATATCAAGGTTCACCCAAGAAAATTTTAGTATGCGTAAGAAATATTAAAAAAAAAATACTAGGTTAATTAGAACTCTTTTTCAGAAAGAGGGCATAAATAAATAATAAAAACAAATGGCAAAACTTCAAAAGTAGGCCGAAGTAGGCAAAAATTGGTAAGGTCACACGGCAGCAAGTGTAAACCATACACATATATGTCCAAACGCACAAAAGGCAAGAGGGAAAAAACTAATACAAAGGTCAACTACTTTCTTTAGCTTGCAAAATACTCATACTTAAGATACTCTAAAAGTGGATCAAACCATAATGAAATCATCCATTTGACTTTCTAAATCTTCACATTTGATGGAATTTTACCCAACAATCACAAAATATGTTTCTACATAATAAACTATTTACATTCCATTGCATCAACTTTCTGGGTTTCTTCTCTTACCAACATTTGAGGCTATAACATTTGCAACATTTGAACATCCAAAGTCCCAAAACATCATACCACTTTTAGTACATCGCGTCTGTAAATTAAATAAACTGCGTTTGAAATAAGCAGCTTCTACACGAACAAAATATTTTCAAATGCTTTTGGATGCACTAAATGTTCCAAAAGTTGTGTAACCAAACATGCGCATGTTTGTAGGTCAATTTTACAGAAGGCGTAAGTTCAATATAGACAATTCTTAACAATTGCCTTCTGCCATAACTACATGATCATAAGCATGCAGGTCAATTTTACAGAAGCGCATGTTTGTAGGTCAATTTTACAGAAGACATAAGTTCAATATAGACAATTCTTAACAATTGCCTTCAGATTCTGCCATAACTACATGATCATAAGCATGCAGGTCAATTTTACAGAAGACAAGTTCAATATAGACAATTCTTAACAATTGCCTTCAGATTCTCCCATAACTACATGATCACAAACCGACCGCACATTCAACTAACAGCAACCCTAGTATGAAACTCTTCAGAAAGCAGCACAAGTTTCATCAGAAACATCAACTAAATTAAACTCCATAGACTTTGCAAAACGAACTTGATAATACTTGGATAATGGAGTATATACAATCTAAGAAATGTTTTAGCTGCAAGCGTGTTGACCTGAAGAGTGAAATTGTTCCTTCAATAGAGTAACCATATCAAGCAAGTACATGACCATTGCATTTAGACGTTTTATAGTACTTGATTGAAGAAATAAACGGGGATCATTATCGTGACAGCCAAAAGTTATCATAAGCTTCATTTCATCCACAGTTAAGAAAATGTTAATATCTCTTCCTACTCCATTTTGGCGAAAATCTTAGTTTCATGTTGCTTCATTTCCTAACCCTTGATTCCATGGACGTTCAAGTAAGCAATTTCTGACCAATCTCAGCACGAATTCAAACTAGCACCAACTGTTCTCTCTCTCTCTCTCTCATTCGGGGGGGGGGGGGGGGTGTTGTGGGGTTCTCTAGCACCAAGGGTTATGATGATGATACATCAGGAGCTACTGTTGTGACGTTGTTCACTTTCCTTTTCCTTGCGTTCTTTCTCTGCTTATTTGATGCATGGCGTGAGACCGTAAACCCTGCAACTTCAAAATTGTATGACCTCTGAGGAATCAAGGCATTGCGAACAATAACATCAACACCATCATAGGTCCAAACACCTATCAGAGCCTCTCCTTTCAGTCCAATGGCAAACCAACCAAGTCCTGCAGCTGCAATGTCAACAGAACTTGAATCCCACCAATTGCCACTGATACGAAATTCCTTTCTCACCCATTTCCCAAGCTCTTTAACTCGTGTCTCCCCAATTGGTGGCTGAAACAAAGATTAAGAATGACATTCAGTCATGGACAGATAACCAGTCATGTACCACTTACCATAAGACATGTATCAATAAGAACAGTCATACGGTGAGAAAACTTAAAAGGTTTAACCTTTGCCTCTACACTAAATTGAACCTTTAAGCACAACCTGTGGAATTAGCAAATGCATAAAATATCAAAGTTCTAGTGCTCCAGTGGTAAAATAATTCCTTGCAATAGAATAGACTTGGGTTCAATTCTTGGCAGCAGCGCATTTTCGTTATTTAGCAAAAAAAAAAAAAAAAAAAAATAGCAGAATATCAACAATTGGTGGCCACATTCATATGATCTGATAAAAAAATTTGGACATCTCTCCAGAAAAGAGATGTTCTGAATCATTGAGAATAAGAAAATGTCAAGAAATAAAAACATTTGATGAGTAGCATAGAAAGAGAGCAATTACAAAATTTCTGATTGCCCATCTTGAGGAACCAGGTTCAGAACAGAGGTTAGATTTAATTTAACATGTTGTAAGATTTGTATGCTTTATTAACTACTAGGGTAAATGATGCAGGCTGGATTTAGAAAAAGGTTTAGAATTATGATTGAGTAGAAAGAATGACTAGAGGACCTATCCATGCATGGAATCGGTAGAAGAACACACAAAGCACAAAACTTTTAACCCTCGCATCAATATATTCAATAATCTGATTAACTCGTGAGAACTATAATGCTTATATAGATTGCCCAAACTTGGAGAACAAGTAAAATCCTAAGCAAAAAGGAAACAAATCTCAATGATTACAAACTCTGTAATATAATTAGTTACAATAATTTATCCCCAGGGCCCAGATAACAATATAAGTAAAAAATTAATAACGCTTTAATTCCCTTATGTTGCTCAACATCTGCAAAACCGTCCAGCAATTATCTGTTGCAACTAAATAAATGTTTCTAGGGTCTTATATGGTATCCAATTTAGATTTTAAGCTCCAGAACGATAGTAGCTAATAGAGTTTCTAAGTTTCCTATTATTGAATCTTAAACCTAGAAACCTATTAATATTTGTGGATTTTCATGTACTTTAATTTATTATTGGAAATTTAAGATTATATTGTGCCTAGCCTCTTAAAGCTCCTTAAAAGGGAGACCAACCAGAATTCCGGCAATATAAAATATTAACCTCTGCAACCCTACCTTGCTTACACCTTTTTCTGACATTAGTCTCTAGTAACTTTTAGCATTTGCAAATACCAATGCATTGGACAGTATTTTGTAACTCTAATTTGCCCTTATCTACACATCTAAATTTCTTTAAAAAGCATACTCCCTAATTCCCTAATAATTTGTCATTTTTTGTGAGTAACAATTAATCATTCTTTCTTTTCCTTTTTGGGATATTCCACAAAAGTATCCCATTTTGACGAGGCAAAAGTCAAACATTTGACGCATCTATTCACAATTGCCCTTTCGGCATTACACTTCATTAACGCTAGTTTTCTTCCTATCGAATGGGAACTAATGACAATATGACATTACCCAATTCTAGTTTTATTACCAAAATAAGAAAATGACGAGTAAAAAAATATCACCAATTTTAATTCACCGAATCAGTTATTACTTGTCCTAAAACTATTAGGAAAATTAAAGAGAGCAATTTTAGATGTGACGGGAGAAATAATAATATGTACTCTGTTTTGGACTTCAACCCTACACCTTTTCCTTAGGAGGTGACTGAAAAGACAAAACAAGCCAAAGTTGGATTCAAAGATCCAGAATCAATTCGCCATTTACGTTTTGAGTACCAAAAGCAGATTCACCTTACTAAGCATGTAATCTAGATATAATATTCCAATAATTCATTTGAAGAGACCACAAATAAAAGAACTAAGTCATTAAGGAATATAGCTAGAGAAAACCATACCTTTAACTGGCGTCCAAAATGATCTTCCAACATTATACATGCTTTCTCCGTTTTCCCCATATGCAGTGGAAGATTAGGAGATGCCCATACGGTAACATAAATAGAATCTACCGATGATTCTTCAATGTCCAACCTCATGAGTCCAGCTACATGAACTGAATGACCTGCCTGATATAACCAAATGAAACGATGAGTCCTAAAAATGGAAATCGCAAATCCCGTTTCCAAACACAAGTCATCCGAATAAACCAAGAGATCAAAGGTTCAATCAAAGTTCTAATTAAGATTGAGGTTAAATCAAGTCTTAGAAAACTATTGAAATCTATTCTCTGTTTTTCTCAGTTGTTCAGTCCATACCAAAGACTAAACATACAGTTGATTCACTCAAATCGAAAAGTGTCTGCAGATACATCGGCATTTAACATAACTCAATTTTACATAATAAAATCAAGGAACCTATGTTTGTTGTCCAATCTTTCATTTGTATGTCTCTTTAGCAATATCAATGATCCATTAGGCAGCATGGTTCAGGCATATATCAAACCAAAAACTGAAGGACCTTACAGTTTGATGTGTGATTGGTGTTAGCAACTTAACCTAATGAAATGGTTCCAAATGAGCAGCACAACATTTGAGATACATCACAGCATTCATGCAAGTTATAAACCACTGATTAGCCAAATGTAACTGGTAGCATATTTTTTATGCCACTAGAAATATGCATCCGCTTTTACATTTGTATTATTGTATACATGAAAAAGGCCTCACTATCAAATATGTAGGGAAATTACTCCTCCAACATGCAAAATATCAGATGAAAAGAAGTTGGTTTCCAGTTATATATTCAACATTATTATGAAGAGATCCCGGGCCAATTATTTGAAGGTATCCACTATTTACTGCTGCTAACACGAAAACCTTTTAAGAAGCTAAAAAGAATAATATTGTTTATTAGAAGTTGGTAAATGCAATAAGAGGAGGGAGCAGAACCGGGACTGAATATAATTTCGGCAAGCCATCATACACAAAGGCCATGAAAAAGAGAAACGGAAAAAGCGAAGCATGTTAAACAATATATACATAATCCAAAATTGAAAATTCTAAAGAATTAGTTACCAGAAAACAATTTCAGATCTTAGGATTGCCACAAAGACAAGAATTTTCACAACATCTTCTCAACTTCTACATTGGAGCATGACCCTGAAACAATCTTTGCCTCACACTTTTATTGAGCAGCACTAAGGCACTGAGGAGCATTGCCAGATATGAGATCAAAAGTTTTTTACCCAACAAATACCATTGTTGAAGAATTCATTATTTTTGAGATCACAACCAGTCTCCCAAAAAAGAAAACAGGGTAAACCAGAGCTTCTAGCCTTCAAAGAAAAGAAGCCTAAAAGAACCCACTGACTATTCACATGGTAAAAGGAGTTGGCAATACTAAAATCTTATTAGCAAGTAAACTTCAATAAAACTAAACAGATAATGAAAACAGAAAACACAAGATTGAATTTATAAGAACTACTCTCCAAAATGGCATATCACATTGACTCCAAGCGATTAGCATTCCAAGTCATTACACCCTCCTCCACCACAGTTCTAAGAATATTTGTGAGCTCAATAAGCTAATCAAAGAACTTCATATGTCATTAATTTAAGGAACTTTGTTATAAAGTAGGCCGAAACTTTTAGTTTTAGGTAGCATTCTCTTTATATGGCTGTGGTTTAGTGATAGGAAGATCAAAATTATATCTTGTAAGTGGGTGTTGGTCAAATGCAAGTGCAATTAAGGTTATGCAAAGTGTTTCCTCAGCTTAATTTGATGTAAAAGGAAAAAGTTCAACCGGAGACTCTTTCAAGGGTAAAGCATGAAATTTTATAATTTTGAACGTAAGAAACTTCACATTCAAATACATACCATTAAACATGTTCAGTAAGGTCACATTTAAGCTTTTACACAACCTCTCAACCTAAGTCCATTTACCTTCACATAAAGTTGAAGCTTAGACAATCAGTAACATAGCACAAGTAACTTCACAGACAGAGAGCAGAACAAATTTACTGATGCTAACAAGTAACCACATTCTCAGCCACAAACCACAAATGCATTATTCTATAGACCATAAAAGCTCATGAAAAGAACCTCACGCAACTAATACTTTATATAAACCGAATCACTCAGGAAATAAAATTATTTTAAAAAAATAGGCACTTCTTTTAAATAGGCACTTACCTTAATCCTATAAGTCCTCGGTTTCAACTCCTTGCTTATGTTAACTAATTTCTGCTCCTCTTTAGTCAACCTCGTTGAAATCTGATGCGAATGCAGAAGTCCCGGTGTATCAAACATCTTCGCCTGACCCGGTAACACACCCTCAACCCTAATAATCCCCAACGTTGTCCCAGGAATTGGGGATTCAGTCAATTGAGTTACATTCCCACCAACAATCTTCCCAATTGCATTGATCAGTGTTGACTTCCCTGCATTCTGCGCCCCAACCACCCACACATGCCCTCTTGCCCCTGCCAACTCCACCACATCATCTACAAGATTCTTCAATCCCCAATCCTTCACTGCACTCACTAAGTGCACACTAGCTAACTTATTTGCTCCGCCCTCTCTTGCTCTTGTCCTAACCCAATGCTCAAACGCTGCAGGCGACAACAAGCTCGGTAATAAGTCAATTTTTGTTACAACTAACACAACCCTAGGTACATTTCCTGATTTCCCTTCTTTCCAACCCATAGAATTATCATCAAATGTCTTAGAAACTAAGCTAGCGACCCTCCTAGGGAACGAACCATCAAAATCCACAGCATCCACCACCATTAAAACCACAGTTCGAGCCCCCCCAATCAAACTCAGCCTCCTCCCAACTGTATGATCAAAATCAAAGTCAGGCAACAAGTTTTCCATAGTTGAATCTCTCACCCTTCCATGAAACCGCAACCAGTAACACCTCGAGCAAGTTAAAGGCCTTTTGGGCAAATTAGGCGCATCATTTTCGTGGGTTTTGGGGTTTTCGGAATCTTCAGGGTTTTCGGGTTCAAGTAATCCCTCTTGGACTGAAGATGAGATTTCAGATTCATCAGCAACTGAGTTTTCCTTAGTGGATGTTTCGAAATTGGGGTTCTTAATTTTTTTCCTGGTAATGGTGTTCTCGATTGAGGATTTAATATAGAAGCCAGGTTTTTTGGGATCAGAGTCTTGCATTGGAACACCACAGCCGGGGCAAATGTGGAGGGTTTGGGAAGTGGCTTCATCGTAATTACCATCTCTAGATATGGGTAGAGCTGGAAATGTGATACTGGGTTGTGAACAAAAAGGTCTGATAAAGGTTAATAATGGTGGTGGTGGCGGCGGGGTTTTAGTAGGGGTTTGGAAACATGGATTTATTTGGGGTTGAAAGGTGGAAGGGATGGAATTAGATACAGGATTTGTGTATGTATAGGAGGAGAGAGAAAGAGGAAGGAGTTGTTTGAGCTTTGATGGTGAGAGTAGGGTTCGGATCATCATTTCTCTCAATTGTTCTTATTTGTTTATGCTGCCATGGAGGGTTTTTTTATCAAAAATCAAAATGCATTTTCTCTCCGGTTAACTTCTCTGCGGTGTTCACTGTTGATCAAGTAGCATTTTACCACATGTAAATTTAAAATCACGGAATGCATTTTACCCGTTAAAGATTAATAAGAATATTTAACACTAAACTAATAATGAAAAAAAATATTCATATTCATCAAATAAATAAAAAAATTTAAGTTATTCTTATTTTTTTTTTAAATATATTGTAATGCCCGTGAATTTTTAAGCGTCATTATTAATTAAATATATAATTTAATTTCTAATGAGTTAATTTGTGTGCTTATTTAAATCTTTGCACGTATTGGTAAACTACGTGACTAGGTGATTGATTGAATTAAATTAATTAAAGGGAGTCAATAATAGTATAGTTAAATTAGTGATCAAGCTCTAAGGTTTAATATCAATAAATTGATAAAGTAATTATTAATTAAATAGTCAATTAAATTGAATATAGTTAGTAAATTAAATTGAGTAAATTAATTAATAAAAGTATTAATTAATGAGAATATTGTCAAATTGAATAATAAAATTTAATAGTCCAATTAGTAATCAATTACTAATTGATTAACTTATTTAATTAATGGACTAAGACCAATCATTTATTTGACCATGAATGGAGTTGTTAATAGTATGACAAATTAATTAATCAATCATTGGGTTAAATTAAATGATCCAATATTGCATTAAATAGATTTGGTTTCATTAGCCCAATCATTTAATTTTAAAGCCCAATATGTATTTAATGTATAGTCCAAAATCTAGCCCACTTGGTAATTTAAAGGTGTAACATTAAATGATTAATTGTAGCATGTTGGTGACAATATTTTTGGGACAAAACCCCTAGTATTTTCGGCAATGAGAGAAAGCTGAGAGCAAGTTGCTTTTCAAAATTTATTTTATTTAATTAACTAGTTGTGTTGGAGGTTGTGTGCTAGACTTAGTGGTGTAGCCTCCTAAGTTTTCAATTAGCCACCCTACATAAAAGTTTATATACTAGCTTAATAATGGTAAAATGTATACTTACATTTCTTATATGTAATATTATTGTAAGTATTCCTCCCTTGGTTAGTCATTTAAGAGAGAGAACACTTGCATTTTATTTCCTTCATCTCCTAAGAGAGTTGAGAGCATTTGAGAGCAAAAATATTTTGAGTCACCAAGTTAGTGAAGGAGTTCTATCTAGTTCATGTCCTCCTACACAACATACTTTGGGAAGAAGAGGAAAGTAGCCATCAAAAGCAAAAGGTAAGAAAATCCCTACAAAACTCTAATTTTGTTTTTCTCTTGATTTTCATAGTAAAAATGTTAAGTTCAAGTTCTAAATGCCTAAAATCTTGCTATATATATTTATATAGGATATCATATAGTTTAAATATGTAATGGTATGGGTTTATGTAGAAAAATCTAGCAAAAAGCTTGAAATAATTTTTACCGACGGTTAGAGCGTGACTTGTTCGAAGAAATTGCACATTTTGAAATTTATAAATTATTTTTGGGACTTTAAATTTTTTGGTAATATGTGGGTAAGTTAAGAACAAAACCTAGTTGGAATCATTTAAAAAGAAGTTGAAATGAGTGAGTTATGGATTTTTGACAAAACACCCCATTGTCGGAAAACATGTATGAACAGTCCACTTTCGGGCTGATTTCAGTGTAAAAAACTTGTCTAAATTTATATTTTGATGATGAAATCTTGTAGTTCGGAAAGATACGAGTCCAACGAGACCGACTGGATCTCAATCGGAGTTGTAGATCTCAAGTTATTCAAGTTTTGGTCAAGGACCCCAAATCTAAAAAAAAATCCGAAAATACTAAAACCCCCTGTCGGTTCACTATTCACCGAACCGACGCAATTTTTCGGCGACTGGTTCGGCACTATTACGGCCGGTTCCGGCGACCCCGTTTGGACCCAAATTTTTCTAACATTATGTAGAATATTATCATATTTATTTGGTAATTTTTTAATGTACTGAAGTGATGTTTAGTTTAATTAGTGATTAAAACCTATTTAAATCATTTAAAAATTATTAAATGATAAAGGTTAATACTACTAATTGATTATTAAATTAATTAAACATTGTTTAAGTGTAATTAACTATTTAATTATTATTGAATCAATATTAAGTAATAATTAAATAGAATTAGTGATAATATACTAGCTATTTATTATTTAATTAAGATTAAATAATAAATATGGTTAAATAATTAATCTATTGTTATTTAATTAATATCGAATAATGATTAAAGAGTGTTTAAGTTAATAAACTAATTATTTATTATTTAAATAAGATTAAGTAATAAATAATGATAATTACTCATTTAAATGTTATTTAATTAACATAAAAGTTAATAAATTAATTATTTATTATTTAATAATAAATAATAAATAAGGATAATAATTAATTATTTATTATTTAATATTAATTAAATAATAAATAAGGGATAATAATTATTTAATTATTATTAAATAGTAATTAAATACTAATAAAATAAAATTAATTATTAATTAATATTTAACTAATATTAAATAATAATACACTAATAAATTAATTATTTATTATTATGTAAGTAATAATAAATAATATATAAGGATTATTAACAAATAATTAAAGACAAATAAGATTAATAATTTGATTATTCAAATAATGAGTATATATAATTAGTTATTATTATTATTATTAAATAATAACTAAAGGTAATTAATTAATTACTATTTAACTAATATTAAATAGTAATTAAATGAAGATAGAATTAATAAAATAAAGAGAGTTTAAATAACACATTAATTAAACAATTATAATAAATTGTTTAAGGGTTTAATAAATGAATATTACTTAAGAAAAAGTAATGTTAATTAATTAAACAATTATAATTAATTGTTTAAGGGTTTAATAAGTGTTTATCACTTAAGAAAAATATTATTAATTAATTAAATCATTAGCCTAAAGATCAATTAAGTGTCTTATACGATTAATGATAGTTTATTAAATTATGTGTGTTATGTGATTGACTTATTTGCTAAATAATAGCATAAATAAGCTTATCAATATACAATTATACGCAGTGCTAATTGATAGACCAACATTATTAATGTTAGGTCAATTGAAGAGAGTCGTATAAAGCTAGATAGCTGTAAGTCGACAGTCAAACAAGTTTCCTTTCCTTACTCATATTTTATTGAGCAAGTTCCTTAACCCTACTCAAATTATATTCGGGCAGGATGTTACTGTATTGCAAGTTATTTATTTAAGCTTGAACCTTATTTTCAAGCATGCTTTAAGTGGTTTAATTACTTTACAATTATTCCACATCGATTTTATTGATACTCGCACTTGGTGCACTTGAATTCGTACAGTCTTGAACTTGTACATTATTTAAAATTCTATAATTCATAAACTGTTTAAGATTGAGTCTGAACCCTTGTTCGGTCAGACAATTGTATGAAATTTTTATATAAAGGCTATCCAGACCAATTGATGGTATGGATTCATAGACTGAAGTGAACACCCTTTTCTTTTAAAAGAGTACCCCACGTATCTAATATAAGATACAAACAGCAGAGTTGAATGTTATGCATATACATAGCGTACGCGAGGCTGATCCCCTCAAGTACATATTTTGTAGCCAGTAACCAAAGGGTCAATCAGTTATTGATTCCGTTGGAAGTTTATTGTTCAAAGTCTACTTGACTATCATTTATTCTAAAAGCAATTATTATTCTTGCTTCCGATATTCATATTGTTGAATTCTTTTTTTTATATTCCGTTCATCATGATATATCTGTTATTGTTACATTTAAACTTGTTGAGCAAACTAGTTGCTCATCCTTGCTATATCATGACTTTTATTGCAGTTAAACCCGAGACTTCAGGGAAGGGCAAGGGTAAAAAAAAGATGAAGTAATAGACTTCAAGTAGCTGACTTTGTTTTATGTTTAGTTTAATTTACTATCAATATAATTTGAACCCTGATTAATATTTATGGTATGTTTTGCTTTATGTATTAAGGTTATCGAATCGTGGGACTAGTAACACCTTTTGAATGAACAACATATGTTTATTATATTCCGCATTTAGTCATTGTATGTTGTTTAGAGGTGGATGGTTGTATTGGATCGTGATGACCGAATCCGGGCATTTGAGACTCGAATTTGGGGGCGTCACATATACAACTCTATATTAAAAATTAAATTAAATGATTGGTGTTGATTTCAATTATATTCCAATTAAACTGAAAAAAAACATATATTAGAAGGGAGTCTTTAGCAAATATTGAAAAGGAGTTTAAATACGTGAGAAATGTTACAATAACAAATTACGGTTTAAGAAAGTATATACAAAATAATTTGTTACTTTACCATAAATTGGATTAATTCGATAGTTTAACTAATTATAATCGTACACATTATTTTATGTATCATTTTTATAAATATAACGTTTTGATCTCAAATACGTCTCACATATTATTTAAGATATACTATTTGAAATCAAAAATTTCGAACTCTTAACATTAATCTTTTATACTCCCACCATCTCATAAATATTCAACACAATTTTTTGCATAACTTTTATGAAAATGTTAAACTCATATTTGATTTCTTAATTAACCTCTATGCAATAAGTGGTTGAGAATATTACTCTCCTCGTCCCTTAATATAAGTTGTTTTAGAGTTGTGCACAAGTATTAAGGAAATAATTGTATAACATTAAATATAATATCAATTGTCTATATTGTCCTTGTATTGGAAAAAGAGAGAGTGATTTATTGGAAAAAAAATAGTGAGAGAACCAAAGTTATATTTAATACTTGGGGTAATATTAGAAACTAAGCAGTTAATGTTTACTTGAAATTCTCAAACGTCATACATTAAGAGAGAAAAATATTTCTCTAAAACGACTTAAATTAAGGGACAGAGAGAGTATGAAAAAGGGTATGCTAGGAGTTTCAAACTTTTGATCTTAAAACGTGTCTCAAATAATGTGTCATCATTATATTGATCGGATAAATTTCATGTGATTGGTTATGTTTTAAATTGCCACCAAAATATTTAGTGTCATGTCATTTGAGACCTCTAACATTATATTATAAAAGTTTGTGAATCACACAAGTTTTAGTTAACGAAGGTGCCCACTATATATTTAAATGATAAACATGGTATTCTATAAGTCCTGTTATGTTTTTTTTGTATAATTATAATTGCGATGTAGATTAATATATGAGATTGAATAAGAATATAAGTTAGACCACTATATTACATATTTGATAACTAACTGTACTACCCGTGCCTCCGACACTACGTACGAAGGGGAAGGAGAGGAGAAATTGCCGGCGCTAGAGAATGAAGGAGGCAGATGGCGAGCTCGGGAGGAGAAAGAACAGAGGAGGATCTGAGAGAGAGAGAGAGCAATTTTTTTTATTTGAAGTTAAAGATGATATAATGGACGGTGGGATTTATCCCAAACTTTGAACGGTCCTGATGGTTTATTAGGGTGAGCGGGAAATTCAAAATTAGTTGTGTTTTGTTAGATAAATAGTTATCCATGTAACAAAAAAACTGAAACATAAAGTCACAAACTTTTCCTTGTGGAATTTATATTTCTACAAGTAAAAATTAATATTTTCACAAGCTATCTTTTATGAGTGTGAGACCTATTTAATGTTTTTACTAGTATCCTTACACATGTTGTGTGTTAAAAATATATAAAACGCCAAAAATGAGTGTTATTAAAATATTTTATTAAAAAAGTTATAACCTTAATTTCACTTATCTCACCATCCTTTTTTCTTCTTCTTAATTTTCTTTCATTAGTTTTACACCACGTTCAATTCATAACACTTGGTGTTTATCTTCAAGATTCCAAGATTCACTTTTCCTCGCTCCCTAATAAATTAACTAACTTTAAAGGGTAAAAAAGAAAATAAAAAAGCTTCACTTTTGTATTTACACCAAAAGTAATTATCAACATCTTCTTCCCACTTTATAATATTATATAATATAGATACATATATATATAGAGAGAGAGATAAATGTGAAAAAGAATTTGTGAAATTACCTGTTTTAATTGTGAAAATATTGAGAAAAAAAACACCCCATCGCTAAAAAAGCACGGTGGAGCCCTGTGATTCATTTTACAACTCTACCAAATCCCACTTACACCTTTGGTTGGTAAACATGGCTATTATTAATAAAATTGATATTGATTTTGTTTTATTTTAATTAGCTTAATACAGTCTACAGTGAAAACCACTTAAGAATTATTACTGGTTGTACAAATGTTATTTTTAAAAATAAAAAAAACTTATGCAAGAATTTAAAATATAATTTTTGCAAATTAACTATGATTATATTTATTGATTAAATTGATAAACCTGATTTTCAGGTTTTCAGGGAGATTAATAGTCATTTGAGAACAATGATATCGTGAAAAATATTATTGTCCTTAATTTCTCATATTTGGAGTTAAAAAGTTACACCTCAGCATTTTTTTTCTTTCTGTTTTTAGTTTAATGTCAATTTTTCTAATGAGGTGACAACGTTTAAGGATTAAAGTAATACTCTAAAAAAATAATGCAAGGAACTAATTTTTATTTATTTTTAAAAATCTAACAGGAACTAAAATGAAACTAAATTATGAGTACATGGACTAGATGGATCGTTTGGCATTTTTGTAAGTATAACGCTGAGGGTCTCAATTTTTTTATTTTTTTATTATCTCAAATACGTCTTAATCTAGGGGAGAGCCTGATGCAGATTGGTGCGAACTTGTATCCGCATCCGCATCCACATATGTGCGGATACTATATTTAAAATCGCATCGCACCGGATGCGGATGTGGTTACAAATGCGGATATAAGGACTTTTAAAATTTTAAAAATAAATAAATAATTATCAAAATTTAATCCATAAAGATAACAAGTAAAAATATAATAACATGATTGAAATTGTTGTTAAATGAGACCAACAACAAATAAGTTAATAATTCATCACAATTACCATATATAATAAAATATTAACACAACTTTAATCAACTAGTAAAATCCGATAAGAAATTAAGAAAATGTGACATTAGCTCTTAAGTCACAAAAACAGCAAAGGAAAAGTTTCGACAAAAATAGTGACGAAAAAGTTTCGATAAAAACACTCAATTTATTGATTAAATCATATAAACATTATAAGGACATGATTTTTTTAATAGTTTATCTGGTAATTAATCAATAAATTAATGTACAAGCTATAAAACCAATGCAAATAACGCCTAACTTGGTTGTGCACAAGAGTGTTCATATTGTGTATTATTCTAATTCATGTGAGGTAGTTAGCACCTTAATCTACATTTTAGGATATCTAAAATAATTTACAACTTATTCATGTGTTTTAATTTTTGGTATTATATTTGGAGACTAATAAAGGAGTTAGATTTAGATTTTAGAATTTCTAAGTATGTATGTGTGTGTGTATATATAGAGTCCGGTTCAGGAACGAGCTAGTCTGTTAATGTATGAGCCCGTTCCTGAACGGCTCCGTATATATATAACAAATTATATATGTGCGGATACATATGGTGCGGTGCGGTGTGGTGCAGATACTTTTTGTATCCACATCCATATCCACATATGTGCGGATATTAAGTTTAAACATCGCACCGCGTATCCGCATCGCACCGCACTATAACGTGCGGATTTTGCGGATGCAGTACAGATGCGGTTACAAATACGGATTCTTGCTCTCTCCTCTCACACATCATTTAAGACACTATTTGAAACCGAAAATTTAAAAATCTAACATTAATCTTTTATACTATGAAAATATTCATATTCATCAAATAATAAAAAATAGTAAATTATTCTTATATTTTAAATTAAATAATAGGTAGTGATTTTAGTTGTATTCCAATAAAATTGGAAACAATACATATTTAAAAGGGAGTCTTTAGCAAATATTGAAAATGAGTTTAACTCCCGGGGGTAATGCTATAATAACAAATTATGGTTACCAAAAAATGTATATAAAATAATTTGTCAAATTATAATTGGATAATGTTTTACCATATATGGATCACTTCGATAATTTAACCAGTTATAATTATACACATCATTTTGTATCTCGATTTTATACAGACAAAACGACCCATTTGTTCATTGTACTCATAATTTGGTTTCATTAGTCCATGTACATTGGTTGTGTTGTTTCCCAAAGGCACTTAATGTAACACCTCCTTCCCAAAAATAGAAAGGGAGACTACACACAGATATAACAGAAATATAAACTAATATCAAAATTATAACGAGAAAAGATTAGTCTTAAAGAGGTATTAACAATTGTCCAACCGGCTCAACATACATAATGTTTAGTACATTCTAATCTTAATAAATGTTCAATACCAGAGACCCAAACATCAAAACATAACCAAATATCTAAACTATCTAGGTGAGAAGCTCTCATCATACTTGCCCATGATCCCCTTGAGTACCTGCCGGAAGAAAAACACAGCATGAGCCAAATACCCAGTACGGATATAGAGTACAGAATTATGAACTGAGCTGAAATGAATAACAAAATCAACTAAACTGAACTGAGTTGTATCACAAAAACCTAATAGTCTGAAGAAATGGCAGGCTGTTATTTCATAACGAGCTCAAAAATATAGCTTGTCACATAAACAAGTCAAATAATGTCACATAAGCAAATTAAATAATGCCACATAGACAAATCACACATTGGACTGCAGATCCAAATGCATGTAAAATCGGAAGGGGTGTTTGGCACAACATCACCAATCCGCAGAACAGAACAGAAAACTAGGGCCGACCCATACGCCTCTCACAAATCACCAAATAGCCAACTCCCATCGGAACACAAATCAGAGACGCAGTGGACTAATCACACCGCTACGGAAAGTGTCATGTCTCTCGTGCCAATACGATATGCCTGTGGTACCCCCATAGGTAGTTATAGCTCAAGTATACCCTATGGTATATTCTAACAAAGATATCATGTCACAACACATGTGACACAGTACCAAAAAAAGGGTTCTATACGTACATATTGAGTCAAATCAAATCATAATCATAATGTCACAAAAGAAGGTAACAACCTATACCGCTCTACAGATATCATGATAATCTAACTCAAAGAGTACAAATATGAGTCATATGTATCAACTCAAAAATGAAATAATTATATGAATTTCACAAGAAACAATTATGTGAAATAATATTGGAATTCAAAACGCGGAACAAAACGAACTAATTAAATTTCATAAGAGTATTACTGAAGGAGTACGGAATCCGTACCTGTAGTACGCAATGCAATACCCACAATTACAGATGCAATTGGTTAGAATCGCTCAATATAATCTATTCACCAAAATAATATATTTTATTAAATACTACAATATTAGTATTTAATAGTTTTTATGCATATATTAAACCCTCCATATTATTTTATTAAATTAATAAATTAGGGAGAACATTTTTTATAATTGAGATACATAATATTTAGTCAAAGTAATACCAAAATATTAACTAACAAACTAACTAGAATATACTAATTAAATTATAAAATAATAATATAGAAAATTAAATTAAATAAATACACAAAAAAGAAAGAAAGAAAGAAAAAGAACATACCCGAAATTATGAGGTTCGCAGTCTGCCTACACCCTCGATACTGAAAATTTTAACTAAGGAGGTTCTTGAAAGAGTCCCTCTTACAAAAAGTATTTTCTTAAAATAAAAAAATCCTTATTGTTTAGTAAGTGAAACAAAAGTATTAGTTACATATATATAGACTAATAAAGGAGAGAGGGTTGGTAAATTAGGCGATGTGGGATTAAGAAAGGGATGGGTATTACATTACTTCCCCCTTAAAAAGGATTTCGTCCCCGAAATCAAAAGAAAAGGAACGTGCCTAATTAGCAAAAAGATGCGGATACTCTGCCCGGATAAACTCCTCCATCTCCCAAGTTGCCTCTCGTTCCGAATGATTTTTCCACAAAACTTTAACAAACGAAATTATTTTTCTCCTCATAATCTGCTCTTGACGATCTAAAATTTTCTCGGCTTGTTCCTCACAAGTAAGATCCTTCCGAATCTTATCGAATGGATATTGTTCCACATGCAACGGATGATAATGATAACTTCTCAATACTAACACATGGAACACATTATGCACATGAGCTAATTGTGGCGGCAGAGCTAACCGATATGCAACTTCGCCGACCCTTTCCAGAATCTCAAATGGCCCAATATAACGTGGACTAAGTTTACCTTTTAATCCAAATTGTCGAATACCCTTCCACGGAGAAACCTTCAAAAATACATGTTCACCAAGTTTGAACTCTAAAGTCCTCCTGTGCTTATCAGGATAACTCTTTTGCCGAGATCGAGCAAACCTCAGTTTCTTCTTAGCCACAACTACGTTCTCCATAGTGATTTGAACCAACTCAGGCCCTTCTATATCACCTTCTCGCCAACCTCATCCCAACAAGTTGGTGTTCGACACTTTCTACCATACAATGCCTCAAACAGAGCCATATCAATACTTGCATGCCAACTATTGTTATAAGCAAATTCAACAAAGCTCAAGTACTCATCCCAATTACCCGACTATTCTAATGCGCAAGACCTCAACATATCCTCTAAAGTCTGGATAGTCCTCTCAGATTGCCCATCAGTCTGTGAAAGGAAAGAAGTATTATATTTTAGTCGAGTGCCCCAAGCTCGCTGAAACCCTTTCCAGAACCGTGAAGTGAACCTTGGGTCTCGATCTGAAACAATTGACACTGGAGTTCCATGAAGTCTAACAATCTCCTGTTGAAAGATTTGTGCTAACTTATCTACAGAATAACCCTCCTGGATAGCTAAGAAGTGGGCTGATTTGGTCAATCGATCTACTACAATCGAAATAGCATCATTTTTCCTGAAAGTTTTTGGCAACCCAGTAACAAAATCCATTGTAATATCCTCCCACTTCCAACCAGGAATATCTAATTATTGCAGTAATCCACTAGCACGTTGATGCTCAATTTTCACTTGCTGACAAGTAAGACACCTTCCCACATATTCGGCCACATCTTGCTTCATCCCATTCCACCAAAAATTCTTCTTTAAATCCCTATACATCTTCATAGAACCCGGATGAATAGAAAATAGTGAAGTATGAACCTCAGCCAATACGACCTCCCGAATAGTTGGATCTGACGGCACACATAACCGCTTACCCCAACCAAATCACGCAATGGTCATCAATACGAAACTCAGACTACTTTTCCCCCTTCAAATTTTGCGCTATAGCCCATCACTCGCCATCTTCTTTTTGAGCTTCCTTAACCCTCGAGATAAGAGAGGGCTCTACTCTCATACCTGCTAAAAGCCCATTTACACCTTGTACATATAACTCCAACTCCAACAGTTCCATATCTGAAATAAGTTGTAGTTGTGTAATAAGGGCTGCTACACTCCCTGAACTCTTTCGGCTAAGCGCATCTGCAACTACATTCGCCTTCCCAGGGTGATATTGAATTCTAGCGTCATAATCTTTGAGAAGCTCCAACCAATGCCTCTGCCTCATATTGAGCTCCTTTTGAGTGAATATGTACTTAAGACTTTTGTGATCGGTGAAGATATCACAAGTCTCGCCATACAAATAGTGCCTCCAAATTTTTAAAACAAAGATTACTACTGCCAACTCCAAATCATGAGTGGGGTAGTTCACCTCATAAGGTTTAAGTTGCCTAGAAGCATAAGCAATCACCTTACCGTGCTGCATCAAAACACACCCCAAACCCTTCTTAGAGGCATCACTATAAATTTGGTAACCTCCTGTCCCTGATGGCAATGTAAGTATTGGAGTTGTCACAAGTCGTTTCTTCAACTCCTCAAAACTCTTTTCGTGCTCCTCATTCTACACAAACTTTGTGCCTTTTCTCATCAACTCAGTCAATGGCAAGGCAAGTAAAGATAACCCTTCTACAAATCGCCTATAATACCCTGCCAAACCCAAAAAACTCCTAACCTCCGTCACCGTAGTAGGTCTCGACCATTTAGTGATAGCTTCAACCTTCGTAGGATCCACCTTAATGTCTTCAACAGACATAATGTGACCCAGAAATATAACCTGCTCCAACCAAAACTCGTATTTGGAGAATTTAGCATATAATTTCTCTTTTCGTAAAATTCTCAAAACTATGCGAAGATGTTCCTCATGCTCCTCCTTAGACTTAGAGTAAATCAAAATGTCATCAATAAAGACAATGACAAATTTGTCCAAGTACTCCCTAAACACCCGATTCATCAAATCTATAAACACCGCCGGAGCATTAGTTAACCCGAATGGCATCACTAGAAACTCATAATGCCCATAGCGAGTACGGAAAGCTGTCTTAGAGACATCCTCATCTCTCACCCTTAACTAATGATAACCCTATCTTAAGTCTATCTTCGAAAAATACTTCGCCCCTTGAAGTTGATCAAATAAATCATCAATCCTCGGTAAAGGGTACCGATTCCTGATGGTAATTTTGTTTAACTCTCTGTAGTCTATACACAACCTCATAGACCCATCCTTCTTCTTTACAAATAAAACTAGAGCTCCCCACGTTGACACACTCGGTCGAATTACACCACGATCTAATAATTCTTGCAACTGCTCCTTCAACTCTTACAATTCCAATGGTGCCATCCTATATGGAGCCTTAGAGATAGGCTCTGCACCAGGAACAAGCTCAATGGTAAAATCAACTTCCCGTTGCGGTGGCAACCTTGACAATTCCTCAGGAAACACATCAAAAAATTCACGAACAATTGAAACATCCTTAATACGAGACTTTCCCATAGAGGTATCATTCACAAATGCTAAGTATCCCTCACAACCCCTAGCCACTAATTTTCCAGCTTTTAGAGCTGAAATTAATTTCACCACCTTACCCCGTCGTGAACCTTGATACACAAATCTGGGGACTTCAAATCCCCAAAGATAATTCTCTTCGATTGATAATCGATAGTGGCCTGATGCTTATCTAACCAGTCCATTCCAAGAATCACATCAAAATCGTGCATACCCATCGGTAAAAGATTTACCCTACGAATCTTATCTCCAAAACTAATAGGACAATCTTGATCTAAATCAGAGATAACAATAGAATTTTCCATCGAGGTAGTAATAGACATAATAGAATTTAAAGACAGAGATGACACACCAAGGTGTCGAACAAAAGAATTTGCAACAATCGAATGGGTAGAGCCAATATCAAATAAAATAGAAGCCTCACGATTGCCAACTATAAGAGTGCCAGAAACAGTACCTGGCGCACCTGCTGCCTGATTATGTGTCAAGGCGAAGACCCGTCCATCGCAGTGCTGACCAACATTGCCACCATTATCACCAATTTCATCATTACCACGTGGTCGGGTACAATCTTTGGCAAGATGACCTAACTGACCACACAAAAAACATGCACCGGTAACTCTGTGACAAGGTCTCCCTGGATGGTTAGCCCCACAAGTAGCACAAGGAGTTATTGGAATAAGATTAGGGTTACCCTCACCTACTGGTCCTGGGTAACGACTTTGATTTTGCCTTTGCTGACGATTCTACCATCGCTGACGATTATTACCTTGCTGAGGCAACTATTGATAGTTTGTGTTCTGATTCTGGCCACGCCACTGTCCCTGTTGACCACCTCGGTTCTTGTTCCACTGACCATTCTGATTTTTCCCCTGCTAACTTGAAACTTGACTTTGCTGGTCATCTCTATCCCTCTTCCGACTTCCCTCTAGTTTAGAAGCTCGAAAGTCTTGTCGTTCCATCTCAATATTCTTGGCTCATTAGCCACTGCTGACACATCTTCAAATTTAATGTTAATGAGATGTTGGCGATATTTATAATGAATTCTCCACTTAAATTTCTCAGCTTGTTCTGTTGCAGTCCTTGCTGAGGTTCCTGCAAAACTTGCCAACCTAGTGAACCTTGTCATAAAATTCGTAACATACTCATCCTCCTTCTGCCGAATAGACAGATACTCTTTACTATAAGCCTCTTTATCAGCAGCTGAGAAGTATTGTTGATAAAAGATATCACAAAACTCTGCCCAAGTAAGTGCCTCCATATATCCATCACCCTTTGTTACTTTCATTGCTTTCCATCACCTTTGCGCATCCCCCTCTAATTTATAAGTAACCATCACCACTTTTTGGTTATCCGAGCATCCTAGCACATCAAATATCTTTTCTAAATGGGCAACTCAATTCTCTGCATCAATTGGAGTTGGAGCTGAAGTGAATGAATGTGGTTTCTGTTTTTGAAATCTCTCTAACCACAAATACATCGGAACAACCGATGGATTAACCCCAACAGTATTCATTTCTTCTTCATTTGTCTACGAACCACCATTCCCGGGGTTCCCTTGATTAGGAATTTCTGGCGTCGGTTATTGTATTGCCTGAACGACTTGTGACACCAATTGTGGCAAAGCCTGATTAATCGCCTAATTTACCAAAGCTGCCAATTGAGTATTATCTTGATTATTCGATTGCACATCATGCTGCATATCAGAATGTACATCGGGTTGGCGCATGCCTCTTTCCCTGCTATTTCCTCGTCTACCAGCAACTCTAGCGGATCTACGAGCCATCTAATAAAGAAAACAACAGACTGAAGCAAAATAATTTGAATTCAATTAATATGATAGCTGAACGAAATATCAAATGGAACAAAAACCTAACCCAAAGTCTACCCATAACTCACAGGTCGAACCTAAATAGGTTTTCTACAAGAAAGAACCTATGTTATGATACTAACTATGTAACACCCCTTCCCAAAAATAGAAAGGGAGACTACACACAGATATAACAGAAATATAAACTAATATCAAAATTATAACCGAAAAAGATTAGTCTTAAAGAGGTATTAATAATTGTCCAACCGGCTCAAAATACATACTGTTTAGTACATTCTAATCTTAATAAATGTTCAATACCAGAGACCCAAATATCAAAACATAACCAAAATATCTAAACCATCTAGGTGAAAAGCTCTCATTACACTTGCCCATGATCCCCTTGAGTACCTGCCGGAAGAAAAACACAGCATGAGCCAAATGCCCAGTACGGATATAGAGTACAAAATTATGAACTGAGCTGAAAAGAATAACAAAATCAACTAAACTGAACTGAGTTGTATCACAAAAACCTAATAGTCTGAAGAAATGGCAGACTGTTATTTCATACCGAGCTCAAAAATATAGCTTGTCACATAGACAAGTCAAATAATGTCATATAGGAAAATTAAATAATGCCACATAGACAAATCACACATTGGACTTTAGATCCAGATGCATGCAAAATCGGAAGGGGTGTTTGGCACAACATCACCAATCCGCAGAATAGAATAGAAAACTAGGGCTGACCCTTATGCCTCTCACAACAAATCACCAAATGGCCAACTCCCATCGGAGCACAATCAGAGACGCCGTGGACTAATCACACCGCCACAGAAAGTGTCATGTCTCTCGTGCCAAAATAACATGCCTGTGGTACCCCCACAGGTGGTTATAGCTCAAGTATACCCTATGGTATATTCTAACAAAGATATCATGTTACAACACATGTGACACAGTACCAACAAAAAGGGTTCTATACGTACATATTGAGCCAAATCAAATCATAATCATAATGTCACAAAAGAAGGTAACAACCTATACCGCTCTACAAATATCATGATAATCTAACTCAAAGAGTACAAATATGAGTCATATGTATCAACTCAAAAATGAAAGAATTATATGAATTTCACAAGAAACAATTATGTGAAATAATAACGAAATTCAAAATGCGGAACAAAACGAACTAATTAAATTTCATAAGAGTATTACTGAAGGAGTACGAAATCCGTACCTGTAGTACGTAATGCAATACCCACAATTACAGATGCGATTGGTTAGACTCGCTCAATATAATCTATTCACCAAAATAATATATTTTATTAAATACTACAATATTAGTATTTAATAGTTTTTATGCATATATTGAACCCTCCATATTATTTTATTAAATTAATAAATTAAGGAGAACATTTTCTTATAATTGAGATATATAATATTTAGTCAAAATAATACCAAAATATTAACTAACAAACTAACTAGAATATACTAATTAAAATTATAAAATAATAATACAGAAAATTAAATTAAATAAATACACAAGAAAGAAAGAAAGAAAAAGAACATACTCGAAATTATGAGGTTTGCAGTCTGCCTACGCCATCGATACTGAAAATTTTAACCAAGGAGGTCCTTGAAAGAGTCCCTCTTATAAAAAGTATTTTTTTAAAATAAGAAAATCCTTATTGTTTAGTAAGTAAAACAAAAGTATTAGTTACATATATATAGACTAATAAAGGAGAGAGGGTTGGTAAATTAGGCGATGTGGGATTAAGAAAGGGATGGGTATTACATTTAAGATCTAAAGGGGGGGGGGATTGAATAGATCTTTTAAAAATTACTTGTTTAAAACCTTTTATCCAAAAGATGATAATCAGATTAATTTAGCATAGCGAAAAATGTGATATTTAAAAGATTTCCCCTTAAAGATAAGTTAAATAGTTTCAGTTCATGGTTAAGTTAACATAACAATCACAAATAGTTATATAGAAAAAAATATATAATAACAGAAATGTAAATGACACAAGAGATTTTAAGTGGTTCGGAGACTGAACAACTCCTATTCCACTCTTCTTCTTCAACAAGTAGGAATTCCATTATAAATTTGATCACAGTGATCAAGACACTCTTGCCCTTTTCAAGTTCAGCAGACTTGGATATTTTAGTCACAAAGACAAAGACACAAAGAGCTCTTCAAGCCCAGCAGACTTGGTAGTTTAGTCACAAAGACAAGAACACTCTTGCCCTTTTCAAGCCCCGCAGACTTAAATCAACTCAGTACCCTAGATACTCTTCAAGTCCAGCAGACTTGGAATCTCTATGGTCACAAAGACCTGAACGAACAGTTGTTAAATGTTAGTGAGAGGTGCTACTAAGATGTCGTTAATATCTTCTTCTCAAATATTTAGCAGCTTGAACCAGATGTTCAAATCGTAGAGTCAGTTCTTTAGTTTGGACAGACTTTTTGGCTCATTAATTTCTTGTTCGTTACTTGTGTTTTGAAAATCTGCAGCCCTTTATAGTCTGCCTGAGATTTCTTCCCGTTGCTAGGTTTCCATTAGCACATTTAATGCTTTAGATACTCTGAGATATTTGATGTGGACATTTTGAGTTTAGGTGTCAGCTTTCTGGAGTTTAGCCTGTCACATCAGCCTGCAATTTCACCAACCACTTTGACCCGTCGCTTTCAGTAAACTAGTTGTTAGACATATCCTTTGGTCTTCTATTTTCACTCAAGTGTGTTTGGTAAAGATTATCGGGATTCTCAATCAAGTAGATCTTCCATGTCAGTCTGTCAGAGTTGATTGCTTTACGATCATGTGAGTTCGTAGTGTGGATTCTACGTCCTGAATATAACTTTACGATAAGTCTGGTACTCTACGAGTCTTTCTTCAGCCAAATGAATTAGGAGGTGGTCTACCATTTGATTTTAACCTTGTGATTCTGAAGCACTCTACGTTCAATCCTTGCTGAGAGAGCTTTGCTAGTCTTTACGATTTTGTCCACTTTACGATAATTATAAGCCACAGCTTTGCAATGAGTGTAAAGCTTTATGATTGACAAATCGACTTTACGTTTTGTCTAAAGCTTTACGATAGGAGAATTAAGTCTGCAATCTTGTACATATTTCCTTATAGCTCATCAGACTAATCTATACACATCAATCCTATACCTCCTATCAACTCAACGTAGATCAACCTAACAAGTTTGATCGTACTCTAAGTCCTTGTACATTAAATCAGTTAAGGACTTTACAGAAGTTCATTGATACAAATATACTTTACGATCTTTCATCATCAAATCAAATCATATAAGTCATGCAGATTCCAGCAGTTTTTTTAAAAAAAAAATATGCTTACACTATTTTTTAGAGTATTACTTTAGTCATTAACGCTACCACCTTATTAAATATAATATGACATGACATTAAAAAAAGAAAAAAACATGATGAAATGCAATTTACTTTTTTTTTTCTAGTTAATTTTTAAGATTTTAAAATTATCAAAATTGATATTAATTGTGTTTTATTTTAATTAGCTCAATAGTCTATAGTAAAAATTACTTAAGAATTATTACTGATCGTAAAAATGTTATTTTAAAAAATTAAAATAAACTTATGCAATAATTTAAAATATAATTTTTGTAAATTAACTATGGTTATCTTTATTGATTAAATTGAGAAACCTAAATTTTAAGGAGATTAATAGCCATTTGAAAATAATGATTTCATAAAAGATATTATTGTCCTTAGTTTCTCATATTTGGAGTTAAAAAGTTATACCTCAACAAATTTTTTCTTCTGTTTTTTAGTGTCATGTCAGCTTTTCAAATGAGATGACAGAGAAGATTTTTGAAAGAAAAAAAAAACATACAGCCTATAGGAACAAAAATAAAAACAAACCATGAGTATAATTTTTTTAAGTATAGCGCTGAAGGTCTCAATTTTTTATTATTATTATTTTTTAATCTCAAATACGTCGCACATGTCATTTAAAACACTGTTTGAAACTAAAAATTTAAAAATCTTAACATTAATCATTTTATACTCACTCCATCTCATAGATATTCAGCACAACTTTTGTGAAGATGTTGAACTCATATTTGATTTCCGAATTGACCTATGAGCCGTGAGTGGTTGATAATGTTCAAAAAAATATGAATTGCACAAGTTTCGGTTAATGAAGGAACCCACAATATATTCTTCTGATAAAAATAAGAGCATGAGTTTTGCTATGTATTGTAATTTTTTTTTATAAAATTGTAATTATAACGTATATTAATACGTGAGATTTGATAAGATTATAATTTGACCCACTATATTACATATATGATTAAAAATTTATACTTTATCTATTTCAAAATTAGAGATACAATTTGACTTTTGAGGTCAAACGACGGTATATTAAAAACTTCAAATTGATATGAATTTATTTAATTTTTGTTAATACAATTATTATAATAGTATAGTGTATAGTAAAAACTATTAATCATAAAATTTATTTCATTTCAAAATTTTTATGAGTCATACCAAATTTAAAATTTAATACGCCGTCGTTTGACCTCGAAAGTCAAATTGTATCTCTAATTTTGGAACGAAGGTAGTAACTAATATTATCCACGAAACAAAAAAATCGGAATATATTTCTAAGTCCTACTATGCATTACGATAAATTTATACCGAACTATAATCGTGAAACTTATCAATACATAAAATTATAAGAGAACTCTACTTATTACACGTACAGAAACAAAGATTAATCTAATACTTACCTACATAAATGACAATTAAAAAGTCTAACCTTTCCTATTCTTCTACTTGATTTTTTTTTTTTGGTATGTGAGAGGGAAGTTGTAGAATTAATTGTGAAGAAAAAAAAAAGCACTGTGGAGCCCTTGTGGGCTGTGAGTCATTTTACAACTACCAATTCCCACTAGGTCACACTTTCAGTCGGTAAACATGGCTATTTTCCGAACGAAACTCCGAACTACCTCTCACATATACAGTGGGTTAAGGATTAGTTTCGCAATAGCTCATTTGAGATAGTTGCTACTGGGAATGATATATTTCCGATTCATTCAACCTTTAATTCAATTTATTGTTCGGAGAATTTAGCATTTCTCAACAGTTGAGCTGCTTCCGATCGGAAGGTAATATTACTCTATCAAATTGGATCTCATTTGATTAAACTTGATTACATATAAGGATCGATAATTTTGTGTTTACAACTGAACATATTAGGTTTGTTTGCAAAAATAATAGGCGGGTTAATACTATTTGTACAAACATATTACAAATCAACTTATAAGTTGTACTTCACTATATATTACATGTTCGTCTACAACTTAATTTTTAACTTATAAATTATTTTTGAGAAGTAACAATTTAAATAGAATAATACTATTTAAAAAATGACTTATAGATTGTCGACGCCGGTTTTATCCGCTTATGCGATATTTGGTCTTTTCCAATTTTAGCCTTTTGATTAGATGATTTTTTGGGAAAAGGTCGGCTTGAATGTCGACGGGGTCCACCCTTTATTCTCGTGTGCCGGGTCAATTGACGATTTTGCCCTCCTGTCAGGGTTAGTATAGGAAATGCAAAAATCGGGTGTCTACATAGATCATTTTAACTTTATTTTTAACTTACTTTTTAAAAAATGACTTATAAATCAATTTAAATAGAATAATACTATGTGCACAAACTGTACACAAAAAGTTGTACATAAAAAGTAAGATCCATGTATTGCATATTAATAAAAATGTGTAAAATATCTCACTTCCTATTTTCTCTGTTTTTATGTTGTTTGTGCATAATTTTTGTCCATAACATTACTCTTTTAAATAAGTAAATTTGACCAAATGTAATAACTATTTTACTCTCATCTTTTTTATTATCTTTTTTATAAATGACATTTAATCTCTCTCTTTAAATCTACCCCTCTCCTTTTCGCTCCCTCCATATATTTTTTATTAAAATATTTTAATTAATATTAAACTTTTAAAAAATAACAATTAAATTTGCATTCATTAGGATAATTTTTTCCCCACATTTATTTAAGTTTTCCTTCTTGTAATTATTTTGAGTTTTGCAAATAATAATAATAATAATAATAATAATAATAATAATAATAATAATAAGAATAATAATAAGAGAGCCATACTGTATCAAAATGTCTAAAAGAATTGTAATAATAATATTGAATAATAACTCATGGATAATTGTCAAAAAAAGAAAAACTCAGGGATATTGAAGTTATGATTCTTTTAAATGTTTTGTTAACGTTGGAATGATGATTCTTATAACAAAATGTTGAATCAACCTATTCTTTTTATTAATGTTTTTTTTAGTAATTTTTACAATTTATTTGTCATTATCAGTCAAACACATTTACAACTTGTTTTAACTTAATTTTTAACTTATAAGTCAAATTGGCGCCAACCACTTTTACTTCTAAGTAACAAATAAAATGACTTATAATTCATTTTAAATTTGAACTTATAAATCGTTTTAAAATAAGTCATTGTCGAACGGGCCCTTAAAGCAATGGACTATGTTTTGTAATTTTTAAGTCATTTGATGATTGATTATATAATCCCAAGTAAAATGTGGTATTAATAATTCTCTTATGAGGTATGAAATTACCTAAGAAATAAATAACAAATAGTTCATGAGATTAAATAGTTCTCAGCGTTAAATTAATACAAATAGTTTTATCATATCCTTCATTTACATTATGATGTTAAATTAGCAATTAATTTGTATAGTGGCAATTACTTAGTTGATGAGAAGTTTTCAAAGGTACGGCACCTAAAAAATATTTGTTGATTTACAATTTTAATAAGAGTACTAACCTTCCCAGAAATGACATATATGACTTTGATGGTTTGTCTATAAGAAAAAAGTAAAATAAAATTCCATTCTCCGTAGGGCTGACTTTGACGGAAAAGTCGTAAACAAGAGTTGAAATTGTTCATTTTTGTGAGGTTGGAGAATTGCATCTAGGAATTTTCTATATTCCCATTTAAATCTTCTTTCTTTCCCACACCAATCTATATCTTTTGTTCTTAAGAGTAATTTGATGGCTAATTGATGGTTAGGAATAAAAATATATTTTTAATATTTGCAAATTAGACTGGAACCGAGGGAGTATTATTTTAGGGCCTATGTAAAAAATTTCCCACATTTTCCTATGTAAACGCCCAGAAAGGCATGTACAGCTTGTCAACTACCATCATATTTGATTCATTCAAAACTAAACACATTTTATAAGTTTGGATAGTATATTCAATGCTCAAGTGGGTTGCCTCCAAGTATTTACTTGACTATTGTATTCCAATAATAATAAAAAGGACCTCAATTATTCATTGACGTGCTTGGATGTAGCTGGTTTAACAACTAAGAAGTTGTTTGCTTGTATTGACTTTGTAAAGCTCTAACAAATTCTGTTTCTGAATGTACAGCTCTTAGCCTCTCTATCCCTCTTAATTTGTGACTTATTTCTTTAAAACATTCGATTGCTGAAATTTGTACCTCTCTCTAACATACTGGGTTTCAATTAATTGCTAGTTTAGTAATTACATCTCCATACTGGGTTTCAATGAGCTCTCCAGATAGAGCGTCATCCACATCTTTTTCTTCAAGAAAACGTCCAAGGAACCACGATGTGTTCCTCAGCTTCAGAGGCGAGGATACTCGCATGGGTTTCACAGGTCATTTATATGATGCCTTGACTAGGCAAGGTATTAATACTTTTAGGGATGATGAGAACCTTCGGGTTGGAGACCACATCAGGCCCGAGCTCTTAGAAGCAATCGCAGCATCAAGGTTTGGGATTGTGGTTCTGTCGAGTAATTATGCAACTTCAACATGGTGTTTGGAAGAAGTTGCATATATTGTTGATTGCATGGAAAAGATAGAGTTGATTGTTATTCCTGTATTTTACCATGTGGATCCCTCTAATGTGCGGTATCAAAAGAAAACTTTTGCGGAAGCCTTTGCGAAACATGAAGCAAGTAACAGCTTTGCACCAGAGAAGGTGGAAACATGGAGAGCTGCTTTAGGAAAAGTGGGTAATATAAGTGGAGTGCACGTACAAGGAACCCGGTAACTTTTTTCTTGCATAATTCTTCTTATTCTGCCGAATTTATTATTCCCTCTCTGGAAACAGTGCTATTCCCTCCTTTCTGAAAAAAAGAGGTTATGCTTCTAAAATGACAAATTTCATGCATAATTTTATGGTTCTTTATTTAACCTAATTAGAGATCAAAAATTCTTATTGCACTATCATAATAGTAGATTGTGGTGATCGCAAAATTTGAAGTTGGAACATGAAGCCACTTTATTGTCTCAAAAACATAAATATTTCTCTCTGGACAAAAAGGAAATGACCATACACAGCGCTTTCTGTCCAAGGAAAGTGTCATGTTGTATTTGAAATAATCGCAAAAGGTTGAAGTTTAATGCAACATAAGTAACTTCAGAATCTAGTGTGCAAGCAACCTCAATTTTTTTCTCTCTCATTGCAATTAAGCATTCCACATTTTAATCAATTCTGACCAACCGCATATAAATACACTCATGCTTAATCATTTTGCAGATATGAGTTAGAAGTCATAACTGAAATTGTAGGAAGGATCTCTAAGGACTTGCAGGATACATTACCTAGAGATGCTACCAAAGGCCTAGTAGGAATAGAATCTCGAGTAGAGCAGTTGAAAAGTCTTTTGAATATGGATTCTAATGATATTCGCTTCATAGGCATTTGTGGGATGAGTGGAATGGGGAAGACTACTCTTGCTGAAGTTGTCTATGAGGAAATTCGTAATCAATTTCAAGGATATAGCTTTATTGGAAACATTAAGGACATTTCTAGGAAAAATGACAATGATTTATGTAAGTTACAACAGAAACTCCTTGTTGACATCTTGAAGGATGAGCATATACGTGTAAGTAGTGTTGTTGAAGGAGTTAGCATGTTGAAGGTAAGGTTACGTGGTTTGAAGATTATAATCGTTTTGGATGATGTAAATAACCGTGAGCAATTAAAACTTTTGGTTGGAGAGCGTGAATGGTTCGGGCATGGTAGCAGAATTATCATGACAACAACAAATGAAGATTTGTTGACAATACACAAAGTGGACGACAAATATAAGTGTGGGGGATTAAACTTTTCCGATGCCACTAGACTTTTCAACTTGTCGGCCTTTACGGAAGGACAACCAAAACACGGTTATGAAAAGTTATCAAGTGATATTGTGGAACTTGTTGGTGGCCTTCCACTAGCTCTTAATGCTTTTGGTTCTCTTTTATTTGATAAAGGAAAAGAATATTGGGGAGAGACATTGAAAAAACTACAACAATTTCCAGAGGAAGAAGTTTTCCAAAGACTTGAAATTTACAATCGTAGACTAGACAAAAATGAGCAGGATATATTCATACATATTGCTTGTTTCTTAAAAGGGAGAGACCATGTGCTAGTAAACGATATACTAAAGAATATTGGTTTATATCCTATGCGCGGAATTGATATTCTCATTAATAGGTCTCTCATAACTATTAATTATGACGATACTGTGTGGATGCATGATCTACTACAACAAATGGGTTGGGAAGTTCTTCGTAAGGAATGCCCCAGAAAGCCTGGAGAACGCACCGGGCTCAAGCGTCGTGAAGATATTGTTGATATATACACATTCGAAGAAAAGGTTTGTGTAATGGTTCCTTACTGAACATCAACATAGTAAGTATTTCATTGAGAAAAGTAAATAAATAATATTATGAAAATTTACTTCAAATTTATGCCACTTATTCTTCTATCTTCATTATTCTAGGGAACAAAAGCAATTGAAATTATTAACCAGGAGCAGTATGGGGCTGAAGTGGAAAACTGTAATGGTCATCCTGAATCTTTCTCACAAATGAAGAAACTTAAATTTCTCAGAATAAGTAATGTACTCTTTCCAAATGGTCTTAAGTATCTTTCCAATGATTTAAGAATTCTTGAATGGTATGGATGTTCTTTAAAGTGTTTTCCACCAACATTTGGACCAAAACAAATTTATGAACTTGACATGCGTTCTAGCCGACTTGAAAAACTATGGGAGAAAGATATTGTGAGTGTTTTCTATACCATATACTCCCTCGGCTCCATGATATAGGATCAATATTGATTTTTGAATTCAATTTGAGGTATTTTCAAATTCAAAATTGACATGATTAAATTGAAATTTAGACAATACAACTATGAAAATTATAAACTATGTAAGTACCACTAATTATCAGATTAATTGTTTTCAAAAGTAAATACATCATATCAATTTTAAGTTTGAAAATATCTCAAATTGACTTTGAAAAGTCAAACTTGATCTTATACATTGGAATGGAGGGAGTATTATATTTCGGTAATGACTTTTATTGTGTATGATATATATACAATTCTTTTTTCTCCCTCACTCAGCAGGACTTTCCCAATTTGAGATCTATTAATCTCCGTGGCTCAGAGGATTTGACTAAAATTCAAAACTTGGCATCAACTCCAAATCTTGTGAAACTAAATCTCGAAGGCTGCACTAATCTGGTTGAGTTACACAAATCACTTCTTGCTCACAAAAGGCTCCGTTATATGAATCTGAAAGGGTGTAGAAATCTTCAAAGCTCATAGTTCAAGTTACTCGATTCATCTGGGAAGCACAAAGATGTATCGGGATCTTCATCAACATTATTGGTGGCCCAATATGAAAAGAGAGGTCGCAAAGTGCGTCAGTAGCTGTTTAACATGCCAGAGAGTCAAGGCTGAACATCAGAAACCGAGCGGGTTACTCCAACCTCTAGAAATTCTAGAATGGAAGTGGGAGCATATTACGATAGACTTCGTGGTAGGACTTCCAACTACACAGAAGGGTTACGATGCAGTATGGGTGATCGTTGATCGATTAACTAAGTCAGCACATTTCTTGTCAATCAAGATCAGATACAACTTGGATCAGTTGGCAAAACTCTACGTCAAAGAAATCGTCTTCAAGCACGGAGTACCTGTATCAATTGTGTCAGATTGCGATCCGCAGTTCACAACAAATTTCTGGAAAAGCTTTCAAGAACGCATAGGAACGCAACTGAGGTTGAGCACTGCTTATCATCCTCAGACAGATGGGCAGAGCGAGGGAACTATTCAAACGTTAGAGGACATGTTGAGAGCATGTGTTATGGACTTCAAAGGAAGTTGGGATGATCATCTTTCATTGGTGGAGTTTGCATATAACAACAGTTAGCACACGAGCATCGGTATGCCACCTTATGAAGCTCTATATGGTAGAAAGTGCAGAACGCCATTGTGCTGGGATGAAGTAGGTGAACGTCAACTGCTAGGGCCGGAATTGGTGCAGCAGACTGCAGATTTTGTCAAGATGATACGAGAAAAATTAGTGATGGCTCAAGATCGACAGAAGAAATATGCTGATCAACATCGACAACAACGAGATTTCGACGTCGGTTCTTATGTGTTTCTGAAAGTATCTCCCTGGAAAAGGGAAAATGAGATTTGGAAAGAAGGGAAAACTGAGTCCGAGATTTATAGGACCCTTTGAAGTGTTGAGGCGAGTAGATGGGGTAGCTTATAAAATAGCTTTACCTCCGTAGTTGGAGCATGTACACAATGTGTTTCATGTGTCAGTTTTACGATCTTACAAACATGATTACAAGCATGTCATAGAATATGAACCCATCCAGTTTGAAAAGGACTTAACTTATGAAGAGATCCCTGTACAAATAGTTGATATAAAAGAACAAGTTTTGAGAAATAAGGTAATACCTTCTGTAAAGGTAGTATGGAGGAACCACAACGCCGAAGAGGCTAACGTGGGAACTCGAGGAAAAGATGATGAAAAATTATCCTAGTCTTTTTGTTTAACTTTGTAATGGTTCCGGGGACGGAATCCTTATAAGGGAGGGTGAATGTAATATCCGAGGTCAAAATATAATTTAATAATTTTTAGTAAATTGAATTTATGTGAAACTCTTGTGTGATTTTAATTATTATATGTATATGTTATATATATATATATAATTGAGATATTTGACGAGATGAATTTAAATAGTTGGTTTTGGTTAGTTTAACTATTTGAATTAAATAACTAGTTAATAATTTTATTAAATTGCATGGAATGGAATTAAAACTCAAATTTGAGTTCAGAGCAGAATTTGATGACGCAAACTGTATATTTGAGTTCAGAACGTAGAAATTAGGAAGAATAGACTGTAATCACAAAATGTGTTGTCGTTGACTTTTTGGTCAAAGTCAACTAGTTGACTTTTTCGGGTAAAAAATTAAACTCGAATTTCGGAAGCTAATTAATCCTACGACGCTCGGAACGTTGATTTTAGTAGGAATCGATATTAGTATCGAATAGTTTGGTTCAGGAGGGCAAAATGATCAAATAGCTTACTAAATTGATTAATTGTTTTTATTAAAGGATTATTATAATTAAATCTGTAGAGGGGTAGCTGATGGGACCCACGAGACCACCAAATTGGGACAAATTGAAGAAGAGTACGGTTATTAGAAATTTAAAAGGGAGGGGAGTATTTCCTTTTCCTTGCTCCTCTCTTTAAACCAAAACTCTTCAATTCCTAAACTCTCATCTCCATACTAAACTGATGCAATGAGAATTGATGATCTAGAACTGATGGCTTGGGAATTGAAAGGGTGGAAAATTCATATGCTAGTAATTTCTTTATATACTACCAACCCAAAGCACCATTCCTTTTTGCTAAACAAACTATACCGAGAGAGAAAAATTGTGAGTGAGAGCAAGAGCGTAACGAAATTGAAGAAGTTCTGGAGTTCCAGAGGAGTAAAGAAGCAAGAAGTAAGGCTTCAATCGGATCAATTCAAGTAGAAAATTCATCAAGAGGTAATTCATAATCCTTTTCTATGTTCTTAAGATAGATATTAAGAATAATGCATGTCATAGCAAATGGTTTGTTTGTGGACTTGTGTGGCTATGTTGTTGTTAGTTGTTGATATTAGCATATTAAGAATATAAGTTCTGGATTAAACATGTCCAAATTCAGAGAAATTCAAAGAATTAAACCATGCATGCTTAATATTTGATAATATGTCTCTGTGATGCTAAATTAGTCAAAAAATAGAAATTTGTTGAAGTTTAATGTTCTAATATGTGTATATATGTTATATTAGATGATCTGGACAGTAGGAACAATTTTGTTGCATGATAGAATCGAAAACACGGATTTTTGTCAAATTGGATTAAACTAGTGTTATGTGACTTTTCGGATTTTTCGGAGCTTTGAAACTATATCTTCGGTAATCCGTTTGATGCATGCTAATTTTGTAAAATACTAGGTAGTATGAAGTCTAATCCAGCCAAGTTTGATAGTAATCAGAGTTAAAGTGAGCAAGTTATGAATTTCGGGAACTAATATGAAAATATGAAAAATCTGGAAATCTGGGAATTTCCCAGAAATTTTCTAAGTGTTGAAGCAGTCCGGGCATGCTTATCTAGGCTCCTGGATTGTGGTCTTGTTATGTTAATTTCATGCATGTTAGATTTTTGTAAAATACTATTCTGTATGGAGTATAACATGTCCAAATATCATGGTCATCCGATCAGTAGGTTAGTAGATAAAAATTCATGAAATAAGCTGCAAGAAAAAGGAAAAAATTTTCTAGGCTGAAGAATGGCGCCGCAACGCCATTCATAGTGCCGGGGATACAGGGATTGAACGAGGGATGGCATCGCAACGCCGAAACCAGAAGGAATCCTGGTGCCGCAGCGCCAGTCTGGTCCAGGTTATAGTCAGCCCGAGTCCAGCGCCGCAGCACCAGATCGAGTCAGGTCCGGGTCGAGCCGGATCCGGGTTGGGTCAGAAAAAAAAAATTTTCTTTCATATTCTAAAATTGAACAATTTTACCTATATGATGCAACATGTTATGTGATTAATTTATATTGATAATAGAATGAGAATTAGATATACATTCTAATTAAAATGAAAGGAAACATTTATCCTTAAAACTAGTATTTGAATACTTAGTTGCTTAATGTGACTTAAATGAATAGGTTACGTGAAGAACTAGTAGATAACTTTGTCTATAGAAGACTTATCAGGCAAGTTTCCTAACTCCATTCAAGTTATATATTGAATGCAAGTTTCTTGACTCTACTTTTTATAGAGTAAGCTTCTAAACTATATTATTTCAATTGAGCAAATATTCTATCATTATTCACTTATTCAGTGATCGTGAGTTTCTTAACTTGTGCCATTTATAAATATGTACAACTTTCTTATGTCGTAAGCTATACAAATTCATATTTGTACAAGCTTCATTGATGATTACTCAATTGTTATGCTTTAAAGTATTAATTATTTACGAACTGTTTTCAAATATGCTTTCTGGCCTTTTGTTCCGGTTAGATATTATTGATGCGAAACGTTATATTATTTGAACAATTCAAATTCATTGTAGCTATTAAAGTTTACCAATCCAAATTGCTTTGGTGCGGTCTCGCATGAATACTAAGATGAACAACTCGAATAACGGGGTAAACAAATGTTGGGCATATAGTCCCATTTACGCTTATGCATTTAAATTTCATACTTGTGCACAATGTAGGGTACGACAGGCTGATCACCTGGAGTACTTGCGGAGAAGGTTTTACAATCTATCTGATTGATAAAAACTTCTGATGTTTTCGATGAAACAAAATAAAGTTCAGGGTGTCTAATACCCCTTAGTATGCTACTGAAAATTCTAAAATTCTTGTCTTAAATATTCGTAATTACCTCTCGATTATTCTTTCAGTTATTGAGAAACACCAATTTAGATATCTTTATCCTTGATGTTTATTGTCAATTTACTTGTTATACTTGTTGGGCAGTTTGTGCTCATTCTTGCTTAAAACTTTCAGTTAAGGGTGAGAAGGCCGAGGGCTCGGGCAAGGACAAGGGAAAGGCTAAGATGAAATGATGAAAGCTTATTTCTTTGTAATAAGTTTAGATTTTCCGCATTGATGTAATGTAGCGAGGAACGCTAAGTTTAAGTTTATTTAAGGTTTTGTAACTTGGGATTATGTTTGGATTTATATTTGGGTTTATTATCGAATACTATTGTAATTATTATTATTATTATTATTATTATTATTATTATTATTTATGAAGTTTAATTAGATAGATGATAATGTATGCTGTATCGTGAGTACCTTATCCTGTGTTTGATGTTACACAGATTTGGGGGCGTCACAAGTATCCTACCTTAGATGCTTCTTTTGAACTTAAATTTGGACTAATTCACCTTTTACCTACTTTTCGTGGTCTTACATGTGAAGATCCATACAAGTATTTGAAGGAGTTTCACGTGTTGCGTTCCACCATGAAACCACAAGGAGTGACTGAAGAACAGATAAAACTTAGAGCTTTTCCATTCTCATTAGCAGATCTAGCAAATGACTGGTTGTATTACTTACCTTAAGGATCAATCCAAACTTAGAATGACATGAAGAAGTTATTCTTGGAGAGGTATTTTCCTGCCTCAAGAGTGGCCAACATCAAAAAGGAAATCTGTGGGATTAGACAGTTCAATGGAGAAACCCCATATGAGTATTGGGAAAGGTTTAAGAAGTTATGTTCCAGTTGTCCACCTCACCAGATTGATGATCAACATCTAATTCAATACTTCTATGAGGGATTGCTGCCCATGGACAGAAGCATGATAGATGCAGCAAGTGGAGGAGCCTTAGTTGACAAGACCCCAGAAGCTGCTAAAAACCTAATTGCAAACATGGCTGCAAACTCACAACAGTATGGTACAAGGATGAATTATGCACCAATAAAAGTAAATGAGGTGAGCACATGTACTCATGATTAACAAATTTCTGAATTAACTGCTATGGTTAGACAATTAGCTGCAGGAAATATGTCAGTGGCAAAAGCTTGTGGGATCTATTTGTTGTCTGGCCACACCACTGATTCATGCCCTAGACTGCAAGATGATGAGACTATGTAATAAGCCAATGCAGTGGGGAACTTTTAGACATAACCTCAGAGAAGATATGATCCCTATTCTAACACATACAATCCAGGATGGAGGGATCACCCTAATCTGAGCTATGGAGGAAACAAGCCACATGCACAACCTGTTTTTCCTAATAGACAGCAAGGCTTCCAACCAGCTCAACAACAATACCAACAAAGACAACCAGCACTTGCCAACCGAGGGACATCACTAGAGGACATGTTTAAAGCATTTTTGACTCAGCAACAACAGTTCTAATAGGAGACAAGAACTTCCATTAATGATCTGAGGAACCAAATGGGTCAATTGGCTACCATAGTTAGGAGATTGGACTCTCAAGGCTCAGGGAAACTGCCCTATCAAACAGTTTTGAATCCAAGGGAGAATGCAAGTGCCATTTCGCTAAGGAGTGGGAAAGAGTTGGAAGTACCCAAAGCCACTACTGAGTTTGAAGAAGAGAAGGACAAGGAAACTGAACCACCTAAGGTAATTCCTAAACCTGTTGTTTCAGTGTTGACTAATAATTTACATTTTCCTCCTAGGAATCACAAAACTTCAAGGAAGGATGAGCAAGAGAAAGAGATCCTTGAGACTTTTAGGAAGGTAGAGGTAAATATCCCTTTGTTAGATGCAATAAAACAAGTGCCCAGATATGCTAAGTTTTTAAAAGAGTTGTGCACTAACAAAAGGAAGTTACAAAATGATGAAAGAGTCACAGTAAGAGAAAATGTATCAGCAGTTTTACAAAGAAAAATGCGCCCTAAATGTAAAGACCCAGGTATGTTTACCATTCCCTGTAGAATAGGTAATATCAAATTTGAAAAAGCTATGCTAGATTTAGGAGCTTCAATTAATGTTATGCCATTATTTATATTTGCTTCTTTAAATCTAGAGCCTTTAAAACAAATTGGTGTTATTATTCAGCTTGCTGATAAGACTAACATTTACCCTGAAGGGGTAATTAAAGATGTGTTAGTGCAGGTGAATAAGCTAATTTTCCTGCAGATTTCTACATTGTGAACATGGAGGAAGATTCATCTCCAAACCCTGCTCACATCTTATTAGGGATGCCATTTTTGAAGACTGTTAGGACCATGATTGATGTGCATAATGGGACCCTGACTATGGAGTTTGATGGATAGAAGATTTAATTCAATATTTATGAAGCAATGAGGTACCCTAGTGATATTAATCCAGTTTATGTTATTGATATTGACTCTTTAGTACAGGATTCTTTTGATCAAGTGCAAGGAGACAACTTGGAAATTGCAATCACTAACAGTTTGGAGATGGATAAAGAAGAAAAAATTGAACAAACTCAGGGATTGAAGGAGGTTGTAGCTGCTTTATATTCTTTATCACAAATTTCAGATAAGTATACAGCCCATGCCATCCAATTACCTGTTTCTTATCAAAAATTGCTACCTTCTGTTGTGTAGGCCCCTACATTAGAATTTAATCCAGTGCCAACCCATCTGAAGTATGCCTACTTGGGAAAAGATGACATACTACCAGTGATTATTGCTAATAATTTGACCAAAGTACAGGAAGATAAACTGCTGAGAATCCTTAGGGATCATGTAACAGTCTTTGGTTGGACCATTACAGATATAAAAAGGCATAAGTCCTGCTGTGTGTATGCATAGGATCTTGTTAGAAGAAGGAGCCAAACCTACCAGAGAAGCCCAAAGAAGACTGAACTTACTTGATGCATGCATTATATACCTAATTTCAAACAACCAATGGGTGAGCCCAGTCTAGGTAGTGCCAAAGAAATCTGGAATCACAGTTGTCCAGAATGACAATAATGAGTTGGTGCCAACAAGAATGCAAACATGCTGGAGAGTGTGCATTGACTACAAGAAGCTGAATGCAATAACTAGAAAAGATCATTTTCCTCTTCCCTTTACTGATCAAATGTTAGAAAGATTGGTTGGCCACACTTACTATTGCTTTTTAGATGGATTTTCAGGTTATAACCAAATTATGATAGCCCCGGTAGATCAAGACAAAACCACCTTCATATGCCCCTTTGGTACATTTGCTTATAGAAGAATGTCCTTTGGACTTTGCAATGCCCTAGGTACCTTCCAAAGATGCATGGTAAGCTTGTTTTCTGATCTTTTAGAAAATTGTATTGAAGTTTTTATAGATGACTTCACAATTCATGGTGATTCTTTGGATGCCTGTCTTGATAATTTAACTAAAGTGCTTGATAGATGCTTAGAAACTAATCTTGTTCTAAACTAGGAAAAATGTCATTTTATGGTAGAATAAAGAATAGTACTTGGCCATGTTGTTTCTTCTAAAGGTTTAGAAGTTGATAAAACTAAAATAGAAATCATTGTTGCATTACTTTACCCTGCAAAAGTGCAGGAGATTCGTTCTTTTCTTGGTCATGCAGGTTTTTATAGAAGGTTTATCAAAGACTTCTCCAAGATAGCTTTGCCTTTGTGCAAGTTGCTGCAGAAAGATGTGGAGTTCTAGTTTACTGAAGAGTGCAAGGAGGCTTTTGACAAGCTGAAGAAATTGCTTACTTCAGAACCTGTTATTCAACCCCCTAACTGGGAACTACCCTTTGAGATCATGTGTGATGCAAGCAACTATGCGGTGGGAGTTGTTTTGGGCCAGAGAGTGAATAAAGTTGTCCATGCCATTTACTATGCATCAAGAACTCTCAACTCTGCTCAGATTAACTACTCTACGACCGAAAAAGAACTCTTATCAGTTGTTTTTGCTTTAGATAAATTTAGATCTTATTTACTAGGTACTAAAGTAGTAGTTTATTCTGATCATGCTGCTCTCAGGTATCTGCTGACCAAGAAGGACTCAAAGCCAAGAATTATAAGATGGATTCTGCTACTTCAAGAATTTGACTTGGAAATTAAAGACAAGAAAGAAGCAGAAAACCTAGTTGTAGATCACTTGAGCAGACTGATGAGGAATGAGGAGGCACTCCCATTACATGATTCCTTTCCAAACGAGCATCTACTTGCAATTACTGAGGAATGGCCCTAGTATGCTGATATTGTAAATTACTTAGCAAGTGCTTATGTTCCTAGAAAATTCTCTAGACCTCAGAAAGATAAGCTTAGGAGTGATGTAAAGTACTATGTATGGCATGACCCACATCTGTGGAGATTCTGTACTGATCAGGTAATTAGAAGATGTGTCCCAAATAGTAAATTTTATTCCATACTATCTTTTTGTCATTCGTATGCATGCGGAGGTCATTTTGGACCAAAAAGAACTGCTCAAAAGGTTTTAGAATCTGATTTTTATTGGCCTACTATTTTTAAAGATTATTACCTGTTCTGTAAGTCATGTGCCAACTGTCAAAAGACTGGGAATATCTCATAAATAAATTCTAATTGTTGAAATTTTTGATGTTTGAGGTATTAATTTTATGGGTCCCTTTCCTGTTTCTTTTGGTAATGTTTATATTCTTTTGGTTGTTGATTATGTTTCAAAATGGGTGGAAGCTAAAGCCACCAGAACTGATGACTCTAAAGTTGTTATAGATTTTGTCAAGTCAAACATCTTTAACAGGTTTGGCATTCCAAGAGCCATTGTCAGTGATAGAGGAACTCACTTTTGCAATAAGGTGTTAGCAGCATTGTTTAAAAAGTACAATGTGATACACAAAGTCTCTACATCCTATCATTCTCAAAGTAATGGCCAAGCTGAGGTGTCTAATAAGGAAGTTAAGTCCATTTTGGAAAAAGTAGTCAACCCAAATAGGAAAGATTGGAGCCTGAGATTAGAAGATGCACTTTGGGCCTACAGAACTGCATATAAAACCCCTATAGGTATGTCACCTTATAGATTGGTGTTTGGTAAACCTTGCCACTTACCTGTGGAACTTGAACACAAGGCTTTCTGGGCTATCAAACAATGTAACATGAAGATGGCTGAAGCTGGGGAGCATAGGAAGCTGCAATTGCAAGAACTTGAGCAATTGAGGAATGAATCATATGAAAGCTCAAGAATTTACAAGGAAAATACTAAAGCCATTCATGATAAATAAATTATAAGGAAGACTTTCACTGTTGGACAAAAAGTTCTCCTTTTCAATTCAAGGCTGAAGTTATTTCCAGGTAAACTACGTTCTAGATGGGAAGGTCCTTTTGTGATTACTAATGTTTTTCCTTATGGTACAGTTGATATTCAGAATCCAAAGACAGGGAAGATTTTCAAATTTAATGGTCACAGGTTAAACCCTTTCTATGAGGGCTATCAGGAACGTGTGGAGTTGCTGGATTTGATGGATCCAGTTTATGGAGATTCAGAGAGGAATGCTGTCGAGCCACTGACTTTAAATAAAGGCAGCTGCATGGGAGGCAACCCATGATATAAAATTTGATTTTTCTATCCCTTCACTTTTTATTTATATTTTTAGATCCATATTAGTTAGTTACTTTCTTCTTTGCATGATTGTCTTACATTGGGGATACTGTAAGGTTTGAGTGTGGGGGGAGGGTTTAGGATATTATTTGAGTTATTAGTTTATTATTTAGGAGATGATACTAGATATGATGCTCTGAAGGTGAAAAAAAATTTAAAAAATTTTCTGACTCTACGATTGTCACTCTACGATCGTAGTGTTCGGCTAAGCTTTTTGAAGGATAAAATCGTAAAATGGATATTGATGCTTATTTGGAGAATTTGATTTGATGCTTTATTAATTGATGCATGATGATGATTTAGTTAGTTCCCATAGACTAATTCTGAAATTGGAATTGTTTTGCATGAATGCTTGAATATGAGATGCATGTTTACTTGACTGAGTTATCTGTGGGATTATACTTTGTGCACTGATTTTGTGAGTTAAGATTTGTTTTGCTTGTTTATGATGTTTACAGAACCATGAGAAGAGCAAGAATAAAGTTTCAAAATGAAAAAAAATGGAAAGTTGTGAAAATTAAAGATTGAAAAAAATGCAGATGTCTTGTGGTGGGTTGAGATGGAGCGTAAAACGCACTCGCTGGGAAACAACTAAGTGGGATGGAGCATAAAATGCACCCACTTGAAAAAAATTGAGTGAAAGGTGAAATGGAGCATAAAATGCATTCACCTGAGGAATTGAAAAATTGGTGGTTCTGTGGTTAAAAAGGAATGCAGGAGAAACAAGTTTTGAGTTATGAATCAGTGTGCACGGTTGTTGTTCCATGATAACTGAGTTGGGTATTTTTGTTGATCATATGAGAGTTGTCTGTGTGGATATGTTCTGATTTGGAAGATGTTTTATGGGGAATGACAGAGTTGTTGTTGTGAGTTGGTTGATGAGGTGTTGGTCAGTTGTCTATAATGAGTAGGGGTATTCAGTGTTGTTAAATTGAATTTGATACCTTCGATAGTTTGGTTGAATGAGTTAGATTAGTTTCTGGATGATTCTTGTTCTGTTTACATGAGGGCATGTAAAAGCTAAGTGTGGGAGAATTTGATAGGAGCATAATATCTGATTATTTTCATTCCTTTATGCTTAGTTTAGTTGCATGTTATCTATCATATGAGTTGATTTAAGGTATTTATTGATTTATAGAAGAATTTGGTATGATTATGCAAATATAAGTTATAATGATGATTTTTATGTTGTTTTGCAGAATACTCTACGATTAGCATTGATGCTCTACGATCGTTGAGTGGGAGTCCTATGTTTGTCGTGTTGGAGTGAAGTTTGGAAACTCTACGGTTACGAGAAAGTTCGACAGAGGTTGTTCCACGATTTCGAGGTTCACTCTACAATGCCGAGTTTTACTCTACGATGGTGTTGTCTATTCGACGACCGTCTCAAGTTTACTCTATGATTGGCAAGTTTATTCGGTAGCTATATAACTCTACGATTCCGAGAGAACTCTACGACTGCATGACTACTCTACGAAGTGCTGGTGCAGAGTGTTACTCTATGATTTTGGTCGACTGATGGATTTTTAATTCTGAGTAGGATTTGAAATGCTGAGTGTCGAAGATTATGAGTTCGATTCCTAACATGATTTGGAGACCAAATTATGGGTGAAAAAGGAGTATGGAGCTGATTAAGAAAGAAGTCGAATCCAATACGGAATATGAGTTGTAGTTTAATATGGAAACTGATGTCGAACTAAAGAAGGAAACTGAAGGAGACTTGGATTTGGCAACTAAATTCTAATGTGATAAGGAAGCTGCTTAAAGCTGGATTTCAGAGATTGAGAAGGATTTAGAATCCTACCATACTTGCAAAGTGAAGACTTCCGAAGTAGAGTTGGATTAGAATTTCTCTAGGATTAATCTATAAATACCTATCACTTGTAATCAGTTAGATCCATCCAATATCCCTAATCTTAGACTATACCTTGTTTATCAGCATGCTAGCTTAGTACTTTTATTCAGTTCTGAAGGGATGTGGAACCATATTCACAGTTAATATAATAATTAAGTTACATTATTGATTCCTTCGTATGTGAAATTTATTCTGATAATCTAGTTGAATTTCTTATATGTTTTGGTTTACTAATTTGGTTTTTGCAGGATTAAATTAGTGAAGTGATAACATCTGTTAGATTAAGGTATAATATTAAGCAAACGATGTTATATCTGATCACAGGTAGTACTTAGAAATACTTGATTGTGGACAAACTTTTGGGTATTATTAAGATTATTAGAAGACAAGTTAAATAATCCTTGATATTGTGATTATTGCTTGGAACAACCTAATTCTCTAATTCTTAATGCTTCTGTCATATTAAATATGGACTGATAGTTTTGGGTTATATCACAGTTAGAGTCTAGTGGGGGCGATTGTCACATTAGATTTAAAACCTAAGGAGAATTTTGGATAATTGAGCGATTGCTGATCATCTAAGGTTGTTAATTTCATTGAAGGAAGAAATAATGTTAACTTGATTATACTGTTACTGTAAATTGGTGAAACTGAACTGAAGAACTGAAGCTTTAATATATTTGATTATCTTTATTAATTTAACTTTGTTTTCTTTAGACTAGATATAATTAATCCAAAACCCCCCCCCCCAATATTTACTTTTTGCTTATAGTTAGAAACATTGGAATAAATTCAAAATAATATCATTCTCTGTGGGATCGATCCTTACTTACTACTGTGCTAGTTATTTGACTTTGTAGAGTGCAAGTGAGGTTAATTTTGGATTGCTTGACGACAGCTCTCCCATGTATTTTCTGCAAGGACACTGCTTATGATACTGTCAGTGATCTACAAATGAATTTCATGGCTGCCATTGTCCAGAAGACGAAAATCAATTTTGACCTCATATTCATTGATTGGCTAGCCAAATGGATTGAAGATGCTGAGATGAAGAAAGCTGCAGGCAAACCAACTCCAAAGATGCTCTATGGGAGATTTTTTGAGCATTATTCTAAAGAAAATACTGAAAGGAAAGATTGAAGATGAACAGGGAGAGTGTCTAAATATCAACAAGAGAATTTCTCCCAGATTGTTTGAAGACTGGGAGAAGAATCCAAGGAGCGGTAAGAAATTGAAGAAATCAAAAGGTGGAAGTGAACCAACCGTTCGTGAAAGTCAAAAGTCCTCAAAGGGCAAGGGGAAGAGAAAGGTTGATGAAATAGAAGAAGAAATTTATCATGGCTCTACTGCATCTCAAGATCATAGAGCTCTGGACTCTACTGATGACCAACCTTTGAAGAAGAAAAAGAAGACAGAGAAGAAAAACAAGAAGGTTCTTGAGGACTCTCAAAAGAAGTCCTCCAATTCTGAGAAGAAAGAAGAAGAAGAAGAAAACATCAAGTTGGCAGTCTCCAAGTATATTCCATGGAGAAAAAACGAGAGAATTCGTCAACAATTGAAAGCTCCTGTTCAATCAAGAAATCCTCAAATCATTGAGCTTGACGATGAGGATGAAGAAGAGACCCCTAAGCTTATAAGAAAGAATAAAGGGAAGAAGAAGGCTTCTATGCCAGAAATCAATGATGATAATGAAGAGGCTGTGAAGGTTGTCACACCTGAGCCACTAGATAATGTGGAAATGGCTGAGAAGGCAGATGAGTCTGAGCCTCAAGAATGTGAAGCGGATCAATCAATGAAAGCCTCGAGTTCTAAGTCAGTGAAGAAGAAGAAGAAGAAGAAGAAGAAGAAGAGAGAAGAAGGGAAAAGAGTAGAGAAGAAAGAAGAAGAGAAAAGCTGAGAAGAAGAAGAAAAGAGAGATAAGGATCAAGAAGAGAGTTGTTGTCCAATCCATAGTCTCAGATTTTGAGGGGGAACAACTCAGTGAATATCAAGTGCCTCCTCCCTCACAACCATCAACATCAGTAGGGATCAGAAGGCATATTGTGCTAGAAGGGATAGAAGATCCAAATGTTAGCCTTCCTAATAGATGGATAGGATCTAGAAATGGGAAGATGAGGATAGTTTCAATGACTCCAAATGAGCTGTTTAATAGTTTTCATGATTTGGAGATGGACACAAGTACAACACTCTACGATTCTGAGAGTAATCAATTGTTGTACTTTTTGCCCATGTTGCCACTACTGAAGGCAATCTCTTTGCAAGACCAGAGCTTCCTCAAATGGAACTACTCCAAATACCCAAATCTCAATTTGGTAGCTTAGAATTTTCCAAGGGTTTTATCGTATGCAACTCTGTTGATATGCATGAGCCCTTCTACCAAGAGTATCGAAGCTTTCAGACAATCTCTATCTCAAACTTAAATTTTTCTTCAATTGGTCCTTCAATTTTTGTTCATGATGAAGATGTCATAGAGTCTATCTTTATGAATAAAGAGTAACCTGACACACCCATATGTTTTGTTGAAGATTACCCGAACTCTCCATTAGTAGAGTCTCCACACTCTACGAATGATGATCAAGAACCTATTTTTCCAACACCAACAACTCTTATACAGTTCCATTCTTCGTTTCCCATCCAAACACCAACACAAGAAATCCCATCCTTTGTTTCCACAGATATCCCTTCCTCATCTCAAAGTTCATATCCTGAAGTTTCTTAAGATATTAAGCAGGAACTTAAGGCAAATTCAGTCGAACTCCATGACGCAATACATGAAATTTCTAATGTTGTAAGTCGTCTCCCTTAAGAGTCGAGCAGTGAGTTGTCTGAGTAGGAGAGGTCCATGATTCAAAGATTGACCCATAGCCTTCATAACTGTGATCTCATTTTCCTAAAGTCTATTGATAAGCATAAGAAAGGTGATGATGCCAAAAAGGGGGAGAAAGATTAAGGTCGGAGAGAGTAATGGAGAAAAGTTTAAAGGTGGAGAAGAGGAGAAAGTAGTAGAAAGTAGAAGATGGAGAAAGAATAAAGCAGGGGGAGTAGGAGTAAGAAAGAGAAGGAAGCAAGGAGAGAAAGAGGATAATCATGATGAAAAAGCAAGCAAGAGAAGAATCAGAAGAAAGTAAAGCAAGCAAGAAAGAAGGTAGAATAGTAAGTAAGTAAGTACTAATTGTATTTTCTTTATGTTTGTTGATCCTGAACTGCTGTTATCATTGTTATCATGAATAGAATCATTATTTTACACTAGCAATACAGTGGCTTACTGTATTTAAGTCATATTTCAATTCAGCATATACACTTTTAAGAATTGATAAATATTATTGTATTGTTGGTTTTGTCATCATCAAATAGGGGGAGAATATTGTTAGAATATATGTTGTATGATTTGATAATGCAAAAGTGATTAATGTATATTTGATATGATCAAATCGATCGTATAGTATTGTTAAACGATCATAGAGTTACTCTACCTGTTTGTAAAGTCGATTATGTTCGCAGAGTAAGTCTTGAGTTCGTAGTACAACAGTCAGTTGATCGATGAACAGGAATGAAGTTTAAGTCATAATCGTCGAGCAGATAGTAGAGCTGCCTGAGCAATCGTCGAGCAAATCATGAAGTTGCTTACGTAACCTTGAAGCAGATCGTAGAGTAACTCTGCCTATTCATAATATGTGAGTTATTAGCAGAGTACTCTATGTGATCGTAGAACATCGGAAGAAAGGTTGCTAAAACAACAAAGTTACCTCTGAACTAAAGTCGAAATCGCAGTGTCTATAAAGATCATAGAGTTGCCTTCGGTATCGTAAAGTAATATGGTTGATCGTAGAACAGAAAGGGTATCTCTGTGTTGAAGACAAAATTGAGCAGATCGTAGAGCTGCCTCATCCATCGTAGAGTAGATCGTAGAGTTGCGTCGTCCATCGTTGAGCATATTGTAAAGTTGTTGTGTTCATCATAGAGCAGAATGTCGAGTGAAGCTAGTCAAGACTCTACGTTCTTCAACAAACTCAATGATCAAGTCAAGCTTGAAGAGCAAGTCAGAACGGTCATAAGTCTGACAAGTACAACAAAGATTTCAAGAATGTTTCTCACCATCTTCAAATTCAGAAAGATGATCAATTTGAAGTTGTGTCTAAACAGCTACAATGAAGATGTGACATCACTAAAGTGTGGTAGAAGAGTCTGCAGTCTAATGGGACTTTTGCAGAGCCGAAAGCAATATGTCTACCTACCCTCAAAGTAGTTGTCGGAGAATATCTTAGAGTATAACATTAAATGCACCAACGGGAACTCTCCAACAGGAAAATTTCTGAAGGTCTATAAAAGGCGTATGAGGATTCAAATCCAAATATGAATCACCAAGAATAAAAGGTTAAACCTCTGCCAAATTCATAAAGCTTTACTCTACGATTCAGTAGAAATTAAAAGTTGTTAAGTACTAGAAGAAGTCAAGCATCATTGCAAAGCTTAGCAGCACCTCAAACTCAATTAACATTCGGTTGTGATTCGCTTGGTCTTAGTGACCATTATACCAAGTTCAAGGGACTTGAAGAGATCTTAGTGATCTGGGACAAAGTGTCCACATTCCAAGACTAAGTGACTTAAAGAGGTCTAAGTGACCATTACCATGGCTAAGTGACTCGAAGGAATCTCAGTGATTCAGTTGTAATAGATCTTAGTGATCTGGTCTTAGTGACCCATCCTTAGTGAATATCCTACTTGTTGAAGTAGAAGAGTGGATTAGGAGTGTTGATACTCTAAACCACTTAAAACATTTTGTGTCATTTACCTTAAGCATTTACATTCTGTCATTAACTGCTATTAATTGTTATGATTGTCCGTGGAAAATCTTCACATGCATTAAAGTTAGAACTGAGATTTCATTAAATCTTTAAGAGGAATTTTGTATTCATATTCCGTTGTGATAAATTAATTGAACTAAATAATTATCTAGTAATTATCCTTTATAAAATTGAAAAGTTTTAAAGGATCTAATCAACCCTCCTCTTCTAGATCTCTTTGTGCCTCTGGAAAACAACACCCTAGATAACAATAATCTCTGTTATCCGAAATTCCCATTAGGTTTTAAATCTAATGCAACAATCGCCCCACTAGACCCTAACTATTTTACAACCCAAAACTATCAGTCTAGATTTAATATAACATTGGTATCAAGAATTAGGGAATTAGATTATTTCAAGCAACAATCACACAATCGCAAATTATTTAACTTTCCTTCCGATAATCATAGCAATACTCAAAAGCATGACCACAATCATGTATTACCAATTGATACTTATGATCAGATATAATATCGTTTGCTTAATGCTATACCTTAATCTAGCAGATGATAATAACTTGATCAATTTAACTAGCCATTATTAAATCAATCAAAACAAATATCATTTACACAGTTAAAACAGATTATTAAGAATAAGCTTCATATAAGAAGGAATAAATAATGTAACTTAATTAAACCATCAACTATAAATAAGGTTCAACATCCCTTAGAACTGAAAATAAAGTGCTTAGCCTACACGATTATTTTTAATCTTGCCTCCAATTTTAGGGTTTGCAATTGTAGTGGAAAAAAGTGTCTAAAACTTGACTAGAATCATATATTTATACTCCTAGAACAAATTTTTAAAGCTCTAAGAATTAACAATCCAAGTTCTAGTAGAATTCTTCCAAAAATAACAAAGTTGGAAAAATCCTGCTGCCGACTTGGCACAGGATTATAAAGGGAACCGGCGCTGTCGTGCCAATACTCCAGATAAGCCTTTATTTCCACTGACTAATGGAGTTGTCGCGCCATATTTGTGTAGGAGCCTGGCGCTACCGCGCTAAGGGTACAAAGAGCCCTTTTCTCAGTTCTGGCACACGGCATTGTCGCGCCATCTTCCAAGCCATTTCTGGTGCTGCCGCGCCAGACCTCCAGCCAGCAACAAATTTTCTTCTTTTCTACTTCTCAACTTCAATTCTTCCTGAAATCAATAAATACCTTTATAAGTTCATGTACACATAAAACATGTAATAAAACTAAACATAAAGGAATCAAAATCATAGAATATTATACACTTATCAAATTCTCCCACACTTAGCCTTTACACGTCCTCGTGTAAACACAAACAAAGCTCATCTGAATTCTATACAACCAAACTTTCAAAGGTTTCAACTCAATTCCCATCCATGAATATCAATACTAATCAACAAAAATCCGATTAACACTTCATCAATCAACTCACAATAACAACATTGTCATTCGTTACTTAACATCTTCAAATTAAAATGCATCCACATAAGTATCTTTCCTATGATCAACATAAATATCCAACTAAGTTCACATAAAACCCAACTATGCACAACTAACTCACAACTCAGAACCTAATTTTTTTTCTATTATTCTTTTTCACCCGATAGAACCTTCAACTTCAAATTTTTATAGGTGAGTGCATTTTATGCTCCATCTCACACTATACACGTTCTTTTCTTTTGCAAGTGAGTGCATTTTACGCTCCTTCTCACTATTACATGTGTTTATGGGAGAGTGCGTTTTATGCTCCTTCTCCACCCACCACATTATTCGACACTTTTTTTCATTTTTTCCATTCATCATTTTTCTTCCATTTTGGTTCTGTAAACAACATATGCAGTTAAACAAGTTCTATATCATAAAATCAGTGCACATAGTCAGACCCCACATATAACTTAACCAAGTAAACATGTATCTCACATTAAAGCACTTATAGAACACAAATTCAATTCGCATCAGTTCAATTGTGGATCTTGACTTAGTTATCACCATTCATTAATTAATTCAACATCAAACAAATTCTACAAATCAGCATCAATTTCACTCTACGATCGTAACCTTTAAAAGCTTAGCCAAATAAAATTGTAGAACCATAGGATAAAATTGTAGAGCCAAATTTTGAAAATATGCTTTTGAAAATATGCAATTTTTCACACATACTAAACAGATCAAAGCATAACCTAAACATAACCTAAACCCCTTTCCCACACTCAAACCTTACATTGTCCCCAATGTAAGAAAATTATGCAAAAAAGAAGTAACTAAATAACATGCAACTAAAAAGTAAAAAAGAAAAGAAAATAAAATCTGATATCATGGGTTGCCTCTCAAGGAGCACATTTGTTTAATGTCATTTGTTCGACATCAATCATCTTAATCTGCATAAATTGGATCCACCAAATCTAGCATCTCAATATCCTCCACCTGATATCCTTCATAAAAGGGTTTAAACCTGTGACCATTCACCTTGAATAGCTTCCTTGTTCTTGAATTTTGAATATTTATAGCACCATGAGGAAAAATATTAGAAATAACAAATGGACCTTCCCAACGAAAACGCAACTTACCTAGAAATAATTTCAGCCTTGCATTGTAAAGGAGAACTTTTTGTCTAACAGTGAAAGTCTTCCTCAAAATCTGCTTGTCATGAAAGGCCTTTGTCTTCTCCTTGTAACTTTTAGAGCTCTTATATGCATCATTCCTTAACTCCACGATTGTCACTCTACGATCGTAGTGTTCGGCTAAGCTTTTTGAAGGATAAAATCGTAAAATGGATATTGATGCTTATTTGGAGAATTTGATTTGATGCTTTATTAATTGATGCATGATGATGATTTAGTTAGTTCCCATAGACTAATTCTGAAATTGGAATTGTTTTGCATGAATGCTTGAATATGAGATGCATGTTTACTTGACTGAGTTATCTGTGGGATTATACTTTGTGCACTGATTTTGTGAGTTAAGATTTGTTTTGCCTGTTTATGATGTTTACAGAACCATGAGAAGAGCAAGAATAAAGTTTCAAAATGAAAAAAAATGGAAAGTTGTGAAAATTAAAGATTGAAAAAAATGCAGATGTCTTGTGGTGGGTTGAGATGGAGCGTAAAACGCACTCGCTGGGAAACAAATAAGTGGGATGGAGCATAAAATGCACCCATTTGAAAAAAATTGAGTGAAAGGTGAAATGGAGCATAAAATGCATTCACCTGAGGAATTGAAAAATTGGTGGTTCTGTGGTTAAAAAGGAATGCAGGAGAAACAAGTTTTGAGTTATGAATCAGTGTGCACGGTTGTTGTTCCATGATAACTGAGTTGGGTATTTTTGTTGATCATATGAGAGTTGTCTGTGTGGATATGTTCTGATTTGGAAGATGTTTTATGGGGAATGACAGAGTTGTTGTTGTGAGTTGGTTGATGAGGTGTTGGTCAGTTGTCTATAATGAGTAGGGGTATTCAGTGTTGTTAAATTGAATTTGATACCTTCGATAGTTTGGTTGAATGAGTTAGATTAGTTTCTGGATGATTCTTGTTCTGTTTACATGAGGGCATGTAAAAGCTAAGTGTGGGAGAATTTGATAGGAGCATAATATCTGATTATTTTCATTCCTTTATGCTTAGTTTAGTTGCATGTTATCTGTCATATGAGTTGATTTAAGGTATTTATTGATTTATAGAAGAATTTGGTATGATTCTGCAAATATAAGTTATAATGATGATTTTTATGTTGTTTTGCAGAATACTCTACGATTAGCATTGATGCTCTACGATCGTTGAGTGGGAGTCCTATGTTTGTCGTGTTGGAGTGAAGTTTGGAAACTCTACGGTTACGAGAAAGTTCGACAGAGGTTGTTCCACGATTTCGAGGTTCACTCTACAATGCCGAGTTTTACTCTACGATGGTGTTGTCTATTCGACGACCGTCTCAAGTTTACTCTATGATTGGCAAGTTTATTCGGTAGCTATATAACTCTACGATTCCGAGAGAACTCTACGACTGCATGACTACTCTACGAAGTGCTGGTGCAGAGTGTTACTCTATGATTTTGGTCGACTGATGGATTTTTAATTCTGAGTAGGATTTGAAATGCTGAGTGTCGAAGATTATGAGTTCGATTCCTAACATGATTTGGAGACCAAATTATGGGTGAAAAAGGAGTATGGAGCTGATTAAGAAAGAAGTCGAATCCAATACGGAATATGAGTTGTAGTTTAATATGGAAACTGATGTCGAACTAAAGAAGGAAACTGAAGGAGACTTGGATTTGGCAACTAAATTCTAATGTGATAAGGAAGCTGCTTAAAGCTGGATTTCAGAGATTGAGAAGGATTTAGAATCCTACCATACTTGCAAAGTGAAGACTTCCGAAGTAGAGTTGGATTAGAATTTCTCTAGGATTAATCTATAAATACCTATCACTTGTAATCAGTTAGATCCATCCAATATCCCTAATCTTAGATTATACCTTGTTTATCAGCATGCTAGCTTAGTACTTTTATTCAGTTCTGAAGGGATGTGGAACCATATTCACAGTTAATATAATAATTAAGTTACATTATTGATTCCTTCGTATGTGAAATTTATTCTGATAATCTAGTTGAATTTCTTATATGTTTTGGTTTACTAATTTGGTTTTTGCAGGATTAAATTAGTGAAGTGATAACATCTGTTAGATTAAGATATAATATTAAGCAAACGATGTTATATCTGATCACAGGTAGTACTTAGAAATACTTGATTGTGGACAAACTTTTGGGTATTATTAAGATTATTAGAAGACAAGTTAAATAATCCTTGATATTGTGATTATTGCTTGGAACAACCTAATTCTCTAATTCTTAATGCTTCTGTCATATTAAATATGGACTGATAGTTTTGGGTTATATCACAGTTAGAGTCTAGTGGGGGCGATTGTCACATTAGATTTAAAACCTAAGGAGAATTTTGGATAATTGAGCGATTGCTGATCATCTAAGGTTGTTAATTTCATTGAAGGAAGAAATAATGTTAACTTGATTATACTGTTACTGTAAATTGGTGAAACTGAACTGAAGAACTGAAGCTTTAATATATTTGATTATCTTTATTAATTTAACTTTGTTTTCTTTAGACTAGATATAATTAATCCAAAACCCCCCCCCCCCAATATTTACTTTTTGCTTATAGTTAGAAACATTGGAATAAATTCAAAATAATATCATTCTCTGTGGGATCGATCCTTACTTACTACTGTGCTAGTTATTTGACTTTGTAGAGTGCAAGTGAGGTTAATTTTGGATTGCTTGACGACAGCTCTCCCATGTATTTTCTGCAAGGACACTGCTTATGATACTGTCAGTGATCTACAAATGAATTTCATGGCTGCCATTGTCCAGAAGACGAAAATCAATTTTGACCTCATATTCATTGATTGGCTAGCCAAATGGATTGAAGATGCTGAGATGAAGAAAGCTGCAGGCAAACCAACTCCAAAGATGCTCTATGGGAGATTTTTTGAGCATTATTCTAAAGAAAATACTGAAAGGAAAGATTGAAGATGAACAGGGAGAGTGTCTAAATATCAACAAGAGAATTTCTCCCAGATTGTTTGAAGACTGGGAGAAGAATCCAAGGAGCGGTAAGAAATTGAAGAAATCAAAAGGTGGAAGTGAACCAACCGTTCGTGAAAGTCAAAAGTCCTCAAAGGGCAAGGGGAAGAGAAAGGTTGATGAAATAGAAGAAGAAATTTATCATGGCTCTACTGCATCTCAAGATCATAGAGCTCTGGACTCTACTGATGACCGACCTTTGAAGAAGAAAAAGAAGACAGAGAAGAAAAACAAGAAGGTTCTTGAGGACTCTCAAAAGAAGTCCTCCAATTCTGAGAAGAAAGAAGAAGAAGAAGAAAACATCAAGTTGGCAGTCTCCAAGTATATTCCATGGAGAAAAAGCGAGAGAATTCGTCAACAATTGAAAGCTCCTGTTCAATCAAGAAATCCTCAAATCATTGAGCTTGACGATGAGGATGAAGAAGAGACCCCTAAGCTTATAAGAAAGAATAAAGGGAAGAAGAAGGCTTCTATGCCAGAAATCAATGATGATAATGAAGAGGCTGTGAAGGTTGTCACACCTGAGCCACTAGATAATGTGGAAATGGCTGAGAAGGCAGATGAGTCTGAGCCTCAAGAATGTGAAGAGGATCAATCAATGAAAGCCTCGAGTTCTAAGTCAGTGAAGAAGAAGAAGAAGGAGAGAGAAGAAGGGAAAAGAGTAGAGAAGAAAGAAGAAGAGAAAAGCTGAGAAGAAGAAGAAAAGAGAGATAAGGATCAAGAAGAGAGTTGTTGTCCAATCCATAGTCTCAGATTTTGAGGGGGAACAACTCAGTGAATATCAAGTGCCTCCTCCCTCACAACCATCAACATCAGTAGGGATCAGAAGGCATATTGTGCTAGAAGGGATAGAAGATCCAAATGTTAGCCTTCCTAATAGATGGATAGGATCTAGAAATGGGAAGATGAGGATAGTTTCGATGACTCCAAATGAGCTGTTTAATAGTTTTCATGATTTGGAGATGGACACAAGTACAACACTCTACGATTCTGAGAGTAATCAATTGTTGTACTTTTTGCCCATGTTGCCACTACTGAAGGCAATCTCTTTGCAAGACCAGAGCTTCCTCAAATGGAACTACTCCAAATACCCAAATCTCAATTTGGTAGCTTAGAATTTTCCAAGGGTTTTATCGTATGCAACTCTGTTGATATGCATGAGCCCTTCTACCAAGAGTATCGAAGCTTTCAGACAATCTCTATCTCAAACTTAAATTTTTCTTCAATTGGTCCTTCAATTTTTGTTCATGATGAAGATGTCATAGAGTCTATCTTTATGAATAAAGAGTAACCTGACACACCCATATGTTTTGTTGAAGATTACCCGAACTCTCCATTAGTAGAGTCTCCACACTCTACGAATGATGATCAAGAACCTATTTTTCCAACACCAACAACTCTTATACAGTTCCATTCTTCGTTTCCCATCCAAACACCAACACAAGAAATCCCATCCTTTGTTTCCACAGATATCCCTTCCTCATCTCAAAGTTCATATCCTGAAGTTTCTTAAGATATTAAGCAGGAACTTAAGGCAAATTCAGTCGAACTCCATGACGCAATACATGAAATTTCTAATGTTGTAAGTCGTCTCCCTTAAGAGTCGAGCAGTGAGTTGTCTGAGTAGGAGAGGTCCATGATTCAAAGATTGACCCATAGCCTTCATAACTGTGATCTCATTTTCCTAAAGTCTATTGATAAGCATAAGAAAGGTGATGATGCCAAAAAGGGGGAGAAAGATTAAGGTCGGAGAGAGTAATGGAGAAAAGTTTAAAGGTGGAGAAGAGGAGAAAGTAGTAGAAAGTAGAAGATGGAGAAAGAATAAAGCAGGGGGAGTAGGAGTAAGAAAGAGAAGGAAGCAAGGAGAGAAAGAGGATAATCATGATGAAAAAGCAAGCAAGAGAAGAATCAGAAGAAAGTAAAGCAAGCAAGAAAGAAGGTAGAATAGTAAGTAAGTAAGTACTAATTGTATTTTCTTTATGTTTGTTGATCCTGAACTGCTGTTATCATTGTTATCATGAATAGAATCATTATTTTACACTAGCAATACAGTGGCTTACTGTATTTAAGTCATATTTCAATTCAGCATATACACTTTTAAGAATTGATAAATATTATTGTATTGTTGGTTTTGTCATCATCAAATAGGGGGAGAATATTGTTAGAATATATGTTGTATGATTTGATAATGCAAAAGTGATTAATGTATATTTGATATAATCAAATCGATCGTATAGTATTGTTAAACGATCATAGAGTTACTCTACCTGTTTGTAAAGTCGATTATGTTCGCAGAGTAAGTCTTGAGTTCGTAGTACAACAGTCAGTTGATCGATGAACAGGAATGAAGTTTAAGTCATAATCGTCGAGCAGATAGTAGAGCTGCCTGAGCAATCGTCGAGCAAATCATGAAGTTGCTTACGTAACCTTGAAGCAGATCGTAGAGTAACTCTGCCTATTCATAATATGTGAGTTATTAGCAGAGTACTCTATGTGATCGTAGAATATCGGAAGAAAGGTTGCTAAAACAACAAAGTTACCTCTGAACTAAAGTCGAAATCGCAGTGTCTATAAAGATCGTAGAGTTGCCTTCGGTATCGTAAAGTAATATGGTTGATCGTAGAACAGAAAGGGTATCTCTGTGTTGAAGACAAAATTGAGCAGATCGTAGAGCTGCCTCATCCATCGTAGAGTAGATCGTAGAGTTGCGTCGTCCATCGTTGAGCATATTATAAAGTTGTTGTGTTCATTATAGAGCAGAATGTCGAGTGAAGCTAGTCAAGACTCTACGTTCTTCAACAAACTCAATGATCAAGTCAAGCTTGAAGAGCAAGTCAGAACGGTCATAAGTCTGACAAGTACAACAAAGATTTCAAGAATGTTTCTCACCATCTTCAAATTCAGAAAGATGATCAATTTGAAGTTGTGTCTAAACAGCTACAATGAAGATGTGACATCACTAAAGTGTGGTAGAAGAGTCTGCAGTCTAATGGGACTTTTGCAGAGCCGAAAGCAATATGTCTACCTACCCTCAAAGTAGTTGTCGGAGAATATCTTAGAGTATAACATTAAATGCACCAACGGGAACTCTCCAACAGGAAAATTTCTGAAGGTCTATAAAAGGCGTATGAGGATTCAAATCCAAATATGAATCACCAAGAATAAAAGGTTAAACCTCTGCCAAATTCATAAAGCTTTACTCTACGATTCAGTAGAAATTAAAAGTTGTTAAGTACTAGAAGAAGTCAAGCATCATTGCAAAGCTTAGCAGCACCTCAAACTCAATTAACATTCGGTTGTGATTCGCTTGGTCTTAGTGACCATTATACCAAGTTCAAGGGACTTGAAGAGATCTTAGTGATCTGGGACAAAGTGTCCACATTCCAAGACTAAGTGACTTAAAGAGGTCTAAGTGACCATTACCATGGCTAAGTGACTCGAAGGAATCTCAGTGATTCAGTTGTAATAGATCTTAGTGATCTGGTCTTAGTGACCCATCCTTAGTGAATATCCTACTTGTTGAAGTAGAAGAGTGGATTAGGAGTGTTGATACTCTAAACCACTTAAAACATTTTGTGTCATTTACCTTAAGCATTTACATTCTGTCATTAACTGCTATTAATTGTTATGATTGTCCGTGGAAAATCTTCACATGCATTAAAGTTAGAACTGAGATTTCATTAAATCTTTAAGAGGAATTTTGTATTCATATTCCGTTGTGATAAATTAATTGAACTAAATAATTATCTAGTAATTATCCTTTATAAAATTGAAAAGTTTTAAAGGATCTAATCAACCGCCCTCTTCTAGATCTCTTTGTGCCTCTGGAAAACAACACCCTAGATAACAATAATCTCTGTTATCCGAAATTCCCATTAGGTTTTAAATCTAATGCAACAATCGCCCCACTAGACCCTAACTATTTTACAACCCAAAACTATCAGTCTAGATTTAATATAACATTAGTATTAAGAATTAGGGAATTAGATTATTTCAAGCAACAATCACACAATCGCAAATTATTTAACTTTCCTTCCGATAACCATAGCAATACTCAAAAGCATGACCACAATCATGTATTACCAATTGATACTTATGATCAGATATAATATCGTTTGCTTAATACTATACCTTAATCTAGCAAATGATAATAGCTTGATCAATTTAACTAGCCATTATTAAATCAATCAAAACAAATATCATTTACACAGTTAAAACAGATTATTAAGAATAAGCTTCATATAAGAAGGAATAAATAATGTAACTTAATTAAACCATCAACTATAAATAAGGTTCAACATCCCTTAGAACTGAAATTAAAGTGCTTAGCCTACACGATTATTTTCAATCTTGCCTCCAATTCTAGGGTTTGCAATTGTAGTGGAAAAAAGTGTCTAAAACTTGACTAGAATCATATATTTATACTCCTAGAACAAATTTTTAAAGCTCTAAGAATTAACAATCCAAGTTCTAGTAGAATTCTTCCAAAAATAACAAAGTTGGAAAAATCCTGCTGCCGACCTAGCACAGGATTATAAAGGGAACCGGCGCTGTCGTGCCAATACTCCAGATAAGCCTTTATTTCCACTGACTAATGGAGTTGTCGCGCCATATTTGTGTAGGAGCCTGGCGCTACCGCGCTAAGGGTACAAAGAGCCATTTTCTCAGTTCTGGCACACGGCATTGTCGCGCCATCTTCCAAGCCATTTCTGGTGCTGTCGCGCCAGACCTCCAGCCAGCAACAAATTTTCTTCTTTTCTACTTCTCAACTTCACTTCTTCCTGAAATCAATAAATACCTTTATAAGTTCATGTACACATAAAACATGTAATAAAACTAAACATAAAGGAATCAAAATCATAGAATATTATACACTTATCAAATTCTCCCACACTTAGCCTTTACACGTCCTCGTGTAAACACAAACAAAGCTCATCTGAATTCTATACAACCAAACTTTCAAAGGTTTCAACTCAATTCCCATCCATGAATATCAATACTAATCAACAAAAATCCGATTAACACTTCATCAATCAACTCACAATAACAACATTGTCATTCGTTACTTAACATCTTCAAATTAAAATGCATCCACATAAGTATCTTTCCTATGATCAACATAAATATCCAACTAAGTTCACATAAAACCCAACTATGCACAACTAACTCACAACTCAGAACCTAATTTTTTTTCTATTATTCTTTTTCACCCGATAGAACCTTCAACTTCAAATTTTTATAGGTGAGTGCATTTTATGCTCCATCTCACACTATACACGTTCTTTTCTTTTGCAAGTGAGTGCATTTTACGCTCCTTCTCACTATTACATGTGTTTATGGGAGAGTGCGTTTTATGCTCCTTCTCCACCCACCACATTATTCGACACTTTTTTTCATTTTTTCCATTCATCATTTTTCTTCCATTTTGGTTCTGTAAACAACATATGCAGTTAAACAAGTTCTATATCATAAAATCAGTGCACATAGTCAGACCCCACATATAACTTAACCAAGTAAACATGTATCTCACATTAAAGCACTTATAGAACACAAATTCAATTCGCATCAGTTCAATTGTGGATCTTGACTTAGTTATCATCATTCATTAATTAATTCAACATCAAACAAATTCTACAAATCAGCATCAATTTCACTCTACGATCGTAACCTTTAAAAGCTTAGCCAAATAAAATTGTAGAACCATAGGATAAAATTGTAGAGCCAAATTTTGAAAATATGCTTTTGAAAATATGCAATTTTTCACACATACTAAACAGATCAAAGCATAACCTAAACATAACCTAAACCCCTCTCCCACACTCAAACCTTACATTGTCCCCAATGTAAGAAAATTATGCAAAAAAGAAGTAACTAAATAACATGCAACTAAAAAGTAAAAAAGAAAAGAAAATAAAATCTGATATCATGGGTTGCCTCTCAAGGAGCACATTTGTTTAATGTCATTTGTTCGACATCAATCATCTTAATCTGCATAAATTGGATCCACCAAATCTAGCATCTCAATATCCTCCACCTGATATCCTTCATAAAGGGTTTAAACCTGTGACCATTCACCTTGAATAGCTTCCTTGTTCTTGAATTTTGAATATTTATAGCACCATGAGGAAAAATATTAGAAATAACAAATGGACCTTCCCAACGAAAACGCAACTTACCTAGAAATAATTTCAGTCTTGCATTGTAAAGGAGAACTTTTTGTCTAACGGTGAAAGTCTTCCTCAAAATCTGCTTGTCATGAAAGGCCTTTGTCTTCTCCTTGTAACTTTTAGAGCTTTTATATGCATCATTCCTTAACTCCACCAACTCTTGTAACTGTAATTTCTTATGCTCTCTATCTTGATCCAAGCTCATGTTACAGTGCTTAATTGTCTAGAAAGCCTTGTGCTCTAATCCACAGGTAGATAACATGGTTTCCCAAACACTAGCCTATAAGATTACATGCCTATAGGAGTTTTGTATGTCGTTCTATAAGCCCAAAGTGCATCTTCTAACCTTACATTCCAATCTTTTCTGCTTGGCTTGACTACTTTCTCCAAAATGGACTTGATCTCACGGTTGGATACCTCAGCTTGACCATTACTCTGTGGATGGCAGGATGTAGAAACCTTGTGCATCGCATTGTATTTCCTGAACAATGTTGCTAGCATCCTGTTGCAAAAGTATGTTCCCTTACCACTGATGATGGCCCTTGGAATTCCAAACCTGACAAATATGTTAGACTTGATAAAATCTGCAACAACTTTAGAGTCATCAGTCTTGGTGGCTTTAGCTTCCGCCCATTTAGAAACATAGTCAACAGCAAAAAATGTAAATATTACCATAAGATGCAGAAAATGGTCCCATAAAATCAATACCCAAACATCAAAAATTTTAACAATTAAAATAGGGGTTTATGGCATTTGATTCCTACGTGATAAATTTCCTGTCCTTTGACAATTTTCACATGACTTACAAAAATAGATAAGAATCCTTAAATAAAGTTGGCCAATAGAAACCACATTTCAAAACTTTATAAGCTGTTCTTTTAGGTTCAAAATGACCTCCACAAGCATAAGAGTGACAAAAGGTTAGAATGGACAAAATTCATTATCAGACACACACTTTTGACCATTTGATCAGCACAAAATTTCCATAAGTATGGGTCATCCCATACATAGTGTTTAACATCACTCTTAAGCTTTTCTTTCTAGAATTTAGAAAACTCACTAGGAACATAGGCACTCACTAAGTAATTCACAGTATTATCATAACAGGGTACAACCTCATCAATGGAGAATAAATGCTCATCTGGAAAAGAATCCTGCAATGGTAGTGCTTCTTTATTTTTAATCAGTCTGCTCAAGTCATCTTCCACCAAGTTATCCGCTTATTTCTTATTTTTAATCTCCAAGTCAAATTCTAGTAACAGTAGAATCCATATTATGATCCTAGGTTTGGATTCTTTCTTGGTCAGCAGATACCTAAGAGCAACATGGTCAGAATAAACTACAACTTTAGTACCAAACAAATAAGATCTAAACTTGTCTAAAGCAAAGACAACAGATAGTAATTCTTTTTCAGTTGTAGAGTAATTAATCTGAGCAGCATTTAAAGTCCTGGAAGCATAGTAGATGGCATGAACAGCTTTGTCAACTCTTTAGCCTAAGATAACCCTTACTGCATAGTTATTGGCATCACACGTGATCTCAAAAGGCAACTTCCAATTTGGCGGCTGCATCACTGGTGTTGAGGTTAATAGCTTTTTCAATTTATTAAATGCCTCCTTGCACTCATCATCAAACTGAAACTGCACATCCTTTTGCAGTAACTTATACAATGGCAAAGCTATCTTTGAGAAGTCATTGATAAATCTACGATAGAAACCTGCATGACCAAGGAAAGAACGAATCTCCTGCACACTTGCAGGGTAAGGCAAAGCAGCAATAATCTCTATCTTAGTTTTATCCACTTCTAATCCTCTAGCTGAGACTACATGTCCAAGTATTATACCTTGCTCTATCATAAAATGATATTTTTCTCAGTTAAGAACAACATTAGTTTCTAAGCATCTATCTAGCACACGAATCAAATTGTCTAAGCATGCATCTAAAGAATCACCATGTATTGTGAAATCGTCCATAAATACTTCAATGTAATTTTTTAGAAGATCATAGAATATTACCATGCATCTCTGAAAAGTACCTGGTGCATTACAAAGTCCAAAGGACATTCTACGTTATTCAAATATACCAAATGGACAAGTGAAGGTGGTTTTTTCCTAATCCTCTGGTGCAATCACAATTTGGTTATAGCCTGAAAAACCATCTAAAAAATAATAATAAGCATGGTCAGCTAGTCTTTCTAACATCTTGTCAATAAAAGGGAAAGGAAAATGATTTTTTCTAGTTACAGCATTCAATTTCCTGTAGTCAATACACACTCTCCATCTTGTTTGCATACGTGTGGGCACCAACTCATTATTATCATTCTGAATTACAGCATACCAGACTTCTTTGGAACTACCTGCACTGAACTCACCTATTGACTATCTAAAATTGGGTAGATTATACCTGCATCAAGTAATTTTATAACCTCTTTTTTCACTATCTTCATTATGGGTGGATTCAGTCTTCTTTGAGTTTCTCTAGTTGGCTTGGCTCCTTTTTCCAAAAGAATTCGATGCATACACACAGCAGGACTTATACCCTTGATGTCTGTAATTGTCCAACCAAAGACTGTTATGTGCTCCCTTAAGACTCTTAGCAATTTGTCTTCTTGAACTTTGGTCAGATTATTGGCAATGATCACTGGAAGTGTGTCATCCTTTCCTAGATATGCATACTTCAAGTGGGTTGGTAAAGGCTTCAATTCCAAGGTAGGAGCCTGCACAACAAAAGGTAATAGCTTCTTGTGAGTAGTAGGTAATTGAATGGAAAATACTGCATACTTATCTGAGATTTTTGGTAAAGAGTGTAGTGCAGCCACAATTTCCTTCAATTCCAAGTTATTTTTGATGGCAACCTCCAAGCTTTCCTTATGTATTTGCTCAAAAGATTTATGCACTAAGGAGTCAAGTACATCAATAGCAAAAACAGGATTAATATCACTAGGATACCTCATGGCCTCATATATATTGAACTGAATCTTCTCACCATCAAACTCCATAGTTAAGGTCTCATTGTGCACATCAATCATTGTTCTAACTGTTTTTAAGAATGGTCTGCCTAATAATATATGAGCAGGATTTGGAGATGAATTATCATCCATATCCACTATGTAAAAATTTGCAGAAAATATAAGTTCATTCACCTGCACCAACACATCCTCAATTATCCCTTCTGGGTAAGTGTTAGTGCGATCAACTAATTGAATAATAACACCAGTATTCTTTAAAGAACCTAGATTTAAAAAAGCATAAATAGATAATGGCATGACATTAATTGAAGCTCCTAAATCTAGCATAGCTTTTTCAAATCTGGTATTACATATCTTACATGAAATGGTAAACATGTCTAGATCTTTACACTTATGGGGCATTTTTCTTTGGAGAACTGCTGATACATTCTCTTCAACAGTCACTTTTTCATCATCCCTTAGTTTCCTCTTATTAGTGCATAATTCTTTCAAAAAATTTACATACCTTGGCACTTGTTTGATTGCATCTAGTAAAGAAATATTCATTTATACCTTCTTGAAAGTTTTCAGAATCTCATTCTCTTGCTCATCCTTCTTTGAAGTTCTGGGATTCCTGGGGGGAAAAGGTAAATGATTAGTCTTAAGCTGAACAGAAAGGTTAAGTATTACCTTTGATATTTTTGCCTCCTCATTAGCCTTATCCTCATCAAATTCAGCAGTAGCTTTGGGCACTTCCAACTGTTTTTCACTCCTCAATGTTATGACACTTGCATTCTCTCTCGGATTAACAATATTTGAGAAGGTAACTTCTTTGAGCCTTGAGAGTCTAATCGACCAACTGTTATAGCCAGCTGACTTATCTGGTTTTCCAAATTATGAATAAAAGTCCTTGTCTCTTATTGAAATTGTTGTGTTTGGGTCATGAAAGCTTTAAACATATCCTCAAGAGATGTCCCAAAATTAACAGGTATTCCTTGTCTAAGTTGGTACTATTGTTGGGCTGGCTAAAAACCTTGCTGCCTATTCGGAAAACCATTTTGCATTGGTGGTATGGTTCCTCCATAGCTCAGATTAGGATGATCTCTCCATCCTAGATTATAAGTATTAGAATAAGGATCATATCTGCGCTGAGGTTGTCCTGGAAAATTCCCCACTACATTGGCTTGTTGCACAATTTCATCTTCTTGTAATGTTGGACAAGCATCTGTAGTATGCCCTGACAACAAACAGATCCCACAAGCCTTTGTAGTTGGCATATTTCCTGCAGTCATCTGATGAACCATAGCAGTTAAGTCAAAAATTTGTAGTTAAATATTACATATGCTTACCTCATTTGCCCTTTTTGGTGTATGGTCCATCCTGGTTCCATATTGTTGTGAGTTAGCTGCCATGTTTGCAATTAAATTCCTTGCAGCCTCTGGAGTCTTATCAACCAGTGCTCCTCCACTTACTGCATCAATCATACTACTATCTATTGGTAACAGTCTCTCATAGAAGTATTGAATCAAATGTTGATCGTCAATTTGGTATGGTGAACAACTAGAGCACGATTTCTTGAATTTCTCCCAATACTCATAGAGAGTTTCTCCATTGAACTGACTGATGCCACATATCTTCTTCCTTATATTAACAACTCTTGAAGCAAGAAAGTACTTCTCCAAGAATAGCCTTTTTATATCATTCCATGATTGTATTGATCCTAAAGGAAGATAGTACAACCAATCCTTTGTTAAATCTACCAAGGAAAATGGAAAAGCTCTAAGCTTTATTTGTTCTTTCGTTATTCCTTGTAGCTTCATAGTGGAACACACCATATGGAACTCCTTTAGATGCTAGTGTTAGAGTATGTATGCTTGATTAGATGATGAATATCTGTTAGAGTCTGTGTGTTTGATTTAATGGTGAATAATGTGTTTAAAGTATATTTGTAATCAGCAAGTTTTGTAAAGTTCTTAATGATGGAATGATATACAAGGACATAGAGTAGAAAGATCAAATATGTTAGGTTGATCTTATTACACAAGGATTGATTGTAAGAATCTGCATACTTGTTGTAAAGATAAATGTGTTTAAAGTATATTTGTAATCAGTAAGTTTTGTAAAGTCCTTAATGATAATTTGTTGTACAAAGGCTTAGAATAGAGTGATTAAACTTGTTAGGTTGATCATTGAGCTGATTTTATATGAAATTGATAGGATCAAGTAGATCGTAAAGTTACTCTGCACGATCGTAGTATAAATGTTGTCAGCAGAGTAATCTAAGTGTTCGTAGAACAATATGATTAATATATACTTGAATAAGTAAGTTTTGCAAAGTCCTTAAATAAAATATATGTACAAGGACTTAGATTAGAAAGATCAAATATGTTAGGTTGATCTTACTAACTTAATCTAATGTATAGTCTATAGGTTCAATTGTTCATTGAGTTACTATGTTAACTCGTAATGTGAAGATGATAGATCGTAGAGTCAACTCATGTTTGTAAAGAACTAGATGGATCACAGAGTTCACTTCAATTCGTAAAGTAAAGTTCAAATTATAAAGTGAACAAAGCTGCAAGGATATCTCAGAGCTAAAGAAGGAATCTCAGAGTTTATAATAAAGATCGTAGAACTGCATTCTGAATCGTAAAGTGAAAACTAAGATAGCAGGGTAAAGAGGAGTTTGTAAAGTCTGCTTCAACATCGTAGAAAGATGGATCGCAGAGTCTTTACACCTATCATAAAGTTCACTTCAGTTTACAAAGTAAAGATCAGTTCATAAAGTGACAGAGAATATCAAAGTTAAGCAAAGCTCGTTGAATGAAGATTGAACGTAAAGTGCTCTAGGCAATAACTGAGTAAAAGTCAAATCGTAAAGTAATCCTTGTCATATAGTCTCCTCTTGCTTGATCATACCATAAGCCTGATTGACAGTAGGCAAAGGATTCATTAATAAAATTTGCCCTCTAATGGCAGTATAACTTTCATAAAGCCCCCATCAAGAATTGCATCAACTGCTTCCTTTGAACTTTCTTTTCATGATCTTTACTAAAAGCACAAACACAAGGACAAGTGCAAGAATTTAATGCTTCAATAGCATTAGTTTCATCCCATAAACCTTTGAGTTTGTGATAGTAAATTTCCACTGAACTATCTTGTTGTTCCAATTTATGAAGGTCATTCTCAATCAAAAAAATTCTTTGACCATCAATAGAAGAGAACTTTTCATTCAATTCTGTCTAAACAACTGCAACACAAACAGCTGCAACAATGGTTACATAACTCAAACTGTTACTAATCTCATCAGATATAACATTAAAAATCCAAGTTATGACCATATCATTTGCTTTATCCCATAGTGGATGCAGTGATGAATCATTTTCAGGTTCCTTATACATTTCATTGACCAAACTCATTTTATTCTTAGCAGACAGAGCAATTTGCATAGAACGCTTCCATGTTCTAAAATTATCACTTCCTGTTAGAATCGATGGATCACACACACGCACATGACAGTATAGAATTAACACAGAGATTTACGTGGTTCCCCAAAACCTGGGTACGTCTACGGGCGGCTAGTTATTTTATTGATTCTCTTAATTAGGTTACATAGAGCTTTACAAAAGATAGTATTTATAGCTACTAATCCTATTCCAACCCTACTTCACATTATGTCTCAAATACCCATAATGTCCTATCAGAAATCAAATAGAAAAACTGAATTCGCCGAACGGCGCGCCCCGCGTCGTTCCTTAGCTTCCACTGGCGCGCCCCGCGCTAGTCCATCCGAACCTGAAACCCGCATGTGGCGCGCCCCACGCCGTTTCAAGCCCGGCAACGGCGCGCCCCGCGCTACCCATGCAGAACACCACAAAAGCCTTAGCGCGCCCCACGCCACTCTGATGTTGTGCAATAGCGCGCCCCGCGCCGTACGTACAGTGACTCTGTACCATACCGCGGGGGGCTCCGCCCCCCCACCCGCCAAACCCTTTGTTCAGTTCCAATGGGCCAGTGCGTCGTGAAGCTCCGCTCCGTTCGATCGCTTCGCTCCGCACTTGGCCTTTTCCGTAAACTTCTCAGTTATGAGCCACAAATTCCAACACTTCCATTAAGCTTCTTATTAACCAACACAAGATTATAATGGTCATTATTATGTATGAACAATGGATGCATATTAGAATCTATGGAAAATTCAAGAGTTTGTGACTGTGTAGAAGAAGAAAAAGAAGCAATTGTCCCAGCCATATCAACAACACAATTCAATCAGAAAACTAAGGTTTCAACAAAACACAACCAACAACCTAATTCCACAATCAAATAATCAAGCAACACAAGGTATGAAAACCCTAAAATCAAACTTGATCTCGAAAGATACCAATTAGGAAAAGTTTTCCAGAAAAAATGTTGAAACATACAGCGAAGGTATGAAGTATGATGAATTTGAAGTAGATTTGTGTTCAACAATCAAATAAACAGCTGAATTATGTATGTATCCAATAGCAGAACAAACACAGATCGAGAGAGAAAAAAAGCGAAAATCGCTACCACTGATTTTTGAAGAATCAAAAAGAAGTGAAGGAATCAAACCAGAAAATTGAAGTAGAACAATAACAGAAGGATCTGCTTTGATACCATGACAAGTTTCACTAACTCACAATCTGGAGAATTTCAATATATTCATTCATCAACTAAAAACACCATTATAGAGCTAAGAAAAGAAATTGTTAACTAGCCTTTTTCTTACACAGCTTACTAACTGAGCTATTATATTTATACTAATTATCTTCCTAACTATCTAAACTTAAAAGACATAAAAGCCCTTATAAATAATGAGCTTATTACAATACCAACATTGTGCAATTGTAACAAGCAATAACCTAACTTCTGAAGTTATTATGTTGTGTATCTAGGCTTGTATAACACGTATGAACCTGTTTTTGAGCTTGTGATGTTGTATTAGATACATTATCTGTAATAGTAGTATTAGTGTATTACTAGGGATTTGAATTGTAGCGTCACTTTCTTCCCTTTGTATTGTGCTTTTCAGAACTTGAGGACAAGAGAGATGATTGGCAGTGGTAAATTGCATGATGGTGTTTACTGGCTTGATGGTTCAACTATTTGTTCACAGGCAAATCACACTAATTCAGACTTTTCTTCTCTTTTACCCTGCTTCTAAAAATCTACTCATGTGGCATAAGCGCTTAGGTCATCCACCTTTAGGAACGTTATCTCATGTTTTTCCAGAATTGGTTAATGAATATAATAAAACAGATTGGTTTTGTGAAGCTTGCACTTTAGCAAAGCAAACCAAAAATATTTATTATAATTCTCGTAATAGAAGTACAACTTCGTTTTCCTTGAATCACTTTGATGTTTGGGGCTCATCTCGTTTTGTTTCTATTTCTGGTCATCGTTGGTTTGTTACTTTTATTGATGATTGCACTCGCATTACTTGTGTTTACTTGCTAAATCAAAAAAATGAGGTTTTTAGTTGTTTTAAAAAATTTCACAGCATGATTAAAACTCAGTTTAATGCCATTGTGAAAGTTCTTCGATCAGATAATGGTAGAGAATACTTTGATCAAGTTTTTCAAAATTATCTTAATGACCAAGGTATTCTCCATCAGACTAGTTGTGTGGATACTCCAGCCCAAAATGGGGTTGCTGAACGGAAAAACCGCCACCTTCTCGAGGTTGCGCGGTGTATGATGTTCCAAATGCATGTTCCATCTTGGTATTCGAGTGAGGCAGTTCTTACTGCTGTTTATTTAATCAATAGGATGCCTTCTTCTGTTCTTCAGTTGAAATCTCCTATTTCCATCATTGCAAGAAATACTCATTTTATTATTCCGCCAAAAAAATTCAGTTGTGTGTGTTTCACTTGTAACCATCAAAAAATGAATAAGCTTGAACCTAGAGGACTCAAATGTATCTTTCTTGGTTATTCGCCTACTCATAAAGATTACAAGTGTTACCACCCGCCCACAAGCCCTTTTTTTGTGTCCATGGATGTTGTTTTCAATGAAAAAGAGTCTTATTTCAAATCTAATTTGAATGACACTCCTTGGGTGGATAGTGTTTTAAATGTCCCATTACTTTCTTCCATCATGCCTTTAGCTCAAATTTTGTCGGAAGTCAGGAAAGATGGAATGGAAAGTCTGGATAGTGATAAAAAGCCTATTGTAGAGAAACCTGTTGAGGAATCTGTTGTGGATGCTCCCTTACAGATGTATTCTCGCAAACCATAAACAAATAATGTTGAGATTGTTGAGCAAGATAAACACCTTACTATTATTGATGAACAATCAGACCCTCTTACCTTAGGTCATGGGTCAAAATCTCCAAGTACAGGTAAAATTCTTGATCATTCTCTTGATTCTTCTCTTGATGTTCCCCCTGGATTTGCAGACAATGTTACTAAAAGAAAGGTGTGTAAGCTGAACCGCTCTTGATACGGCCTTAAACAATCGCCTCGAGCCTAGTTTGGGAGGCTCCACAAGGCTATGGTCGTTGCTGGGTATAAACAAAGTCATGCAGATCACACCTTGTTCATTAAAAAGTCTAGTCAGCATATTACAATTTTAATTGTGTATATTGATGATCTAGTTATCACGGGGAGTGATCCGGAAGAGATTACAAAACTGAAGGCTTATTTAGGGAAGGAGTGTGAAATCAAAGACTTGGGACAGTTGTGGTACTTTTTTGATATTGAAGTGGCCCAATCAAACAGTGGTGTCTTTCTTTCCCAACGAAAGTATACCTTAGACCTGTTATCTGAAACAGGGGTGCAAACCAACTACTACTCTAATAGATGCAAATTATCACCTCAAAGCAAAGGAAGGAGAACCTGTGGACAAAAGAATGTATTAAAGACTGGTGGGTTGATTGATCTATTTAACACATACACGTCCTGACATTACCTATGTTGTGAGTACATGCACGATCCACATTTTTCTCCTAAGAATGCAGTTATAAGGAGTTATAAGGATTCTTCGATACTTAAAATCAACACCAGGAAAGGGGCTTTTTTTTTCTCTCCTCGCTCACATTTAGAGGTGGAAGCTTATGCGGATGCGGACTGGGCTAACTCTTTAGATGATCGAAGATCAACAACTGAACATTTTGAAACTTGTTTTTTCTTTATGTGAGGCTTGTTTGGTTTGAGTTTATTTCTTACTCTTCTGGTGAGGTTTGATTGGATCTTTGATATTATAATAGTGATGATGTATTTGAATTATAAAATTATATTGTATTCCTCAGAAAGTGAGGCTTTCAAAAAAAAAAATTCAAAGGATTGAAATGTAAAAATATAGTCATTCAGATATTTCAGACATGTCAATTATCAAATAACTTTTTTCATTCAGCATTCAGCATTCAGTTTCAGACATATGTTCTACTCTATTCAGCTCATTCAGATGCACTTATATAATCAAAAATTTTTATTCAGTTTTATCAAGCAACCCCTTAGTTTTTCATATTATTCATAAACATTAAATAAATACTCGTACTAATTTTGTTTATGTTTCATCTTTCTAATAATATTGGAAGGGTAATATTAAAATTTTATATCCAATTTATTTCCTCTGTTCCAAAATTAGAAATACATTTTGACTATAACATATTGGAAGGAGTGTATCATGGAGAAGTAAGAAACAAGCACTGGTGTCACGCTCTAGTGCAGAAGCTGAATTTCAAGAAGCTATAGCTTTGGGAATTTGCGAACTTCTTTGGCTGAAAATTCTTCTTGGGGACCTTGAATTTGCTTATAAGACTTTGATGAAGCTTTATTCTGATCGTACTTATGCCATCAGCACTGCACACAATCTTGTGCAACATGATCGTACAAAGCACATGGAAATTAATCGACATTTCATCAAAGAAAAACTAGAGCATGGACTTTATTATTATTTTAAGTAGTCTCAACTTAAATGTCTACTTACCTTAAATAATCTGTTTTTTACATTAATTTGCCTAGAATACCCCTAGTGTAATTGACATATTTCTATTCTCTATGCATATTTATAAAGTATCACTAGTCATGTGCAAAAAAAAAACTATGCAATTAAATAAGAATTTAAATATGGACAATTTTGTCATTTTATCATCTTTTTTAATATGCGCAAAACGTCAACTAGAACCTTTATCCCGAGACGAAGGGAGTAATATATCTTTTTAAGTTAAAATTTTCTTACAAAACTCACGAACGAAAGAAAGTAAATCTCTTTTCCTATGCTTTCTTTTCTCTCCAAACTCACCAAGCAAAACATAACAAGTGTTAATTTTTCGTGAAATGACATGCATGGTTTTGATGGTTTGTCATTCACAATAATAATAAAAAGAAGTAAAATAAAATTTCATTCTCCATATTTAACAAGATTTATATTTAGTGGGGTTGGATGATTGCATCTAGGAATTTTCTATTGCTCCCACAGGAACCTTCTTCTTTCCCACACGAATTGACATCTTTTGTTCTTTATAGTGTCTCATTTGATAGCACTTAAATTATTGAACTAATTGATTGTGTAAAAAAAGACATTTTGATGGTTTACAATTAGAGATTGTGCCCTGATGGCTTCTTCAGCATAACACCAGCTTCAACCATTACCCTAAGTAATAATACAGCTCTATATAGAAGTTCTAAAGTTCTGCTCAAGCTTTTTAAGGTCAAATATGGAATGGAAATATGCTCTTAATGTTTGCAAATGAGACTCTTATTATGGAGCAGAAAGTATTATTTAGGACCTATGTAAGTAATATATTGCCCAAAATTTCCTTGTGAAGTGTAGACCTTGCCCAAAAAATGCATGTACAACTACCATCAATGTTTGATTTCATTCTCAATTAAAAATAAATTTTGTAAGCTTGGATAGTATATTCAATGCTGTGTTGGGTTGCCCAAGTGTTTACTTGATTATTGTTATTTCTTTTTCTTTTCTTCATCTTCTTTTGCATTCTTTTTCCTATGGTATACCTAAATAATATTGGTAGACTTATAATTTTTATGCTGCGTTTGGATTGGAGGAATGAAAGTGGGAATGTAATGAATCATTCTATGGAATGAAAAAAATTATGTTTGGTTGCTACATTAAAATGGAATGAACTATTCTCATTTCTCCCAAATTTATGAATTTGGAATGACTCACTCTATCTGAAATGAAATGAATCATTCTATTCTTCATTCAATTCCTTCAACTTAAACGCAACATTAGAATTGTATTCGTTATCTCATGTTAATTTGGTAGTACAGTCAGAGAGCTAGGGCAGAAGATATGATGAGTGAGTGAGGAGAATGGAAAGAGAGAATTGCTTATATAGAGGTGTTAGCGGGCAGGCTGCCCGAAAATGGTATTATTAGTGCTTGTTTTGTGGAGTTATGTTGTGTGATGAGATACGATAAAGTATTAAAGTTAAATTTAAAATAATAGAGGAGCGTGAGAGTTGTTTTTTTATATATATAACAATTTGACGATAATTTCATATAGTATATATTTTTTTAAAATTATTTGAACCTATAATATAAATTTTTTATTTCATTTAGAATACTATTATATCCAATTATATACTTTATAAAATATTTTCTAAAGATTTTTTTTTTATAATTTTAAAGTATTTTTAACAATTTGACGATAATCATAATTGATGTTTAGAATTTGATTGCCCAGCCAGCATCTTGTGTCCTGCTCGTTTGTCGACAGGGTGTGTTATTTAGCATTTTGGTGCCAAACAGCTGCAGCCAACGGTCATGTGCGCTCCACCCATTATGGTTGTCTTTCTTCTCCAAGTCCTTCTACGCTGCCCGGGACTTGGGGATCGGGGTGGAGACCGGACAAATTTTTTTATATTTTTTTTTGCTTTCACTCCCAAATAATTTTTATGATTTATTGGAATTGAATTTTTTTTAAAAAAAACAGTGAATTAGGTATAATTTGGATACATATCAAAAACAGAGTTAAACAGACCGTGTAACCCTATTTTTTATATGTATCCAAATCATACCTAAATCACTGTTTTTTTAAAAATTTCAGTTTCAATAAATCATATAAATTATTTGGAAGTCAAAACAAAAAAAAAACCAAAAAAAAAACCCAGTCCCCAAACCGGTTTCCATTGCCCCGGCTCCATAGAATTATTGTTCTCCTCCTCCTTGTCAAGTCTTAACAACCGCTCTTTTGGGGAAAGTAGGTGGGGACTACATACCAACATTACTCATAGTCCAATATTGGATCATGCATATGAATTATGGGGGGTCTTCAATTTTGATTTAAGGTTATTTTCAGTTACTCGTTTATAATGTTTGGAGTGTTTGTCTTTTTAGGACTTGTTCAGGAACTCCTTATTTTAAATAACTTATAAGTTTAAATATAAGTTGACTTATAAGTTATTTTAAGTTATGACTTATAAGTAAAAATGTTCGGCCATCAATTTGACTTATAAGTCAAAAATTAAGTTAAAACAAGTTATGAAGGTGTTCGGCTCATAATAACTTATAAGTTAAAATAATATAAAGATTACTAAAAAGGACATTAATAAAAAAAGAGGCAAAATAGAAGAGAGGCAAAATAGACATTACATTTGATCAAACTAAATTATTTTAAAATGACTTATAAGTCATTTTAAAATAAGTCATAAATAGTTACTTATTTTTTGACTTAAAATTCAATTTATAAGTAAAAAAATAAGTCATTCCCAAACATTCACATAGTAATAAATGACTTATAAATTGATTTGACCGACTTATAAGTTCTTCCCAAACACCCCTTAATCGGGCAAATACGCTTTATAATGTATTGTCGGTTATGAGTTTTTATAATGTATGTCTTTTGTTTTTGACTTGACTTGATTGATATACATATTAAAATCTGAATTTTAAAATATTATATAAAAAAATAAAAATTTTAGAGTGTCGATCGGTAACAATTCTTTTAACTTTTTACAACTGTACCAACTCTCCACTCTCACACTGTCTTCTCTCTCTCTCTCTCTCTCTCGCTCAATTTGAGATCTACTAATCTCCAAATCTTGTGTTACTCCAAATCATATAGGAAGTTGCTTCCTTTGTAAATCTGATCTCTATCCCTCTCTTTCTTAGGTTGTTTCTTCATTTTTCCTCAATCAATCAATTAATTGTAGCTCTCGAATAATGAAACACGATGTCTTCCTCAGCTTTAGAGGCGAGGATACTCGCATGGGTTTCACCGGTCATTTATACGATGCCTTGACTAAGAAAGGTATTAATACTTTTAGGGATGCCGACAACCTTCGGGTCGGAGACCACATCGGGCCCGAGCTCTTAGAAGCAATCGCAGCATCAAGGTTTGGGATTGTGGTTCTGTCGAGTAATTATGCAACTTCAACATGGTGTTTGGAAGAACTTGCACATATTGTTGATCTCATGGAAAAGATGGAAAAGATGGAGATGATTGTTATTCCTGTTTTTTACCATGTGGATCCCTCTGATGTGCGGTATCAAAAGAACACTTTTGCGCAAGCCTTTGCCAAACATGAAACAGATCACAGAATTGCACCAGAGAAGGTGGAAACATGGAGAGCTGCTTTACGAAAAGTGGGTGATATAAGTGGAGTGCACGTACAAGGAACCCGGTAACTTTTTCTTGTTATTCTTATACTATATTGCATAATTCTTTCTTATTCTGACGAATTTATTCTTCCCTCTATGGAAACAGTGATATTCCCTCCTTTCTCAAAAAAGAGGTTATGCTTCTAAAATGACGAATTTCATGATTCTTAATATAACCTAGGTAGAGATCAAAAATTCTTATGACCAATCGCATATAAATACACTCATGCTTAATCATTTGCAGGTATGAGTCAGAAGTCATAACTGAAATTGTAAGAAGGATCTTTAAGGACTTGCAGGATACATTACCTAGAGATGCTACCAAAGGTCTAGTAGGAATAGAATCTCGAGTAGAGGAGTTGAAAAGTCTTTTGAATATGGATTGTAATGATATTCGCTTTATAGGAATTTGTGGGATGAGTGGAATGGGGAAGACTACTCTTGCTGAAGTTGTCTATGAGGAAATTCGTAATCAATTTCAAGGATATAGCTTTATTGGAAACATTAAGGACATTTCTAGGGAAAATGACAGTGATTTATGTAAGTTACAACAGAAACTACTTGTTGACATCTTGAAGGATGAGCATATACGTGTAAGTAGTGTTGTTGAAGGAGTTAGCATGTTGCATGAAAGGTTACGTGGTTTGAAGATTATAATTGTTTTGGATGATGTAAATAACCGTGAGCAATTAAAACTTTTGGCTGGGGAGCATGAATGGTTTGGGCATGGTAGCAGAATTATCATGACAACAACAAATGAGGATTTGTTGACAGTACACAAAGTAGACGGCAAATATAAGTGCGAGGGATTAAACTTTTCTGATGCCTCTAAACTTTTCAATTTGTCAGCCTTTACGGAAGGACAACCAAAACAAGGTTATGAAAAGTTATCCAGTGATATTGTGGAACTTGCTGGTGGCCTTCCACTAGCTCTTAATGCTTTTGGTTCTCTTTTATTTGATAAAAGAGTAGAATATTGGAGAGAGACATTGGAGAAGCTACAACAATATCCACAAGAAGAAGTTCTCCAAAGACTTGAAATTTGCTATGGTAGACTAGACATAAACGAGCAGGATATATTCATATATATTGCTTGTTTCTTAAAAGGGAGAGACCGTGTGCTAGTAAATGATATACTAAAGAATATTGGTTTGTACCCTGTGCACGGAATTGATATTCTCATTAATAGGTCTCTCATAACTATTAATTATGACGATACTGTGTGGATGCATGATCTACTACAACAAATGGGTTGGGAAGTTCTTCGTAAGGAATGCCCCAGAAAGCCTGGAGAACGCACCGGGCTCAAGTGTCGCGAAGATATTGTTGATATATGCACATCCGAAGAAAAGGTTTGTGTAATGGTTTCTTACTGAACATCAACATAGTAATTATTTCATTGAGAAAATTAAATAAATAATATTATGAAAATTTACTTCAAATTTATGCCACTTATTCTTCTATCTTCATTATTCTAGGGAACAAAAGCAATTGAAATTATAAACCAGGAGCAGTATGGGGCTGAAGTGGAAAACTGCATTGGTGATCCTGAATCTTTCTCAAAGATGAAGAAACTTAAATTTCTCAAAATAAGTAATGTACTCTTTCCATATGGTCTCGAGTATCTTTCCAATGATTTACGAATTCTTGAATGGTATGGATGTTCTTTAAAGTGTTTTCCACCAACATTTGGACCGAAACAAATTTATGAACTTGACATGCGTTCTAGCCGACTTGAAAAACTATGGGAGAAAGATATTGTAAGTGTTTTCTTTACTATATACTCCCTTAGTTCCATAATATAGGATCAATATTGACTTTTGAATTATATTTGAGATATTTTAAAATTAAAATTGACATGATTAATTTGAGATTTAGACAATACACCTATGAAAATTGTTAACAATCTAAGTAGTACCACTAATTAGAAGATATATTGTTTTCAAAAGTTAAATACATCATACCAATTTTAAGTCTGAAAATATCTCAAATTGACTTTTAAAAGTCAAATTTGATCCTATATTTTGGAACTGAGGGAATATTATATTTTGGTAGTGACTTTTATTGTGTATGATATACAATTCTTTTCCTTCCCTTAATCAATGAACAGGACATGCCCAATTTGAGATCTATTAATCTATGTTACTCAGAGGATTTGATTAAAATTCCAGACTTGACATCAACTCCAAATCTTGTGAAACTAAATCTCGAAGGCTGCACTAATTTGGTTGAGTTACACAAATCACTTCTTGTTCACAAACGGCTTGGTTACGTGAATCTGAAAGGGTGTAGAAATCTTCGAAGCCTTGGAAACAACATGGAAATGGATGGTCTTGAGGTTCTTCTTCTTTCTGGTTGTTCGAAACTTGAACATATTCCAGAATTTGGAGAGAACATGAAGTGCTTAGAGCATCTGTATTTGGATGGGACTAAAATTAAGCAATTACCAGAGAGCTTGGGGAAAATGCGCTCTTTACGGAAGCTTGGTGCGAGTGAAACTGCTATAGAAGAGCTGCCCTCTTTCATACTTGACTTGGAAAGATTAAGACTTTTGCATATTCATGGATGTCGTCTTTTATCCCTAACCAGAACTTTTCATTCCATGGAAAAGTCTTTATTGGGTTTAAAAGAACTTGATCTAAGTGCTTGCCGTCTTGATGCAATTCCTGATGGTATTGGTTTGTTATATAGCTTAAAGGAGTTGGATCTGTCCGAAAATGATTTTGTTACGCTGCCTGCAAGTATCAGTCTCCTTTCAAATCTTAGAATGCTTAGTTTGAATTGTTGCGGTAGGCTTGAATCATTACCAAAGCTATCAAAAATAAATGAGGATACAGTACTGTATGGAGTTGAAATTAGATTCAGTCATTATATTTCAGGAGAAAGATTAGATGTATCTAAATTTCGTTCTTCGAGCAACAACATTAATCCAACGGTATCTTGTTTGAACTGTCCTAAATTGGTTGAGAATCAGAACGGCGGTGATTTAGCAGATACAATTTTGAAAAAGTACCTTCAGGTCTGTGTGTATGCGTCTCTGTCTATCTGTCTGTCTATCTTCCCCAATTGTTTACAATCACGTTTCTTTTTTCTTTTCCTTTTGTGCAGGTAAGAACTGAATGCAGAGTTATACCTGAAGCTATATTTGAGATTGTTGCTGCTGGAAGTGAAATCCCACAGTGGTACAGGCACAGGTTTAAAGTTACAAGGACCAAGCATCAAGCTATATTTGAGATATTCTGTATTGATTTCTATTCATCCATTGGAGTTGCTTTATGCGCTGTTATTGCTGTCCCCCACTCTCTTGTCAATGTGAGAGGTGCTTATATAGAAGTCAAATATGAGATCGTTGCACGTATTCATGTTGCGGGCAAAGATTGGAGGATTCCGGTTCCCATAAACTTCTTGGAGGCCGAGTTAGAGACCCAGTTAGTTTGGTATTGGACTGTACCTGATGATCTTGGAAGAGCAGTAGATCCATCTCAAATACATCAGTTTCATATATCATTCTCTGTGGAGCCAGAAGGTTAAGAGAAACTTACTTTGATAACTTATAAAACTAAATTCCAAATAACATGAAACATCTCGCTTCTCGCCCCCTCTCGCATCGGTTCTGCATCTGATGATGAGCCCATGTGCAAGCTTTTTCTTTTATTGTTCACTCATAATTAATCTTCATGTCTTTAATATTTCTTAAAAATTGTTTAATAAAAGTATAACTATACTGCAGATGGTAATTTGGAGGTGAAGAAGTTTGGGGTTCGTTTCCTATGCCGAGAAGACATACTGAACTTGAGAGGAACAAGATTTTCTATCGATGGAATTCCGAGCATCTTGAGGCGGGGTAATCAAGAACTCCAATCCTTCAAATCGAGCTTTCAAGACCACACCCGCAAGGTAATTACCATCCTTGCCATTGGCTTCAAAACATCGTTTCATTTCCTTGGATTCCCTCCATGAAGTCATAGAAAGTGTACTAGAAATGAACCAAGAAGTAGTCAAAGTCATACTTGAACGAAAGTGGTTTAGTGTGGGTAGTAATCTGTTAATCGAATGAAATCCCGAGTAACTAACATTATGCTGGAAAATTCCTTAGTATGGAAGACTAATTCCTTAGATTCCGACAAGAAATTAAATGACATGAAAATAAATATGGTTTACCTAGAGTGGTACAAGGTCACAAGGAGTCAAGGAGGTTATTAAGACAGCTACAAAAGCGCATGGTCAAGATGCAGAGAGGAAATTAGAAGCAAAGAACAAATTGTCAAGCACCAGGGAATCCTCACAAGGTATTGGAAAAAGATGGTTGCAGAGGCAAAGAAAACGGACGGAGCATCCTTCCCATTTCGTTACCTTATGGCAGGGAATAATTATAGAAGGATGGTGGAACCACTTGATATAGCCGAGTACTACAAGCAAGGCAAGAAAGAGACTACTGGGCTCTCGGAAGCTCAAAACATTATAAGCTGTTGAAAAAATGGTTGGACAACAGACCAAGAAAGGCTAATTAGAGAAACAAGGCTTGTAGTTTTAACGAGGATTCTTGCTTTTGGGCACATGTGGAGGAGGCTTTGATTTCACTCCATCCAGAAGATGGGGAATTATTGGGAAATCTGAATAAGTTTGAGGAGTATGTAATGGAGTCGATACATAATCGGTTAGTAGACCCTGAGATTGTTTTGGAGGGGAGCAGTTTTATGACATGGTGGAACATATACATGACATGGTGGAACATATACGAGGGAAGGAAAGGAAGCGAGTACAATTCCCCTTTGGCTAATTTTATGATGAACATTGTGTAGTAATAAATCTGATGAGAAATTATTTTCTGTAGTTCTGTTCTTCTCCTCCAAAGTCCACCTCCCAATCTTAAAACTTTGTACTGGTTTAATGAAATTCCTGAAAGGCACCGGTGATAGCTGGTTGATTGTCCAGGTGGCAATGCAGCAAATTGAGGCAAAAAGAAGAGCAGGCACTCTCAATTATTTGGAGACGAAGCAACAACTCATTGATCTTGATCTTGAAGTTGCAAAGGTTCCATTTTCTGCAAAGTTGATAACATTGTTTCAGACTTTATCATAAAATATAATTTGAGTGTTGATAATTTTGTTTGGATTTCCTTGATTCCGCCTTCCTTTATATGAATTCTTTATTCAATTATGAGATAAATCAAATGTGAAATTCTTGAGTAGTCTACTTCCCTGGAATGATGAATACCGTAATTCTTAATTTAATTAAAGTGAGTATCTTGGAATTCATTAGGTAGGAATTGTTATTTGCATTTTCGCAAGGTCCTCCTTCACATGACATAAATGACCCATTTATTATATGAGGGCATTGGGGAAATATCAAATTTGTTGGGAGGAAATATCACTTCCCTTTCTATGGTTTAAGCTTATTTTATGTTGATATGAAATATGAATAAAGACTGGTTTTTTAACCAAGATGGGTGTTTTATGCAGGATACTTTCGCCAATGATACAACTATGGCCACTACTAGCAAGAAATCAAGAAAAAAGAAGGTAATCTTGTTGAGTAGCACCCATTAGTTTCAATTTAAAATGATTGTAATCCAAGTCTTTATTATTACTAATGGAAACTTCATTGACTATTGACAGACTTTTACTGAACTTAAAGAGGAGAAAAGTTTCTTAATGAAGGAAAGGGTACATTTGAAGAAAGTATTTTCCTAAAAAACTATCCCCAGTTATTTATAAATTTCTTTTGCTTTTGCCTTGTGACCCTAATTTGCATTTCATTTTTGAGTGCTGTGAACTGGAGTTAGCATCATTACGAGTTATGCTGAATGAACAAAGATCAAGAGGCGAGAATCAAGGTGAATATCCATTTTCGATTCTTTTCCTTGTTTGAACTTGTTAGGTTTACTTCAGCTACTGCTCTTTTGTCTATTCTGTGTGTGATATTCTCTAGCGTTGTAATATCCGGATTTTTAGAAAGAAAATAATATAATTAAAACAAAAATAAATATACAATTAGATAATGGAAAAGTAACTAGTAATTGTTAGTATATATCTAAAACCTATAAGGATAAGTCATTTAAGTTGTAACAATCTTTTAATTTTAAACGGACTCTTTTACTTGGTAACCTATTTTGCAAGATATTTAAATAACTAGAGAGAGAGAAAAGTAAAAATTATTTGATTTTGGAATACTGCAGAACAGAAAAAAAAAAAGAAAAAAAAAGGTTAGTTTTCATCTCAATTTCTGCCACTGCTAGTCACTTGTTAATTATGCAAACGAATAAAGTTTAGATTTTTCTAATTTCCTAACCTCCTTTTTAGCCAATAAAACTGTAACTATATATATATTAATCGAATTAGTGGAGAAAATTTGTAGCTTGTATGACATATAGGAAATCAAGAAGTAGATTTTATTAATTATTATTTTATAATTGTTCAACCATGATGTAATGTAGTAAATAAAAATAAAAGGAAAGAAACGAAGATACTGTTAATCCAAATTCACCGAATTTTGCTTATTCAAAAGTCATGATTCTTTTTGGTTAGTACATGGGAGTTATGTAGGTGATAAATTAATAATAGTAAAGGATTTGTTATACTCACTATTCAGTAGCACCCTCTGAGACTCAAACTCAATCCACCGTACCGCCATCGCCCCATGACAATCTGCATCTTGTGACCCATCACCACCGTACCGATAGCAAACACGACCATCGCCGCCGCTAGTGCTAGCACGACCCATCGCCTCGCCGCCGCTAGCAAACACGACCCATTGACCCTTCAGTTCAAATTTGAGGCCGGATCCTCTCTTCTCTCCCCACTAATCGGTAATTCTAGCGCTGATTTTGCTAATTCTAGCTCTGGTTTTGCCAAGTTGCTAAGGTGCTCTGTTTAGAATTTGTGATGAGTGCAAATTTTTTTGTTTTGCCCAAATTGGTGTGTTGACAGGTTGTTTTCTCCGATTAATTTCATGATATATGTATGCAGTTGGGTAATAGTTTGGGAAATGTATTTATTGGATTTTGTAAGAATTTGTGATGAGTACATTACTATGATGCTTGCATTCTGGGTTTATTTTGGGGTTTAAATTAGATGATGTTATTCCTTGAAATTGTAGCAGCAAATGGGAATGTTGTGCAATAGGAGGTGGACCTTGAATTTATAATCACTCAATTCAATTAATTATTTTGTGACCCTTCCATTAAGTTCATTTTGCAAGCCTAAGGAAAATATCAAACAATTTTTAAGCATTTTTAGGAACATACTGAGCATCGTCACTTGGATTTTCATGTTAGTTTAGTCTTTAGCTTCTGTAGATGCAATTATATGCATATTAATTTTATAGTTCTGAAGGTTCAAATTTACATTGTTGTACTGGTGGGCCACTATCACTATTGCTTAGTCCCCTTTACGTACTTCTTACCAAATTTAATGTTTTGAGGTGCAGGCAAGCTATGGATTGAAGATTTGGGAAGCACTTAGTACAGAAGTATTGAAACAGGTATATAACATCTTCTTATTCATGCCTTGTCAGATTAGCAAGAACTTTGATCCATATTAACTCAATGTTGTAGAACCTTCACTCGAAGCCTATCAACTTGACTAGTTTTGAATAATCATACCTTCAGCGAACCCAGTCAACTTGAAAACTTTTAAACTATCAGTGTCATTTTCTAATCATTTCCCGGGCTTGTAAATTGTTGAATAGATTCTTCCAGTTCTCGAATTTTGATGAGATGCCCTCATGGAAGAATGTATTTCTAAAAAGTATTTATGTTGTTCCAGTGACTGGATTTTTTTTCTATTTCCCAGGTGGAATGTTTATGTTATTTATTCAAATTTGTTGGTTCTTTAAATCATAACTCTTTATTGGGTAGCAATTAGCATATGGTCATGTTGGGCTTATCAACGCTAACCTCACACATAGACACAATAATGCAGAGAAATCATTTTAAATGATGTTTATTCTTTAACTGCCATGTTCATCTAGCATGCATAGGTTTAACTAGCAGTGAAATATTATTAAATGTGGATCAATTTTTTAAATTGGTTTGTGCACATACACTATTTTCAGGTTTATTAAAAATGGATGACATGAACCATGAAATAAGGAGTTGTGGGGATAATGCAGAAATGGATTTCGAGGGGAATAACTTGAGTGCAGAGGGGAAAATAAAAATTTTCAAGGGTAGACGTTGTCATGGATGTGACAAAGTTGGTGTGACACACGATAAAAGAAATTGTCCGACGCTTAATAATGAGTAAGCAAGTTTACTTATTTTGACTTTGCTATTTGTTTAAATTTAACTTTGTTATTTGTTTAAATTTAACTTTGCTATTTGTTTAAATGTAGAACTGGAGCATTAAATGTTGATGCTACTCAAGATCCAAGTGTAGATGATGATAGTGATTCACCCACAGGTGCAACTGAAATTGTTATAATTGCTACTTGTATATCTATTTTTTTTGTATTAATTTATATTGTTTTTTTATCACAGAGTGGCCTTCAGAATTGCAGTAATCAAATTGCAGTGATCATGGGAGTGACTATACTCGGGATGTTTCATAGTTTCAGAATTGCAGTATTCACGAGATAAACTTGTATTAATAACTAATGTTTGTTATTGTGTAATGGAGCCTTTTATTACTAGCATTTTCTTTTAGACATTACTCCCAACTAATGTGGATTTTCTATGCAATTTGCTATTTTGGATTTTCTTTATTTGAGCTGGGCTGCTTGATTAGGATGACTCTATGCATTAATTTAAGTTGATAAGTTCTGTGACAATGTCATCTAAGATGGAATCTCTTATTTCTATTTCTATGTCCGTATCCCTGTTATCAGTTGATACATTATTTTATGGGCATATTGTTGTATGTATAAAGTAGCTATTTTGTTCACTCACTAGTGCTTTCTCATTAATTTAGAGAGAGATGTCATTGTGCTACAGAAACAAGCTTCATAAATATTGGTTGGGTTGTTTCGAAGTATGTGTAGGCAAGTGATACAGTTACACCTGTAGAAAGCTGCTTTTGAAATTTATTTTATTTTGTGAGCCAAGTAAACAAAGCGTGCTACTTAACAGTGAGTGAGGAGAGAAAAAAAAAATAGGTCCACTACTTAAGAAAATACCGCTACTTAATAATACCGCTTCTGATCCTCCCTCTCTCTCTCTCTATATATATATATACAGGCTTGCATCAATTAGGTGTGAACTAATGCTTATTCTTTTAACCGAAAAGTTTTGCAACCAGTAATTTGTTTTATACCTTTATTAGTGTAGATGGATAGTGTTATCTATTATCAAACAAATTTGGTACCAACAGCCTTAAAATTTTAATGTTAAATGAGTTAAACAGTAATAAAACTTGGGTAAATTTAAGAAAAGAAAATAACAGCGTGTTTGGTTGCATGATTATTAATGAAATAAATTTTTATGGTAATTATAGGGGGGATTATTTGATAACTGGGACAATAAGCTTTTAATTTTTTTTTTTTTTTTTTTTTTTTGCTATTTGTTGACACACACACCACACACACACCCTCTTTGCTGCCACCAAGGATTGAACCCTCGACCTCATGGAACCCATGAGACGAGTCATACCATTGGGCCAAAGGCCTTTGGTAATATAAGCTTTTAATTGACTCAAGTGCAAGGTAAGTGACTTTTCGAACTATTTATTATTTTTAAAATTATCGTATACTTTTATGTATGCCTTAGAAATTACTCGGATGCCTAAATGTATGGTTTCAAAATTTGTTATGTTTTATTTAAGGCTTTCATTTAAATTAAATGTTATGTTCTTTTATTTCAAACTTCGGATCAAATATTTATTTTTGAACTGTGAAATGAGATTATATGATTTTGAACTGTGAAAAAGTATCGTTTAGAATATCGATAATATTGAGAAAAAATTTTGAAATCCTTAGTCTGCCTAATGTATAGAACCCGTTATTGATTACGTTTAGTTCCGAAGTTAATATAGGACCTACTAAGGCGCACACCTTTTAGATGTCAGTCGACGACCGTGCATATTAGATACCTTAATAGGGTGTGTGATCATTGACGTTATAGAACTTTTGGGCCGTGTTACAAGGCTATTGTAACCTTAATCGCTAGGGCTGTGGATTAAAAGATATATTGTATACATTGAAATCATTTTGAATGTGAATTCGTTTTGTTATTATTCATTTAGTTTTGAAAAATATATTTACTATTGTTATTGAACTAAAGGATATTTCGAAAAATGTGTTTTGCAAATTATACTTGATCCACCTAAATAGTGAGGATTGTCACTTGTTGAGCTTCATCGCTCGCCCCTTACAAATTTTTACAGGTTCCATTGTTGAGAGCTGAGCACTTATTTGATGCGCTTTGGATAGTTGAAGATTTGTTTAAAATGTCATTACCTTTAATGTTGAATTTTGATAAAAACTCTTAGTTTCGAGGAATTTCGTCTCCATTTTACGATTTTGATATTTGGTAGTATTTCATTTGAAATGGATTTGAAAGATGTTATTTGATGGGTTTAATTTAAGTCTTATGTCGAATTGTTTTGTTTGGGTTGGGCGCTATTGATATTGTTGCCTTTGCGGGCCTTTGGACTTGCGGCGTGTAACACTTCGGACCTGTAGCGGGTTCGGAGTGTTACATTGAATGTTGACCCTAATGAATAAATAATTCCGGGCATACAATGAATTCGAAAGATTTATATGTTTTTTATTCCTTAATTATTGATGTCTATTTCCTGGGCCTTCCCAAGTAAAAATTTAATAGTGCTACAATTCACAGTTCAAATGAAATTGAACATTGTTAGAATCAAAGTTAAATGCAGCTTTTCGAGTAGTGATGTAGCGTCATCTGGTTATGTGTTTTAGTATAGGAGTACTAGTAGCAAGATAGTGTTTTGTTGCTTATTAGTTGAGGACAAACTACGCCTTTTTTTAGCAAAAGGCAAAGTTTTAACTGAAATAAGAGTATAATCTATGAGTCTTGGATCAAAGACTATAAAGTACAGAAACTTGTTGGAATAATCCCTGAAAAAACTATGTTCCTATATGCATAATATTTACCTGACACTAGTGACATGATTCTTCCTATATCTTGATTTCCAAGTACAAGCCCCAAATAAGATGCTTTCAATATCAGATGATCCAGTATCCGCGATTTTCAATCAATTCTACAAAGCAGAAGCATTGACAGTTGACCAAATTCATTCAATCTTGCCAAGACACGCCCATAAACAATTATCAACCATCATGTGATTCCAAGAAAGTACAAAAGGATTTTGATAGCCAAGGAGGAGGCTTAGTTATACCTGATCTAAATATGACGCCATCTGAGGAAGAACCTTGTGAGATTTTATACGGAATGAGCTGATGAGAAGCAACTGTTCGGGTTGTTTAACATCTATATTCTGGCGGAAGTAGCCTTGATATGTTGTATAGCAGCTTCTCGGTTCAATAAAGGTGGCCGTACTGATTCTGAACTTACATATGGCCAAGGAGCTGTTTGTATATTACGAACAAACCTTCTTCACCCCGGAGGCAATGCTGAAGATAATATGATTTGCAGCATGTTGAAAAGTTGCCTAATCTTTTGAGGCAAAAACAGCTGAAGATCTGAAGAGGGTTCTTAAGAGAAGCATAGAGATCCTAGCAGTTAGATATGTTAATTTTATTCTTTCTTCTTTTTTTTTTTGAATTTTTCGTTTTTTTTTTCAAGTACCCATAATTTTTAGGGTAAACCCTCGTTACTTTTATTGTTTCTTTCCTGAAACATAAAATTCTGAACTTTTGAGATGTACAGTTGGTATCAACCAGAATTTCGATCTAATTTCACAATAATGGGTTGGTGGTTACTTTGATACTTTCCTTCTTCAAAGGTCAATAAATTCCTTCTCTTGGGCAGTAGTTAGCAGGATATCTGATGATCCTTTCACATGTAAGTGAATGTGTTTTAAGTTTCTCTGTTAATGAGGGTATCTTTAAACAACTTGAGGGAAGTAAAAATAAAGGAATAAAAAGTAAAATCTAAAAATTTATTCAATTTTTTTTTTACATCAATTGCACTATTTATTAAAAGATATGTTTTTACTTATTTTAAGTTTCGTATTTAAGTTGTGCATTGCAATAGAAACATGTCAATTCTTGTTCCTATTATATACAACGGCATAGTCTGTGTAAAAATACAAATACATGGTTAATTCATAGTGATCCTGCTGAAAATACTACGAGTAGAGGTGGTAAGAAATATTATATTTCCTTTGTGGATGATTATTCTAGATACACACAAATTTATCTCCTTGCCTCTAAAGATGAAGCGGAAGAAATGTTTATTATTTATAAAACAAAGGTTGAAAATCAGTTAGAAAGAAAGATTAAAAGACTTAGATCCGATCGTGGAGGTGAATATGAATCAAGGAGCCTTAAAAAATTTTGTGAACTAAATGGTATTATTCATGAAACATGGCCACCTTATTCTCCACAGTCCAATGGAGTCGCTGAAAGGAAAAATAGAACTCTTAAAGACATGATGAATGCCATGTTAATTAGCTTTGGTTTACCTAATAATATGTGGGGAGAAGCTTGCCTTTCTGCAAACTATATCTTAAATAGAGTTCCACATAAAAGAATGGACTCTACACCATATCATTTACGAAAGAATCATGCACCTAACTTGGGGTATTTTAAATTGTGGGGGTGTCTAGCTAAAGTAGTTATACCAAAATTTAAAAGAAATAAAATTGGACCTAAAACAATGGACTGTATTTTTATTGGATATGCTTTAAATAGTGTTGCATACAGATTTTTGGTAATTAAAGATGAGACTAATAATTATCAGAATAATTCTATTTTGGAAACTAAGGATATAGAATTTTTTGAAAATATTCTTCCAATGAAAATAAGAGACGTGGGCAGTCCATCTTCAAATGAATTTCTTAAAAGGAAAGATAAAGAACATGTATCTGCTTCTACTAGAAGTAAAAGGCAACGTTTTGAGAAAACTTTTGGCCCAGATTTTATAACTGCTTTTATAACTGAAGATGACCCTAAAACATATGGAAAAGCAATGAAATCAATTGATGCAACATTTTGAAAAGATGCTATTAATAGTGAACTGGAATCCATTATGTCTAACCATACATGGGAACTAGTTAATTTGCCTAGAGGGTGTAAACCTATTGGTAGTAAATGAGTGTTTAAAAAGAAGTTAAAAGCTGATGGGTCATTGATAAATTCAAGACAAGACTTGTGGCTAAAGGTTATACTCAAAAGGAAGGTTTTGACTATTTTGACACTTACTCACCAGTGACTAAAATTGTAACCATAAGAATTTTAATTGCTTTGACATCTATTCATAATTTGATAATCCATCAAATGGAAGTTAAAACTGCTTTTTTGAATGGAGAGTTAAATGAAGAAATTTATATGTGTCAACCAGAAGGATTTGTAGTTCTAGGAGAGGAACAAAAAGTGTGTAGACTTGTAAAATCATTGTATGGTTTGAAACAAACACCAAAATAATGGAATGACAAATTTAATAAAACTATCTTGTCTAATGATTTTGTGACAAATGAATCTGATACTTGTGTGTATAGTAGATTCAATGGAAACTGTGGTGTGATTATTTATTTATATGTGGATGACTTGCTAATATTTGTTACTAATGAGGAAGTTGTGAAAACCACAAAAATATTTTTATCTTTTAAATTTGACATTAAAGATTTGGGAAAAATGGATTTGATTCTTGGCATGGAGATTAATAAACATGCAGATGGTTTGATTTTATCTCAATCTCATTGTGTGGAAAATATTCTTAAAAAGTTTAATTTCTTTAATGAAGAGCCATTAGGAACTCCTTATGACTCTAATATACGTTTAAAGAAAAATAAAGGGATTGGTATTGCACAAACTGAATATGTTGGAATCATTGGTAGTGTAATGTACCTAATGAATTGTACTCGACCTGATATTACATATGCCATCAGTAGACTTAGCAGATATACACATAATCCTTCAGAAGATCATTGGAATGCATCGTCACGTCTAATGAGATTTTGAAAAGGAACAGTTAATGTAGGTATACATTTTACTGGTTATCCTAATATTTTAGAAGGATATTATGATGCTAATTGGGTATCTGATAATGATGAAACAAATTCCACTAGTGGATATGTGTTTACTCTAGGTGGAGGAGCTGTCTCTTAGAAATTTGCTAAACAAACGTGTACTGCTAGATCTACTATGGAATTTGAATTTATTGCATTAGAATTGGCAGGTACAGAAGCAGAGTGGCTGAGGAATTTATTGGCAGACATACCATTGTGGTCTAAACCAATTCCTTCTATATCTCTGCATTGTGATACTCAAGCTGCTATTGGTCGAGCAATGAACCAAATGTCTAATGGGAAACAAAGGCATATCCGCTTAAGACATAATAGTGTACGAGGACTGATCAGTAACGGTGTTATTTTTATGGAATTTGTGAGGTCTGAAAAGAACCTAGCGGATTCGCTTACAAATGGATTGATTAAAAAGATTGTCCAAGAAGCATCCAAAGGGATGAGACTATTGTCAACATCTTGAGTAAGTAATGCGTGATGGAAACCCAACCCCTGTGGTTAGAGATCCCATGAATTGGGTTCAATGGGTAACAACAAGTCACGAAATTACTTAATTATAGCACTGCAATTATTTATCCGTGTGCGTATGTGGTGCTTACTGACAAATTGTGATAGGATGAATCACTTAGATTCTTAATGAAACTCATAGCCTTAAAGGGTGGTGTATGTCGGTTTATACTTGATGGGTTCACCTATATAAAGGTGGAAGTGTGGGCCGCTTCCTATGAGAGCATGTGGCAAACTCTCTAGAGCTTTTATGAAAATTTGAGAAATGGAGTATGGCCTAGAACGTGCCCAACCGCGGACTTGTGTGAATTCAAGATTTTTGGGTATGTGTGCAAGTTCAACTGTTTGTATTACAGATAATGGGTTCAAGATTTTAATTCACCTATAATCTACATTCATGAGCTTGTTCCACTAAGTGTCGATTCAAACCCACAAGGTATCGACATGATGTACCTATAATCTATTGCCTAAACTTCCTTCTTTTAAATTCTTTTGATAATTTTGAATCATGTGAGGGATTGTTGGTTGTGCTTCAAAATTGTGCTTCAAAACTTTTAACTTTGGCAAAGTCCCACATTGCCTATTTAGAGAACTTTTCTTTGGTATATTAGTATATACTAATGTTGGGCTTAATAACATGGTTGAGGAAAAAAGGGATGAGCTCGCGCACATGAGGTTGACTAAGGAATTGGGTTGGGTCAATCTTGGACTTCCGGCTAGAAAATCTTAATGTGTGTGGGCTTGCGTTACGCCTACGCAAGGGGGTGCCAATCCGGTCAATAATGCCTCGCGGGGTGCACCCAAGTTGCCCACTCACATTTTTGTTGTCTCAGATCTCTCTAATTCAGTAAACACTCTTCTATTATTTTTGAGTCGGCAATCCACAAAGACAAGTCCAAAGTCTCAATTGGAGGTTTCACTGTTAAATCTTGAAGAGTGGCCGCTGGGAGCCCATTTATGCATGAGCTTACTACCTGTGGGGGCGAAATCACTTTTTAATACAGTAGTTCTGCTACACTTCGGTTTTCATTCATCTTCCAGATAGGTCGTTCCAATTTTATTGTTCTGTGATCTTGTTAATACTGCTACGAATTCCAACACTATAGACTATGATCATGTGCTGCATACTTGGATTGCTCAGTGGAAGTTTCGTCTTGAGTTTGGATTGGGACGTGAGGATCTCAGATTTTAATGGAATTCCAGAGCTTCTGGAAGAATTAAAAAGTAAGATGAATTGGGTGTTGCAATTTCCTAATTTTGTTACTAAAGAAGAGGGGGAGAAGATTGTGGTTTCCATAGATGAGATTATGCTTATAAATGTCACAATTATACAAAGCAGACACACAAAGAAATAACATCTGTTTCAGGCTGTCCTTTTTAGAAATACTAGGTCTAGATAGATCCCACGCGCTTCACCTGAGATTCTTTGCACTTGTTAATTTAATTTCAAGTTTTGTTTTTCACTCAATTTGCTGTATTTTTAAAAAATCAAAATTATTGTGATTCGTTAAATTTTGAAAATAATAAATAGTTAAAGAAAGTAAATTGTAAGCTAATGAAAAGGTAAAATATAATAATTGTTACTCCCTCCGTCCCAAATTAATTGTTTTTTTAGGACCTTTTTAAGTCAAATTGACTATTTTTAAAATTATAATTAAGCATGTATAAATATATTTCTAAAATTATAAAAATTGGAGTTAGTAATAAATTGTATATACTTTCTTTTGGTTATAATCTCTTCACCTATATTTTAACAAAAATAATAAAAAGATTAGTTCTAAAAAAAGTCAATTTAACTTAAAATGGTCAAAATTGAGCAATTAATTTGGGACGGAGGGAGTATTAAACAAAAGTGTAAATTGGTAAAGTTAAGAAATATTGTTAGAATGTCATAGTTGTAATAAATGCAGATAAAGAGCACAATATGAAATCTAAAATGATAATTTATAGGAGTAAACAAAAAAAAAACAAAAAAGGAGCAAGTGATTATTTAAATAAAACAAAATTGGAAGAAAAAAAAAAAGTAATGGCAAAATCGTAATTAAGAGAAGGTTGAATCATGGCCTTACTTTGGTTATTCATTTTTATTACGAGTGATGGATAATTGAAATAGATATATAAAAGTGTAGTTGAAAAATCTTTTCCCATAAATTGAAATCGAAATGTTAAACGAGAACTTATTTTGTTTCATGTTGATTTCACTTCAACCACTTACAAAGATGAAAGAAAATTCATTTTATGAACATTTGGATCCTTTTTTTCTATTTGTGTTTTTTGTCATCTTTCTTGCACCGATAGATTAAAGAAATGTGTCAATCTCCGCATAAAAAAAGTCCTCTTATCTTTATGCTAGTATAAAATATTATAATGTTTTTAAAAATAATTTAAAAAATTTATCATCATGGCACTACTATTAGTTTTTAATATTTTTTTTTTACTTTTTTGAGAACCTCCACTATTTTGTATATCTAGGGATACATTTCAATCTTCGAGACCCAAGGGGGAGTCTGGGAAAGAGAACTTAAAGACTAGAGTAGTACACTAGTCCTACTTCCATTCCCAATAAGAAAAAAAGAGATGTATTGAGACTTTTGTGGTTAAATGAGTCATTTTATAAAATCCAAAATTGACAGGATTATATTTAAGTTTTGTAGTCTGTTTTAAAGTTACAAATTTTGTAACAAAATTCATCATACCCTTAATTAATAACTGTTGATTAATATTAAATTAAGGGTAAATATGTTATTTTATATTTATCAATAATTTGATAAAATATATGTACTCAACACTCTCTTAAGACTAGGTTTTGTAACGGTAGATTTTTAAAATATACTATTTAACATGGTTCAAGAAATCCCTTTTGGGCTGAAGATGATATTTTAGATGCATCAGCAATTGGGTTTTGTCTTAGTGGGTATTTCATAATTTTGGGTTCGTAATTTTGAGAGGGCAGAAAGAAATGGCCATTTAGATCAATAATTTCTTAACCACGTTTGGTATACTAAGTTTGATCGAAATGACTATTCCAACGAAATCGCGACTCCAACGAGTAAAAGAATGGGAAAAAAATGTTAAGACAAAATGTCCTCAACCATAAAAATAGATAAATATATATAATATAATATAATATATTAATGAGTGTTATTCTTATTTCGTATTATATTATACTAATAGAATATATGTGACATATATTATATTGTATATTATATATATTATTAAATGTTTATAATATATATTATTATATATTAAATATATATTTTAATAAATTTAATATTATAACATATACTAATATATAATATAAGATATTTAATATTATATCTTTTAAATATGTATTATATTTATTTTATATTATATTCTAATTTATATATATATAGAGAGAGAGAGAGATTATACAATATAATATATAATATTATATATATTAGTATGTATTTTATTTATATGATATGATATTATAATATATAATAGAATAATATATGTGTTAGTGTTTGCATAATTAATTTGATGATGAATGTAATTAATGTATATTTGTACGAGTAAGTTTTTGTAAAATTCTTAATGATGATCTGATATTTAATGTACAGTGACTTAGATTAAAAAGATCAAATATGTTAGGTTGATCTTGTTGAGTTTATTTGATATATAGTTAATAGGTTCGTATAGTCACTTTGTCAATTCGTAATGTCAAGATAGATCTATTAGGAATCACATGACTTTAAATTTGATGTTGTGGTACTAATGTATATGTGCATCAGTAGCTGAAATTGTAAAGTCCTTAATGAAATACATATGTACAGGGACTTAGAATGAAAAGATCAAATATGTTAGGATGATCTAAGTTGAATTGACTATCTATCTGATCGAAGCATATTTGTAATAATAAGTGTTGTAAAGTCCTTATTAAAGGTAATGTACAAAGGACTTAGAATTGAAAAGATCAAACTTGTTAGGTTGATCTTGTGTGCTGAAATAGACTGATCGTAGAGTACTACACAAACATCCAGTGAAGGATCGTAGAGCAGTCAGCTAACTTCACTGAGTCAAAGTATGCCTTCACAGAGTTTGCCAGGCAAACGTAGAGTGAAGCTCGACAGATCGTAGAGTTCTCTCGGCAGAACGAAGACCACTCTCGGCAAAACGTAGAGCTCTCTCGACAGAACGTAGAGCACTCTCGACAAGACGTAGAGCTCTCTCGGTAGATCGTAAAGTTGTCTCAGCATCACAATACTAACTCTCAGGATCGTAGAGTCAACATAGCCAGTCACTCTACGATTCACAAAGGCTGTCTATAACCAAGTACAGAATCGTAAAGTAGTCTCTGCCAGTATTTTCAAAGATTAAATCAGCACTTCTGAAGAAGAACATAAAGATAATGCATTGATACTATCTCAGAGTGATCAAAGTGAAATGTGAAGATCACAGTGAACGTCTGCAAGCATCAAGTCGTATCTAAAGATTGTAGAGCAGTTCAGACAAGCAACTCTACAATCACACTGATGACACTACGACTAACAAGATCGTAGAGTCAACACGTCAGACAAGCAACTCAGATCTGAATTGAATATTCTAAGTTGCCCATAATGATTGATTAATAGAATGACCTGCCCAAGACAGTTGCTAAATAATAAATTGAACTAAACAAAGAATCAAGTCAGTGGGGGGCAAACAACTAGGGTTTGCAGATATTCAGAGCACTATCTCTACCACTATCTTGGTGCAAGCTAATGGAAGCTGATTCATCCCACTATTGCGGTCAACAGGGAATAAACTATTCCTAAAGTTCTGCAATACATCATAACGGGAGTATTAGATGCAACGGCCATATTTCAACAGAAAAATTTTCAGAAGCATCTACATAAGGCAGACAGAATGAAGATTACGATTAAGCAAGTACAACGAAAAGAAATCAAGATCTGTCAAAGTATCATTCTACAACCCGAAGGGAAACATCTTACTTCGCTACTGAGTTCATCAGACCTTATGCTTCAAGCAACTCAATAGCAATAAAACAAGCACTCTCTATCAAGTGAAAGGGTCATCAGGTGACCAACCAAAGTCAAGTCTACTGGACTTAATGAGTACCAAAGGGTACAAGAGATTCTAAGGCTGCGGGTCTTAGTCTACAGAGTTCCAAAGCTGCTGGCTTTGAAGAGTACGTTGTGTACTAGAGTTCCAAGACTGCGGGTCTTGAAGGAATTTTTGTGATTCAGTTGTAACGGTATCCTTAGTGGATTTTCTACTCGAGGAGTAGACAGTGGAGTAGGAGTCTTATGTGCTCCGAACTACTTAAAGTCTTGTCTCTATCTCTTTGCACTCCTTAACTGCAATAACTGCTATAACTATTATATCACTGCTTTATCATATCCATTATAGCTGCTCTATCTCTAAGGGAGATTTTATCAATCATATATTCCGCTGTGCTTAATTACTTGTTAATTAACCAAACTGATAAGTCATTCTTTTGAAAACAAGTTAAAAAGTTTTAAAGAATCTATTCAACCCCCCTTTCTAGATATCTTTTGTGCCTCTGGAAACTAACAAGATCGCAGAGTAAACTTGCCTTCGTAAAGCATCAAATAGTCGATCGCAGAGCTCTTGCATTGGACGCAAAGTTCACTTCAAATCGTAAAGAGAATATCAGTTTGTAGAGTGAATTAAAGTTTGAAGAGTCAAGCAAAGATCGTTGAGTAAAGACTGAACGTAGAGTTCTCCACGAAATCGTTAAGTAAAAGATCAAATCGTAAAGTGACTAAAGGATCGTTTAGTAAAGATAAGATCGTAATGTTAACTCTTGAACCGTAAAGTGAATATTCATAGAGCTGATCGTAGAGTATTATTCCCATCATAGAACAATCATCGCAGAAGAGTAAGACGTAGAGTAATCACTACGATCCTCCATCCTCGTAGAGCTAAGTCAAGTCTGACATGGGAACGTTGCTGATGTAAGGTCTCGAGGCATTTTTCAAACATCCTTGGTTGAAATCGAAGATCAGAAAATGTGTCTACCAGCTAGTTTACTGAAAGCGACAACTCACTGGTGGTAGCTGAGTTTGCAGACTGATGTGACAGGTTAAGTCAAAAAGTAGCTGACACACAAACTTAAACGTCAACATCAAGGATCCTAAAATATCTGAGCATTAAATGCACCAACGGGAACCTAGCTACGAGAAGAATTTTCGGCAGACTATAAAAGGCAACAAAGATTCAAATTCAAAGGAGAGAATACTGATCAAAAAGCCTAAACTCTGCTAAATTCAAAAGAACTAACTCTACAATTTTGAACATCTAGTTCAAGCTGCTAAGTACCAGAGAAGAGAAGCTTATTGCCAACTTAGCAACACCTCAACAATCATCTTAACTGTGTTCAACTTGGTCTAAGTGACCATTATTCCGAGATTAAGTGACTCGAAGGAATCTAAGTGATTCAAAGGACTAAGTATCCTGGTTTGAGTGACCTTTCCGAAACTAAGTGACTCGAAAGAATCTTAGTGGTTCAGTTGTAAAGATCTGAGTGATCTATATCCTTAGTGGATTTCCTACTTGTTGAAGTAGAAGAGTGGATTAGGAGTTATTCAGTCTCCGAACTACTTAAAACTTATGTCATTTATTTTTCTGTTCTTAATTTCTGTCATATTATTTATATTGCTTGTGTGACTCAATACTACAAAGACTAAATTTGGAACTGAGATCTTTCATAAGTCTTTAAAAGGGGTTTTTCTAAAACACATTCCACTGTGCATAATCAATCTGATTTCCTAATCTTTCGGTAATATTAATATACCTAAAATTTAAAAGGATCTATTCAACCTCCCCTTCTAGATCTCTAAGTGCATTTGAAAAACAACAATATAATATATTTTATATTATATATTAAATATATATTTAATATTATAACATATAATAATATATATTTAATATATAATATTATATGTATTCGTATATATTATATTTATTTTTTTATTATACTACGTTATAGTAATATATTATATAATAATATTATATATTATTTTGCATTATTATATATACTACTTAGTTAGTTAGAGATATTTTGGCTATTACATTATATTTCATTCCATTCCGATCTAATTCCAAAGTAACGTATTAAGCACATGCATGAATCAAGAGTTCGATTTTGATTCTATTATGATCAATTCTGATTCCAACTATCCTCTCATTCCATCATAAAACAATTTCATCCAACAAAACGGCTCGTTAATGAACGAAAAATGAAAAGTAAACAAATAGACATAAAATTTGACCACTTTTCTTGCCAAACTTTTTCCGTTTAAAAATAGAAGAATTTGGACCGAAAACTAAAAATAACATTAGATTCTCTTTTATAATCTTTATTATAGCCTCTAGATTATAATCATAACAAAACTAATATACATGCAACTTAGTGATTTGATATATGGAACTTAAATATTCATTTCCTTTCCTTTATAAAGTATTCATTTCTAAGTTTTCTTTTGGTAATAACATGAAACAATACATACACTTTTCTATTTTTTTTCTTTTCTTTTCTTTTCCATTATAAATTAAATTTTCATTCTTTTTAGAGGTGGCAATTTAGGTTGAGAACTATGTAGTTAACTAAAACCATTTGGGTTTTAATGGGTTGGTTAACTAGTTTTTATACTATGGGTTGGTTTAGTTTTGGACCTATATTATAAAGTACAAATATGGATTGAAACTAGTTTAACTAGATTTGGCCCATATTAATCAGCGCATTTCAACTTGTTTAGTTTTCATATCTAGTTTTGATCCATATAGACTCCAAATCAGTTGTTCAGGATATATCCCATTAGCAGCTCAAGGCTCAAAATTTTGCCACGTGTCCTCTTGTTTATGTAATTGGAACAAAACTTAACTTGAAAAAAAAAAAACTGCCGTGTACCTAAATAATAATGGCCATCAGTACTATATATATATACGTACCTAATATCATTAAATTAATAAGAATAACTTAATATATATATATATATATATATATATATATATATATGCACTTCATAAAATATATATTGCTCTTATTATAATTCTTTAAGAAAATATTCCCTCCGTTGCAAAAAGAAATAAATGTAGTTTAAATTTAAATAATTAATTTGAAAAACTCTAATAAAAGTATCAATAATTTTTTTTCATTTTAATTAATATAAAAATTACTAATGTAAATTTTTTAATAAATGCTTCTAATGAATTTTTTTTAATTTTTTAATAGTTAATCTAATCACATCAATGTTAAACTTTTTAATCTGGTGTTTGTCCCGGGACCGCCACGAAAAGGGAGTACTGTAACATTTGTCATGTTTGGAGTATTATGCATCTAATTTTTTAGAATTTCCAAAATTGTACTCCTTTTTTTTTAGAAAAAAAGAAAATTTCTATTTGTAAAATTTGTAAATTTTAAAGATATATATTTTTTTTCATATTTATTTATATATATATATTCAGTTTTTAATTTAGAGAGAGAGTGTACAAAATTTCTAGAAAGAGAAAGTGTACAAAATGTTTAGAGAGAGAAACAAAAAAAATTTTAGAGAGAGAAAATATATTAATCTATTTTAGAAAGATAATGTATGGGAAAAATTAGAAAGAGATAATTAATTAAAGGAAAATGGAAAGAAATAAAGTACAGAAATCTCAAAAAATAAAATATGAGTCAACCTATATTAAAACTAGGGTCATTTACATTAGTATACAACAATTAGAAAATAATTACAACATTAGTGCATCCACAAAATAATTACAAAAATAAGACAATAAATTTAAACCATTCAATTTCACATTAATAAAGAACCCTAAAATCAAGGAGAAAATAACTGTCATAATTAATAATTCAAATTCAAATATTTGGGATCTAACAACAAAAACAAATCCATAATTCAAAATTCAAATCAAAAGGAGGAAAAACAAAAAAAATATATTTTCTCGTCATCTTCCTCCGTCGCCGCCGCGATCTACACCAGAATCTTACTGGTCCATTGGTTACTTTGATATGCAGGTTTGGTTACCAACTGCATCATGAAGGTAACCTAATAAAATTGAATTGGTTACTTTGGTATGAAAGTTTAGCTACCAACTGCATGAAGGGTTGGCTACCAACTGCATCACATTCAAAATAAATTGGTAACATAATAAAAATGAATTGGTTACCTTGTTATGAAGGTTTGGTTACCTTAGTATGAATGTTTGGTTACCTTTGTATGAATGTTTGGTTACCAACTGCACTATGAACAAACTGCAGGTGTGGAGGTGGATTGGTTACTTTGGTATGAATGTTTGGTTACCTTGGTATGAATGTTTGGTTACCAACTGCACTATGAAAAAACTGCAGTTGTAGAGGTGAATTGGTTACCTTGGTATAAAGGTTTGGTTACCTTGGTATGAAGAATTGGTTACCTTGATATGTGAAGACTCCATTGACGCCACCATGAGCTTGAAGACTCCATTGACGCCACCATGGCGAGGGACGGAGGCGGTGGAGCGAGGGGGAAGGAAGGCGGGAGGAAGGAGGGAGGCGGGGGAGGAAGGAGGCGGTGGGGGAAGGGAGGCGGAGGAGGGAGGCGGGAGGGAGGAGGGAGGAGGGAGGGAGGCGGGGGAGGGAGGGAGGCGGTGGGGGAAGGCAGGCGGGGAAAGGAGGAGGGAGGAGGGAGGGAGAGACAAAATCTTGTAGGTAAGGAAATTACACCTTGCTAGGGTTAGGGTTTCGTGTTGGCTGGAGAGGAGAGAAATCCACGAAGAGTACGGAACTGATTGATTGATTGAAGAGGGGAGAAGAACAGGTGGGCAATTACTCCAATGACACGTGGCAGAACTCCTAGAATCCGGAAACCAGGTTAGGGTAGCAGGGATTCCAAGAGCCTTCTTGAGTCTTTGAGTTGAGAAAGAGTTCCAAGTGTGATGAGCTTTCAAGAGTCTAAGTGTAATGTCTTGAGAGCGATCCCCTTTTCTTAGAATAGAGGGGCTATTTATAGAGTTTTCCTGGGAAATAGACACATGTCAGACACATGTTTTAAGAGAAATTCCCAAAATACCCTTTAATTATGTTTTAAAGGAGAAATTCCAGAAATGCCCTTTAATCATCAAAGTAATGCCCAAATTGACCTGTTCTTCTAGCCACCAATCCAATCCCTCAATCAATTCTCAAAATGGGTCGCATCCACAAGTCTTCTGCCTTAGAACACGTGGAGACTTCCCCGGGTCTAGTACATTTAATTAAGTCACATGAACCCTAATTTGTACATTTAATTAGGTTTTTGTAAACCCTAATTTGTACATTTAATCTAATTAGGTCATGTGAACCCTAATATGCACTTGGGCCCACATTTGCCCCCTGCGCGAGAGTCACGATTCTTGAGAGACGCTCGTGCAAAATATTTCAGGCTTGTGAATGATTTTGTGACTTCACTTGTCCAAGTACTGCTTGGTAGATCATCTGAAAGCTTCCTCATTTTGCTCAATATTTATTTCCTTATTTTCTGAGAATTAAAACAAGGAAGATCATCAGATATCACTAAATAAAATCCAATAATCAAATCTTAATTTATTATTTGGAAACAAAATCTTCCTTTATTAGAATTTTGTAAAGCAAGATCTTTTTTCCTTAGGGAGACCAAATATTCAATATATATATATATATACTAATTTCGAAAATTGTCTATTTGTTCAGAAATAAAATATCAGATATCAAATATATATATTTTTTGAAAATCCATTAAATTACCCAATTTAAACAAATTTCGAAAATATATATGTTTATTTAAAAAATAAACCCAAATAAACTTATCTTTATATTGCGAAATCTTCCGTAAGAGGAAAATAAAGATTACTTCATTTGCTATTGCAAGCTTGCGATCTGAATATATATACATCTCCCAAGTCACTTAGGCTTTTCTTTTCATCGTGCGATTTTATTTTGTCTTGGCATTTTTTCTCCTCATTCAAGTCTGAAGATCACCAAGAAGTCGTCAAGCCAACAGTCTTCATCTTGGGAAAGAGGTAAAAAAAACAATTCCTTCTTCTTTTTCTTTCAATATTTTTCAGTTTATTTGAGTATTTTTCTGCTGAGCCTCTTCCTGACTTGCGTCTCCTACGTTTCTTCTCAGGTTATTGTAGCTTTTCTTTTGTCTTTCGAGCCCCGTTACTTGGATTATATATCGGTAGGGTTCCCTCGGATAATAAAGAAAACACAATAGTTATTGACAAAGAAGCATCCGTTCCGAAAAATTAATTTGTGGGGCACCAGAATTTTCAAGGTACACAAAAGAAATCCCCCTAGGAGGGGGCCGAACCCTATAGGATTTTTTTTTGCGCCCTAGGGTGGCCGAACCCTAGGGGAGCCGAACCCTATGGATTTTTTTTTTGGAGGAGGAGGCTGAACCCTAGGGGGCCGAACCCTAGGGAGCGCATCAGAGGAGAAAATGTACCAAAATTTAAACATTGGGAATCGTGATCGCTGTTTTGACCATAACTTTTGTTTCGTTTAGAGTCTCGGGGCCCATAATATATCAAAACGACTTTATCGACGAGTACTTCAAAAATCATCGCCAACGGCTGCGACACATGTCAAAATAATCCAAAAAATGGCTCCGAAGGATGTCTTTTGGCTGTCCGAAGTTTTTTGAAAATTTTTCAAATCTTGTTTTTCTTCCATAATTGTGATTTTGATCCTTCCCTGACTTCATTTCTTCTTATTTTCAAGTATTCTCAAGTGAAAAGATCAAATTTTTCCCTTGCCATGGTAAGCCTACTCAAGTTCATATGCCTTACTTGACATCCTTAGTATCCTCATGTGGAGTCTTTCTTACTTGCAGGACTCGTCTACCGGATGTTCTGAAGACTTGAAGACTTCCAGGGTAATTCCCTTCATCAATGATTGAGGAAAGGCTCCCTTTTTTGGGCCTTTTGACACTTTTTGGGAGCATGTTCGGACTTATGATCGCACAACTTTTCCTTCACCAGAGAAAGAAGGCCTGTTTCTTTATGTCGCGGCTTGCGGAGGTTGGGACGACTTCCCCCATTCCGATCGCATTCCCCGCATGTGCATAGAGAAACAAGAATACCCTTTCAGTCCCTTTCGCTTCCTGTCTGACTCATCTAGCCGTCTTCAAGGATGGCAACATTGGACTGACGAGATCCTCGGGAATGTTGAGTATAAGGCTATACTAAAGAGCGCGGACATATATCGCTGCATTCAGCTATGTAGGGATCTACGTATTCAGCAGGATCATGACGCCCTTACTGTGTTGGTTTCCCGCTGGTGCTCCTCTTCATGCACATTTGTTACTGGTTGGGGGGAATTCACCCCTACACTAGAGGATGTTTATGCTATCTACCAGTAAGCCTTTCTTTTTGTTTCTTTCATTCGTTCTTATTTTCTCCTCTCTTTTTCAAATTATATGCTTATGTTGGGTTATATCTTGTAGCCTCCCTGCTGTCGCTTCGGCTTCTTGTGACCCATCTAGTATGTCTACTAGAGATGTTGAGTGCGTTGCCTATTTGATGGAGGCCTTCAAGAAGTCTTCCCATTACGTCTCACGATTCAAAGGTGACACACTCCTTCCAGATTTCGAGACCACTAGCCGACAAAAAACTTCATGGTTATCTTGGGTGCGCTACTTCTTTCGGGATTACAAAACTAACCAGTGGGATAGTTCGACTTATGACCAATCTGTCCTTGCTTTTTGAAAGGAGCCTTGTCCTTTTCCTTTGGCAGCCTATCTGGCTATGTGGTTGTCTCGCTTTCTCTTTCCCGGGTCTCCTGTTGACGGTCCCTCAGTTCGTATGTTTAGTTTAGCAGCTCTGCTATCTCGGGGTTTGGAGATTCATCTTGCTTCCCTCTTTCTGGGAACCTTGTATCGCCGTTTAGATGAGGTGGCCTTCACTTTGAGAGAATCTGTTGGAAGGTATTCGTTTTCATGCTTTCATTAACTGTCTTTCACATTGCACTTTTCTCTTCTTTTCTTGAATTATCAACCTTTCTTTTTCATTTACTCATGTACGACGTGAATTGCTTCATTCCAGGCTCATTCCTTCAGCTTTTCCTCTTCGAGTGTTTCAAAGGTTATTCTTCTTTTGAACATCTTTCTAAGAGGAAGAAGAAGTCTTCAGACCCTTTTTTATTACCCCACATCGACCCCCGAACAGCCCGCTGGATTGATTACTGCTTTAGCTCAGACTTGTGGCTTTTCATTGATGATTTTTCATGCTTCACCGCTCGTCCTTACACTATTGTTTCGGAAAATAATGGTCACCTTCCTCACTTCTATAGGCGTGAGTCTCGCTCTTATCTAAATACCAACGGGTTGAGCGGTTCTTCATTGTCCTGGTTCGTCTTCCTTCGGGCTGCGGAGCTTCCATATTTTATTGAAGATAATGATTTCGGTACCGTACTTTATAATCCTCATAGGGTGATGAGGCAGTTTGGATTTGACCAGGAGCGTCCCTTTGGCCGTACTTGCAAGGAGACTTATGAGATTGTTCTCCTCAATTTTGTGTCCACATCTCCTTCTTTTGCATGGGCCTTTCCAGAACCCCCAGATGCTCCTCACAAATCTTTTCCCGTTGCTTTTATCATACCACCTGCTACTCGGAGTGGGTGGTATACTACTGGTGAACGCAACTACTGGCAAATCAATCTTAAGAGATGGGAGGACGACACACTGATGTGCTCTAGACCAGCTTCTCCTCCCAAACGTCTTCAATGAGTTAAGATGTTATGTTCTCCTAAGCCCAATGTCCATTCGGAACGGTGGCCAGCCAGTTGCCGCCTTGTTGAGCGTGAGGCCTTGAGGCTTAAGTCTTCTCCTCCTCAGTCAGCAGGTATTCATTCTCAAAGTGAGCCAACTATCCTTCCTGTACAGGCCCCTATTACTTCCAGGAACCTGCCACCGCGGGCCTTGTCTCAGATGCCTCCTCCAGTTCTTCCTCCAGTTCCTCCCCAGGGATCCTCTGATCCCGGGGAAATGAGAATTACTCATTCCAGAACAAGAACATCTACCCCTACGGATTCGGAGGTGGCTCCTCCTATGGCTTCTACCGTGTCCCCGATTAGTCGTCCTGGCATCAGGTTTCGCTTAAGGCCATTAGCAAAACGCCCTCATGAGGATGCTAGTCCTACCGTGCTGGTAGCCAAGGATCCGGTCAAGAAATGCCGTAGAAATTTGGTATGTGTTTATACATTTTGTAATATCGTCACTTATGTCTGTTACTATCCATATAATTGCTTTCATGATTCCTTTTATCATTATGTCCACCATTTTTAGATTGGCGATGCTGATGAAGAGGATGAGGATGTTCCTCTTGAGTTTATGCCTATTACTATAAATGGGGTAACCACAACGGCTTCTACGAGTCGTGACCTTCCCCGACCTATTAGTGTTGAGTCATCTCCATCCCATGAAGCTTGTGTCAGTCTTGATGCTCAAGACACTTTATCTGATGTGAGTTCGAGCCTTGCTTTGGATGATGTAATAATTTCCTCAAACCCTCCTCCAGCTTCTCCACATGATAGGCCTAAGGAGACTGATGAGACTCCTGCTTCCGCGAGGGAGGATCCTGCTGAAACTATTGCTGATGTGAGTCCTCCCCAGAAGGATTCTACCGAGTTAGTGAGTTCTCGGGAGGGTATTGTGGACAGCATTTTGGGTGGGTTGAGCGACATTCCGCCTTCTGTGGCATCTCCCAACTATTTTTCCATCGACTATCTGGTGAGTATCTTTCTTTGGTAAATATATCATTTTATTATTTATTATTTTTTTTTAAATATATTATATTTTTCTCATCTTATTTTCTAGAGTGAGAAGATGCAAGAGTTGCCTTTGCCTGTTGATGCGCTTGCCTCATTCGATGCTCTCAATCCGGATGTTGACACCTCGCTAAATAATGACCTCGAGTATCCTCCAGGCTGTCCTCCGAATGACCAAGGCGTTATGGATTCATCAGCATCCCAGCAGCCCCGTGCTCCTCCATCCTTTATCTCGACAAATTCTATGATAGCCTCCAAAGTTGCTCCTGTCAGAGCTTCCTTCAATCCAAACGGAGACCTTGTTTCTTGGAGAAGCTTCCGGATATCATCATCTAGTCAGGAAAGTCTTGAGCGCCTCCTAGCTCGGTTCCCACATATACTCGACCAGTTGATTATTAAGGCGTCTTCTGCCCAGACCTTCTTCCTAGATCAACTCGCAGGCCTTGTGCTTGGGTTGCACACTCTTTCCTTATACTCTTTGCGAGTTGAGGACTTGAAGAAATTTAGTGATGATATAGACGTCCTTGCAGCTGTGGGTGTTGACATGGCCCCTTTTCGGGCTAGGCTGGATCTCCTCAAGTCGAATTTCAACCTTGTTGAGCTACGTTCAGAAATTGCTATACGTAAGTGTGAATATGACTCCTTTTCAACACAGATCTCAGAGTTTGACGAAGCCGTAAACAAATTGAAGATCCATGCGCAAGGTTTAAAGTCTCAGCTTCAGGAGGTAGAGCGACAACTTCAGGACTTAGAGTCAGCTACTCGAGATGTCAAGAAATCAAAAGCTGAAAATCTCAAGATTCGGGATGCTGCCATTAGTGATTTGGAGGCCTTAGCTATGCCTTCGTTGCAGTTTGATATGTCGTGGCCTTTAGATCATGACTTGCTGTAGTCTCTTTTTCCCTTTTCCTGTTTTAGAAACTCATTTACACATATGTCATTTATCAAATTAGAGTTTCTTTAACCTTGTTGATTGCCTTTAATTTGAATGATTCCTCAAAACTCAATATTTATCATTGAATCTCAAGTTACTCAAATTAATACTCTAAGGCAATAATAGGTATTATGAATGTTATCAATAACATGTATATATATCTTTTCGAAAAAATAAGTGAATGCAAGTTTGATAATTTATTGATGATCAAGTTGCTTTTAACGAAAAGCATAACGTTTCAAAATTTTCATGAAAAAAAAACAATAAATCTTGCTTTTGTTGAATAAAGCATAACGTTCGTCACTTTTAGAGATAAAGTGTAACTGTTTTTTTTCAGGTTAAGGACTTATAGTCAGGTGCCTCGATTACTTTTAAAGTTTGAAAGCATAATTGTGAGAGCTTATAGTCAGGTGCCTCAACTACTTTTGAAGTTAAAAGTATAACTCTCGTGATGACTATCTCATGTGTAATATTTCTTTACCCATTTCAGGTTCAATGGGCCTGAGATAGCATTTGATCCCACGCGAGATATTTTGCAATACCCGCTTTCGGAGATCTCCCGTACCCTACACGGGCCTTCCCATTTGGGGTAAAATTTGGTGGTTGGTGTTCCCCTCATGACTTGATTTGCTGTCTTGAGCACCAAGTCCCCCACCAGAATTTGTCGCGGTACCACTGTGGTATTGTATTGTCGTCGCAGTCTTTCGTGATACCGTTCCAATCTTTCTTTGGCTCGGTCTTGGAAGTCAGCTAATGCCTCCAGGGCTGCTGGTCGGTTCTCTTCCTCGACTAAGCTTCGAAGTCTCATCCTAACCGAAGGGATTTCTATTTCGGCGGGCAGGATAGCTTCTTCTCCATAGACTAAAGCATATGGGGTTTCTCCCGTGAGTTTTCTTTTTGAAGTTCGATATGCCCATAATGCTATTGGTAATTGCTCTGCCCATGTCTTCGGATGATCATCTAGGGTTTTTGACAGTATCTTGATCAAGGTTTTGTTTGTGGCCTCTGCTTGCCCATTGCCTTTCGGGTAGTATGGCGATGACTTGTAGTGCTTCACCTTATATCTTTCCATCAGACTTTTGATGTCTCTATTAATGAAAGGAGTTCCATTATCTGACAAAATAATCTTCGAGATCCCGAAACGACAAATGATATGTTCCTTAATGAAGTTCGCCACTGCTGGACCCGTAGCCTTTTTTAAAGGGATTGCCTCTACCCACTTTATATACATCTCGGTGGCCGTTAAGATCCATATGTTGCCTTTAGAATTAGGATGAATGGGACCTATAAGATCCATTCCCCATGTATGAAAGGGCCATGGTGTTGCTATGGTCCGTAGGTCTACAGTGGGAGCATGAATCAGATTCCCGTGAATTTGGCAAATGTGGCACTTCTTGACGAAATCCAAGCAATCTCCTTCCATCTGCGGCCAATAATAACCATGATCAATAAGTTGTTTGTATAATTTGGCTCCCCCTTGGTGCTCGTCTTTATGCATTTGATAGACCAAATCTTTGGCCTCTCCTACTTCCAAACACCGTAAGGGCTTGCCGTTGAACCCTCTTCTAAACAATTCTCCATTATGCAAGAAGAATCGTTGTGACTTTCTCTTTATCAAGATTGCGTCCTTCTTTTCAGTGGGGAGATTGCCGCTTTGTAAAAACTCTATATAAGGGATTCGCCAATCCGCTATGTCATCAATGAAGGCGCACTCTTCCTCCCCAGGGTATTCTTGGCATGAAACACACTGTCGTTGAAGTGCATCTGCTTCCTTCTTCATTTCAGGCCAATAATACCCTTAGCGCTGCAACCTCCGATACAATCCGATATCTATCAATCCACAATTGTCTATATGTACATGATGCAAAACTCGCTGTGCTTCAAGCCTCCCCAAGTATCGTGTCAATACCCCATCTGTTTCTTTATGGTACAAGACTCCCTTGATGATGGTGTATTTCTGAAGTTCCACCGGTGATTTGGTCCCCTCCTTCGTTTGCAATTGATGGGAAATGTTATGTCTCCAATCATCTGTCAGGTCTTTGGGGAACAAGTCTAGCACCGTGGTTGGGAGGATTCTCTTCATTACCTTCACATCTAGGTCTTCTCCTTGGACATATACTCTAGATGCTACCATGGCTAATGCATCAGGTTGTTTATTTTGTCCTCTTGGCACATACTCAATAACCACCTTCCTGAAGTCCTCCATCACTTTTTGTGCCACAGTTCGATATGGTGCCAATATAGGCTCCTTTACTGCGAATTGCCCTCTTATTTGTTGCACAATCAAGTTTGAATCTCCCCTTACTTTAAGGCGTTTGGCTCCCAACTCTCGAGCCGCTAATAATCCCAATATAAACGCCTCATATTCTGCTTCATTGTTCATGCAGGGGAAGTCTAACTTGTATGACAAAGCGACTTCCTTTCCTTCTTTGGTAGTCAACACCACGCCTGCTCCACCTTTCCCTTCAGCAGATGACCCATCAAAGGCTAAATACCACCATTCTGAGTCGTCATCTACTATGTCAACTTCTTCTACTTCTCCCCCTGGAAGATCCTCAGAGGGAGGTTCGTATTCTCCATTTGGAAATTGAGCTAGTAGATCTGCTAAAGCCTGACATTTGATTGCCTTTGGGGTTACATACTGGATGTCATATTCTGAAAGTATCATCATCCATCTTCCAGGTCTTCCTACCAATGTCGGCTTAGTCAGTAGGTATCTGATCGGGTCAGTTCTTATTGCAAGCTTCACTTCGTGTGCCAAAAAATAATGTCGCATTTTCTGCGCTACAAACACCAATGCAAGGCAATGTCTTTCCACCTGCAAATACCGGGTTTTCGGTCCTCTAATTATCCGACTGATGTAGTACACAGGCTTTTCCTCTCCATCCACTTCTTGTGTGATTAATCCCCCTACAGACTTTGTGGTAGAGGTGATGTATAACTGCAACAGTATTCCTCTTTGTGGTACTACCATCGTTTGTGCTGAAGCCAAAATTCCTTTTACCTTCTCGAATGCCTGTTGTTGGTCTTGCCCCCAGTCCCATTCTGCCTTTCCCTTTAGCAATTTGCCAAAAGGTTCTGTGACTTCTGCTAATGCTGGCATAAATCTTCTCATATAAGAAACTTTCCCTAGAAAGCTCTTCAGCTGTTTTTGCGTTTTTGGTGGGGGCATCTCCATAACTGCTTTCGCCTTGTTTGGGTCTACCTCCAAGCCTCTGTTATGCACCAAGAAGCCCAAAAATTTTCTAGCCGTCATTCCAAAAGCGCACTTCTTTGGATTCATCTTCAACTGGTATTTTCGGCATCGCTCAAACACTTTCCTCAGGTCCTCCACATGAGCTGTCGCCTTCTTGGATTTCACTACTATGTCATCCACATAGTCTTCTACTATATCATGAATCATGTCATGAAATATAGCATGCATTGCCCTTTGATAAGTTGCCCCCGCATTCTTCAACCCGAAGGGCATTACTACATAGTAGAAATTCCCAAACGGAGTACGAAAGGCTGTCAATTCTACATCTTCTACCGACATCTTTATTTGATTGTAACCCACAAACCCATCCATGAATGACATCATCTCGTGATTAGCTGTTGCATCTACCAAAGTGTCTATATTGGGTAATGGGTACATGTCTTTCGGGCATGCCTTATTCAAGTCTCTGAAATCCACGCATATTCGCAACTGTCCATTTGACTTCTTAACTGGTACAATGCTGGATAACCATATTGGATGTTGAATTGGTTTGATGAACCCTACTTCCAGCAACTTCTTGATTTCCTCCTTAATTTGGGTTTCAACTTCAGGTGCATAATTACGAGGAGCTTGCTTTACTGGTTTTATTCCCGGGCTTACATTCAGATTGTGCTCTACCAACTCCTTGTTAATCCCGGGCATCTCATCATAGTTCCAAGCAAAAACATCCCTATACTCTCGCAGCAATTTCACGAGCTCCTCCTTCTGATTAGCATCCAATTCTTTGTTGACGTAAGTCGGTCTTGGCGTTCCTCCATCTGTTGCCAAATCCACTTCTTCTACTTCATTTTGTTGAGGTTTCGGCCTATCCTCAAAGCATTCTGGAGCTGGTTCTACTTTCTGCTGCACAATTTCTTCTTCTTTATTACTGCTGGAGTGGGGGACACCTCCTGAGCCGTTGGGTTTGCACTCTCACTTGGACTCTTCCCCCTCGCACTGTCATAAGCGAAACACTACCTTTCCGTCGGGTTTAACAACCCTCTCCCATTTCGTTCTTTGGCCCTCATTTGATTGCACTGTCCGTTTAGCATTGATTATGTTTCTGGCATCTTCAGGATCTGCTGGCCTTTTCTTTTCTCCTTTTCCTCCCTTCTCCAGGTCTATTACCATCGGCTTCTTGTTGTTGGAACATTCTCCTTGTCCCGAGGTCTTCTTCTTTTCTTTTTCCTCAGACACAAACTTGTCTGCCTGTACTTCCTCCCAACTGACTAGTTTTAGAGAATCAGGTCTTGCAATCTGGTTCTCTCCCTCTTCAGCGACATCATCAAAGAAAGTTGCTTCGGCGATGTGTGCCTCCTCTGGTCCAAAGGGATTTTTTGTTGCCGGTACCTTCACTTCTTTTCCCTTCCAGATAGCTTTCAGGCATTGATGAAAAACTGATGGTACCACCCCATAGTCGTTTTGCCAAGCCCTTCCTAGCAAGACATGATACGCTGCATCCACCTCGGTAACATAAAACATTACAGGTCCTCGAATCTTTCCAACCTGCATGTCCACCTTGATGTGTCCCAGGGATCTGGCACTTTGGTTGGCAAACCCTGTGATGTTTGTTGGTTCTTTCACAATTCTCTTCTCCGGCAGGCCTAACTGCTTAAACATAGTGTAGGGCATAATGTTTATAGACGCTCCATTGTCGATGAATGCCCTCCGCACCTCTATTCCATTTATGATTGCCGTCACATACAGTGGTCGTTTGTGCGGGTATCTTATCTCTCTATCAGTTTTAGAGAAAGATATCTTGCTTTCTTCCTCTTCCACTGCCTTCACAAATCCTTTGCTTACCGCCATGTAAGTCTCTTGGGTTTCGGCTGCTTTGATGATTGCCTTGGTTGCCTCTATCCTTGCTTCCTTGGCCAACCCTATCTGGTCGAAAAATTTTCTGAATTTAACTCCATTCATCAATGCCGTCACCTGCAGGCCTGGATCAACATCCATCATTTCTTCCATCCTTTCTGCATTCTCCATCATCCCCACTTCTGGTGCCTCACTATGAGTAATAGTGTTGCATGTTTCTTTTCCCTTGTGATTCGGCAGTGGCTTGTCATGCACGCTGCTTCCTTTTCCCAGTTCAATTTCTCCTGTTGCCAGATTTTCATGATATATTCTTCGCAGACTATAACAATCGATAGTGGAGTGTCCTGCGTACTGGTGGTATACACAAAAGTCTGGTCTTCTTTTTATTTCTTCGGTCACAACAAATCTGGGCTTCAGAGGCCTCACCACTCCATGTTCTACCCATTGCTCATACAGGTCTCTAAAGGCCTTCTCACTACATGTGATAGCCTCTGGAACTGGCATTCTAGTGTACTTGTCTCCGTGTTTCCCTTTACTTCGCTCGTTCTTCTCCCTCTTGCCCCCTTGTGGTTTTGACTGAGAGTCAGCCAAAGCCACAGTTGCTGTTCTCTTACCCTTCATGTAACCGTCGCATGGCTGGTGGGTACTGTCATTATTCCTCCCAAATCTTGTGCGAAGGATGAGAGGGTCGCAAACGAATCACATGCCTTTGTAATGAGATGGGGCTTGAAGGAGTCTAGAGCACCGTTATTGCATATGTTAACCAAATTCTTCTTCTGTGCTTGGGCCCTGAATCTGTCCACATAATCTGACAGCTCCTCATTCGGCTTCTGCTTGAACCGCATCAGCTCTACGATAGTTACCTGTTTCTGCACATAGAAAAATTTCTTAAAAAATTGTAATTTCAGATCATCCCAATCATGGACTGATCCCTTCTCCAAATTGTAGTACCAACTGAAGGCACTATCCATCAAGGTCTTGTTGAATTCCCTCATCAACAGGTTATGGTTATTCACCTCATCATAACCCAACCATGGAGACATCGACTCCACGAACCTGGCAATATGCTCCCTGGCATTCCCTTTCTCCCCGTTATACTTTGGAAACTGCGGGGGATGCTCAATATACCCTGCCGGGTAAGGTTGTCTCCGTATGTGTGCCGGGTAGGGTGGAGTAAAGTCCAATTCTGAAGGTCGGGATGTCTGCTTGCGAAGTTGATTGATCACATCGATCATATCATCCTTCGTCACATATTGGCTCGTGGTATGGACTCTCTGAGGGGCTGTGATGTATTGATGCATAGGTGGTGCGTATGGTAAGGAAACTGGCTGGTGTACACTTGCATCCTGCATAATTTGTATCGGTGGTACTTGTTGGCTTGTTCGTTGAATGTGGCTCGGGATGGTCGGTATCTGCACTTGCGAAAATGCTGGGAGAGTGGGCGGGACGATGTTGGGCTGAGGCTGACTTGCCTCCAATCTGAGTTGTGGCACATCGCCGCTATTTTGGGGCTCCAAGTTGATGATCAGAATCGGCTGACTCTCCGTTGTTGGAAGCACAGTCGGATTCTCTTTGTTGTTGCTATTGTCCTCCACTTCTGCTCGTTCCCCCTGCGAACTTCCTGGGAACATAGCCCTGAAAGTGGGGATTTGCATCAACTGCTGGCGGAAATTCCCCATCTCTTCTTGCTTCCTTTGCATTTCCAGCATCATGGTCATCATCTTCCCTTGGCCTTCTCGTGCCTTCTGTAATGCTTTGAGCATCTCCATCTGCACAGCATTCGCAGTTGTCTGCGCTCCAGTGACTTCCTCACCTTGCCTTCCTGTGTTTGGCTGTCTAGCACTGGTTTGTTGTTGATCAGCCATTTGAGGTGATGTTGAACTTCCTTCCGAAACGTCTTCTAAGATGGGTTGATCAAAATCCAGATTCGCGCTTTGGAGCACTGGATTCACTTGCCTTGAAATCGGATCCGGTGAGATGATGCTTGTTGTCGGTGAAACTCTTCCTGTAATTCTCCCACTTCGAGTTGTGGGCATACCCTTCACGAATTCTACACCTCCCCAGCAGAGTCGCCAAATAAATGTAGGTAAGGAAATTACACCTTGCTAGGGTTAGGGTTTCGTGTTGACTGGAGAGGAGAGAAATCCACGAAGAGTACGGAACTGATTGATTGATTGAAGAGGGGAGAAGAACAGGTGGGCAATTACTCCAATGACACGTGGCAGAACTCCTAGAATCCGGAAACCGGGTTAGGGTAGCAGGGATTCCAAGAGTCTTCTTGAGTCTTTGAGTTGAAAAAGAGTTCCAAGTGTGATGAGCTTTCAAGAGTCTAAGTATAATGTCTTGAGAGCGATCCCCTTTTCTTAGAATAGAGGGGCTATTTATAGAGTTTTCCTGGGAAATAGACACATGCCAGGCACATGCTTTAAGGGAAATTCTCAAAATACCCTTTAATTATGTTTTAAAGGAGAAATTCCAGAAATGCCCTTTAATCATCAAAGTAATGCCCAAATTGCCCTGTTCTTCTAGCCACCAATCCAATCCCTCAATCAATTCCCAAAATGGGTCGCATCCACGAGTCTTCTGCCTTGGAACACGTGGAGACTTCCCCGGGTCTAGTGCATTTAATTAGGTCACATGAACTCTAATTTGTACATTTAATTAGGTTTTTGTAAACCCTAATTTGTACATTTAATCTAATTAGGTCATGTGAACCCTAATATGCACTTGGACCCACAGATCTCAAATTGAAAAATTAGGGTTTTCAAATGAAAGAGAGAGAAACGGTAAATGATTTGGTATCCCTTTAATTATGGTAACAGTTATCATAATTAAAACTGATTTGTAAATAAAATATTGAAGATGCACAAAATTTGTAAATTAAAAATTAAAGATGCACTAATGTTGTAATTATTTTATCTATGCACTGTTGTTGTAATTATTTTTAAAAATATATTATAATATATAAATGTCCCTTAAAACTATAACCATTTGAGTTCAAACCATACAAACCATATTTAAAATGAATAATGTGGTTTTAGTTCTTAGTTGGACCCATAACTATTTTATGTAAACCAAAACCAAACCAAATCCATATTTTGCCAGGACTAATTATTTTATTATCCGTCCCAAACTCAAATAGAGTGTAAGAGGATGGAGCGAGTAAATAAAAAAAAAACATACAAAAATAAAAATGCACGGTCGGTGGAGCCCTGTGATTCATTTTACAACTCTACCAATTCCAACTAATATTGTCCGCCGGTAACCATGGCTATTTTCCGGCCGAAAATCCGAAATCCTTGTCACACATTCAGTCGGTTGAAGATTAGATTTGAGATAGTTGCTGCTGGGAGTGATATATTCCAGATTCCTTCAATTTGCGAGGAATTTATGAATCCCCGCAGTAGTAAACACCTTCTCAACAGTTGACTGCTTCCCGATTTTATGATAATACATGGATCAGAATTGTATTGCTTGTCGTGATATCGCAAGGTAATATTACTCCATGAAATTGAATCTCATTTGATTAACAAAAATAATAGTTGGGATTTGATTATTACCGGTGCAGATTATTTTATCTTCTGATTAGTCCGTTATTTATCGCAATGGACTATGTTTTGTCAATTCTAACGTCATTTGATGATGATATTTATATAATCCAAGTGAAAATGTGGTATTATATAATGATCCTCAAAAGTATGAAATGACCTAAGCAATGATTACAAATATGTCTTATGCTTCATTTACAATATGGTGTTAAATTAGCAATTAATTAGTATAGTAGCAATGAATTAGTTGATGCGGAGTTTTCAACTGTATACCTAAAAAATATTGGTAGATTTACAATTTTTATAAGAGTATTAACCTTCCCAAAAATGACAATGTGGCTTTGATGGTATGTCATTCACAATAATAATAAAGAAATAAAAGTTCATTCTCCATAGCTTTGAGGTTGACTGAAAACAAGATTTAACATTGTTCCTATTTTTTGGGGTTGGACGATTGCATCTAGGAATTTTCTATTATTCCCATAGCAATCTTCTTCTTTCCCAAACAAATTGACATCCTTTGTTATGATAGCTCTTTAATTATTTAACTAATTTACTGCCTAGAAAAAGACATTTTTATGGTTTACAAGAGATTGTTGGTATTGTGCACTGATGGCTTCTTCAACATAACTCCAGCTTCAACCCTAACCCAAAGTAATACAGCTATATAGAAGTTCTCAAGCTCTCCTCAAGTTTTTTAGGGGCAAATATGGAATGGAAATATGTTCTTAATGTTTGCAAATGGGACTCTTATTGGAGCAGAGGGAGTTTTATTTGGGACCTATGTAAATAATTGCCCAAAATTTCCTTGTGAAGTGTAAACCCCCCAAAATGCATGTACAACTACCATCAATGTTTGATGTCATTCGCAATTAAAAATACATTTTATAAGCTTGGATAGTATATTCAATGTTCTAGTCGGTTGCCCGTAAGAGTTTACTTGATTATTGAATTCCATAACAATAAAAAAGGACCTCAATTATTAATTGACTTGATTTAATTAAAAACTTGGATGTTGCTGGCATAACAACTAGGAAGTTGCTTGCTTGTATTGACTCAGTAAAGCTCTACACAACTATTTCCTGAACCCTGATCGACTTTGTTAAATCTCTTTATCCCTCTTGATTTGTTATTTAATTTTTTTCCATTCAATTGTTGAAATCTGCAACTCTCTCAAACATACTGTAATTAATTGTATACTTTATAGTAATTATATTTCCATACTAGGTTTCAATGAGTTCTCCAATAAGAGCTTCGTCCACGTCTTTTTCTTCAACAGTATGTCAATGCAAACACGATGTGTTCCTTAGCTTCAGAGGCGAGGATATTCGCATGGGTTTCACCGGTCACATATACGATGTATTGTTGATTGCATGGAAAAGATGGAGTTAATTGTTATTCCTGTTTTTTACCTCTAATGTACGGTATCAAAGGAACACTTTTGAGCAAGCCTTTGCCAAACATGAAACAAGTACCAGATTTGCACAAGAGAATGTGAAAACATGGAGAGCTGCTTTAAGAAAAGTGGGTGATTTAGTTGGATTTCACGCTCAAGGAACCCGGTAATTTTTTTCTTGTTATTTATTCCTAACCATATTGCATAATTCTTCTTATTCTGCCAAATTTATTCTTCCCTCTCTGGAAACAGTGTTATTCCCTCCTTTCTGAAAAAAGAGGCTATGCTTCTAAAATGACAAATTTAATGGACAATTTTATGATTCTTAATATAACATTGGTAGAGATCAAAAATCCTTATGGCGCCGCAATAGTTGTAGATTGTGGTGATGGTAAAATTGGAAGTTGGAACATGACGCCACTATATTCTCAAAAACATAAATATTTCTTGCTGGATAAAAAGGAAATGACAACGAAGTTTATTCAAGAAAGTTACAATTGAATCATCCACCATACACAATGCTTTCTGTCCACGGAAAGTACACGTTATATTTGAAATAATCACAAAAGGTTGAAGTTTTAATGCAACATAAGTAACTTCAGAATCCAGGGTGCAAGCAACCTCAATTTCTTTCTCTCTCTCTCTCTCTCTCTTTGCAATTAATCTTTCCACATTTTAGTCAATTCTGTTCAATCGCATATAAATACACTCATGCTTAATCATTTGCAGGGATGAGTCAGAAGCCATAACTGAAATTGTAAGAAGGATCTTTAAGGACTTGCAGGATACATTAACAAGAGATGTTACCAAAGGTCTAATAGGTATAGAATCTCGAGTAGAGGAGTTGAAAAGACTTTTGAATGTAGAGCCTAATGATATTCGCTTCATAGGGATTTGTGAAATGAGTGGAATGGGGAAGACTACTGTTGCTAAAGTTGTCTATGAGGGAATTCGTAGTCAATATCAAGGTTATAGCTTCATTGAAAACATTAAGGACATTTCTAAGAAAAATGATAGTGATTTATGTAAGTTACAACAAAAACTCCTTGCTGACATCTTGAAGGATTAACATATACGTGTACATAGTGTTATTGAAGGAGTTAGTATGTTGCAGGAAAGGTTATGTAGTTTGAAGATTATAATCGTTTTGGATGATGTCAATCACCGTGACCAATTAAAATTTTTGGTTGGGGGCATGAATGGTTCGGGCTTGGTAGCAGAATTATCATGACAACAACAAATGAGGATTTGTTGACATGGTTGACGGGAAATATAAGTGTGAGGGATTAAACTTTTCTGATTCCTCTAGACTTTTCAATTTATTAGCCTTTACAGAAGGACAACCAAAACATGGGTATGAAAAGTTAGCCAGTGATATTGTGGTACTCGCTGGTGGCCTTCCACTAGTTCTTAATGCTTTTGGTTCTCTTTTATTCGGTAAAGGAGAGAAATATTGAGAGAGACATTGGAGAAGCTACAACAATGTCTAGAGGAAGAAGTTCTCCAAAGACTTGAAATTTGTTATGTAGCAGAATTATCATGACAACAACAAATGAGGATTTGTTGACATGGTTGACGGGAAATATAAGTGTGAGGGATTAAACTTTTCTGATTCCTCTAGACTTTTCAATTTATTAGCCTTTACAGAAGGACAACCAAAACATGGGTATGAAAAGTTAGCCAGTGATATTGTGGTACTCGCTGGTGGCCTTCCACTAGTTCTTATTGCTTTTGGTTCTCTTTTATTCGGTAAAGGAGAGAAATATTGAGAGAGACATTGGAGAAGCTACAACAATGTCTAGAGGAAGAAGTTCTCCAAAGACTTGAAATTTGTTATGGTAGACTAGACAGAAATGTGGAGGATATATTTATATACATTGCTTGTTTCTTAAAAGGGAGACACCAAGCTCTAGTAAACGATATAGTAAAGAATGTTGGTTTGTATCATGTGCGCGGAATGGATATTCTCATTAAAAGGTCTCTCATAACTATTAATTATACCGATAGTGTGTGGATGCATGATCTACTACAACAAATAGGTTGGGAAGTTCTTCGTAAGGCTTTCCCAAGAATGTCTGGAAAACGCACTGGGCTCAAGTGTCGTCACGATATTGTAGATATATGCACATCCAAAGAGAAGGTTTGTATAATGATTTCTCACAAAACATCAACAGATAGTAATTACTTTGTTGAAAAACATAATAATATACAAATTAGTACTAATTTATATTATTAATGCCACTTATTCTTGTATTTACTTAACTATACTAGGGAACAAAAGCAATTGAAATTATAAACCAGGAGCATTATGGTGTTGAAGTGGAGAACTGCATTGGTGATCCTAAATCTTTCTCGAAGATGAAAAAACTTAAATCCCTCAGTATTTAGTAATTCCTGAATCTTTCTCGAAGATGAAAAACCTTAAATTCCTCCGTATTGGTAATGTACTCTTTTCGTCTGGTCTTGAGTATCTTTCCAATGATTTGCGCATTCTTAAATGGTATGGATGTTCTTTAAAGCCGTTGCCATCAACCTTTGACCCAAAACAAATTTATGAACTTGACATGCATTGTAGCCGACTTGAAATACTATGGGAGAAATATATCGTAAGTGTTTTCGATACCATGTATTACATTTCATTAATGATTTGTATTGTGTATGAGATACAACTCCTTCCTTGTCTCACTCAACAGGATTTGCCCAATTTGAGATCTATTGATCTCGGTTTCTCGGAGGATTTGACTAAACTTCCAGACTTAACATCAACTCCAAATTCTGAGATATTAAATCTCGAAGGCTGCACTTGTTGGTGGGTCCTCACCCATGAAAACATGCAACACAAAAATGGCAGGAATTCGGAAGGTTGGGCAACCAAAGTCATCGTGTGGGGGCCACAAAGAAATAAATGGCCTTGAGCCTTTTCATTCTTCTCTTAGCAGGCTACTTGGGAACATGTGCTATATATATATGTATATAATATATATAGTAATCAGAAGGTGAAAAGGTGTGGGAATCTAAAAAGACATAGGCTTTTTGCCTATATATATGTATATCCTCCATTATGCTAAGACATGGAATAAGCCAGATTCCATCCGAGATAGGATCCCATCCGGGAGAGGGTGGAAGAGAGAAAATTCTCATCCGGGAGAGGGTGGAAGAGAGAGAAATCCCATCCAAGAGAAGGGTGGAAGAGAACATACACCCCATCCGAGAGAGAAAAGAGAAAGGGTGAAGAAAGAGAAAAACAAGAAAGAACCAAGAGAGAAAAATAGAGAAGAAGATTAAACAACTGGGTGTGTTGTTTGGGTTCCATCACAGGGTTAATGTGGTGAGGTAATTTGAGTGTGTACTCAAATTAAGATATCTTTGTATTCTTTCAGTTTATTATAGTGAACTTTTCGGAGATTATCTCGTGGTTTTTACCTCTAAAACTGAGACGGTTTTCCACGTAAAAAATCTTGGTGTCTCGTTCTTGGCTATTTTTATCTCATTATTTCCTGCAGTGGTTATTATTTTTGGTGGAACTGCAAATTTAATCTATTTGACATGTACTGATATTTTAGCCATTTAATTTATCAAAGACAATAGTATTTGGGAAGTGATTTTTTCCCAACAAGTAGTATCAGAGCTAAGGTTATTTGCTCAGTTGTTTTTGATAAATTTTATAAATGAATCAGTTGGAGTCATGATTAAATTGATCTTCAAATTTTTCGATTTGGAAGCCCAGAATGGAGGATATTCTTTACTGTAAGGATTTGTATGATCCGTTGGAGGTCAAGGGAGTGAAGCCCGCGGACAAATCTGAGGCTGATTGGAAAAAGATGAGCAGGAAGAGTATTAATCACATCCGGCAATGGATTGATCAAAGTGTATTCCACCATGTTTCGCAGGAGACAGAAGCTCACTAAAAGGTCTTTAGTGGTGACTAGAGGAAAGAATGTAGACAGTCTTTACACAATGCGGGCGCATGTGGAAGGTGTTGAAGATGGGGGAGTTAGGCGGAAAAAGATGTGGTACAAAGCTATACAAGATGGGAGAAAAAACCTTGCATGAGAACCACGAGAAGAAAGTTCTTCGCTTTAAATGGGTACCAAAAGTGAAGAAGGAAAGTGATAGCTCACAGCCAAAGTACAAAGCGGTTGTGAAAGAATTTGACAAGAAAAAATCTATCAAGTTTGAGTTAAATCCTCCCATCGAGATGAACTATGTCGATAAGATAAAGTCGGACATGAAGAAAGTTGAAAATTCCAAGAAGCTTGAGTTGAGTCAAGGCTTCGTTGGGATTAACTTCAAGTAAGGAGTTGTGGTTTAGTGTGAAAATTCAGTCTTGGAAGGTTTTACAGAAGCAGACATGGCAGGTTTTTAAGAGAAGAAGTCTACTTCGGAGTATTTATTTACTTTTACAGGGGGAGCTGTGTTATGACAGTCCAAGTTGCAGAAGTGTGTTGCTTTATCTACTATTGAGTTGACAATGAAATGTTATGGTTGAAACGATTTCTTCAAGAGCTGGGTTTGACACATGAATCAACTCCAAGTGACGGGGTCATGGAGATTACCTCTTCTCATGGGTTCGGAGGGGGAGATTGTTGGTGGGTCCTAACCCATGAAAACATGCAACACAAAAATGGCAAGAATTCGGAAAGTTGGGCAACCAAAGTCATCGTATGGGGGCCACAAGGAAATAAATGGCCTTAAGCCTTTTCATTCTTCTCTTAGCAGGCTACTTGGGAACATGTGCTATATATATATGTGTGTGTATATAATATATATAGTAATCAGAAGGTGAAAAGGTGTGGGAATCCAAAAAGACATAGGCTTTTTGCCTATATATATGTATATCTTCCATTCTGCTAAGACATTGAATAAGTCAGATTCCATCCGAAAAAGGATCCCATCCGGGAGAGGGTGGAAGAGAGAAATCCCATCCGGGAGAGGGCGGAAGAGAGAGAAATCCCATCCAAGAGAAGGGTGGAAGAGAGGATACACCCCATCCGAAAGAGAAAAGAGAAAGAGTGAAGAGAGAGAAAAACAAGAAAGAGCCAAGAGAGAAAAATAGAGAGAAAAAGATTAAACTACTCAGTGTGTTGTTTGGGTTCCATCACATGGTTAATGTGGTGAGGTAATTTGAGTGTGTACTCAAATTAAGATATCTTTGTATTCTCTCACTTTATTATAGTGAACTTTTCGGAGATCGTCCCGTGGTTTTTATCTCTTAGTTTTAGAGAGTTTTTCACGTAAAAATCTTGGTGTCTTGTACTTGGTTATTTCTATCTCATTATTTTCTGCAGCGGTTATTATTTTTGGTGGAACTGCAAATTTAATCTGTTTGACATGTACTAATATTTTAGCCATTTAATTTATCAAAGACAACAGTATTTGGGAAGTGATTTTTTCCCAACAGCCCTAATCTGGTTGATTTGCATAAATCACTTCTTGTTCACAAAAGGCTTCATTACATGAATCTGAAAGGGTTGTACATCTTCAAAGTCTTGGAAGTAACATTGAAATGGAAGCTCTTGAGGCTCTTATTCTTTCTGGTTGTTCGAAACTTGAACATATTCCAGAATTTGGAGAAAACATGAAGAGCTTAGAGCTTCCGTATTTGGATGGGACTAACATTAAGCAATTACCTGAGAACTTGGGAAAATTGCTTTCTTTACAGAAGCTTGATGTGAGTGAAACTGCTATTGAAGAGCTGCCCTGTTCCGTAGTTCACTTGGAAAGATTAATGCTTTTATGTATTCATGGGTGTCGTCTTTTATCGTCAACCAGAACTTTTCACTCCCTGAATCTTGAGTTGTCTTTATTCGGTTTAAAAGAACTTGTTCCAAGTGCTTGCAATTTTTCCGCAATTCCTGATGGTATTGGTTCATTATATGGCTTGAAGGAATTGGATCTGTCTGGAAATGATTTTGTTACGCTTCCCGCTAGTATCAGTCTCCTTTCAAATGTTAGAGTGCTTTGTTTGAATTGTTGCACAAGGCTCAAATCATTACCAAAGCTATTAAAAATAAATGAGGATACACTGTATGGACTTGAAATTAGATCAGTCATTATATTTCAGGAGAAGGATTAGATATATCTAAATTTCATGTGTCGAACCACAGCATTAATCCAACGGTATCTTGTTTGAACTGTCCTAAATTGATTGAGAGTCAGGGAGGCAGTGGTTTGGCAGATGCAATTTTGAAAAAAGTACCTTCAGGTCTCTCTTTCTCTCTCTCTCTCTCTATATATATATATGTATGTATGTATATACACACATACATGTGCATGTGCCTGTATATCTTTTTGTCTTCCCAAATTGTTAACAATCACATTTCTTTTTACTTTTCTTTTGTGCAGGTAAGAACTGAATGCAGAGTTATACCTGAAGCTATATTTGAGATAGTTGCTGCTGGAAGTGAAATCCCACAGTGGTTCAAGCTGGGAAGATTAGCTTTCAGTGGTACAGGGATCACGACTCAAGGTTTAAGGGACGTATTCAATATTGATTTCAATGCATGCATTGGAGTTGCTCTATGTGCTGTTATTCTCTGTGGAGCCAGAAGGTTGACACTCATTTTGACAACTCATAAAACTAAATTCGAAATAACACGAAACATCTTCATAAAACTAAATTCTAAATTCTGTGTCTTTTATACGTCTTAAAAACCAGTTTCATTAAATTGTTAGTGAAGCTGATCATGAACTCCGGTCCTTCAATTCGAGCTTTCAAGACCACACCTGCAAGGTAATTACCATCCTCGGAATTGGCTTAAGACATGGTTCCATTTCCTTGGATTCCCTCCGTGAAGTCATCGAAAGTCTACTAGAAATGAACCAGGAAGTAGTCGAAGTCATACTTGAATGCAAGGGAGAGATATGGAATGATCAGCAGCTATTTTTTTTAGTTGATTTCTTCTTCGAAACCAACCTCCCAATCTTAACACGTTGCACTGATTTCATGAAATTCCTGAAACGCAACGGTGATAGCTTGTTGGTTGTCCAGGTGGCAATGCAGCTTGTTGGTTGAGACAAAAAGGAGAGCAGGCACTGTCAATTATTTGGAGATGATGCAACAACTCATTGATCTTGAAGCTGCAAAGGTTCCATTGTATGCAGATTTTAGTACATTGTTTCAGTCTTTCTCTGATGATCAAGTAATCATTCTATGGTACTGTAGAGGGTCTGTTGGCTGAGGAGATAACTATAAAAAGTCTTCCGTGTTATACTATCTTGATAACTGCAAAAAAATATGGGGAACATCATTACCTACGTGAAAGAATGATAAATTCCTGTTCAAGTGTAAATAAAAAATTCCTCTGTAGCTCCCAACCAGCATGAATATTTGCCACTATGTTATTGCTGCCTTCGTATATAGACAGACTACTAAAATAATGCTGTTGATTTTCTTGTTGACTAAGGTCAATAATGTGCAAAGTGCTCCATGTTTGACTTTAAGCACTTGTTATGCAGTAACACATGATCAGCAATAGTTTGGTGCATAATATCAGGTTCAGGGCCAAAGCTATATATATGGTAACAAGTAATTGCAACTATTCCAGATTTCTGGTAAGATTTTGGTGAAATTGTAACCACTGTTCCTTTGGTGCACAAAGGATTGTCAAGAGATGGAACTTCATGCCGATGCCATACCATTCCTATTAATATCGTTAATCGGAATAAAAAGCAGAGACGTACAGCAATTTCAATATCGTTAGCAATCCTCCGGTTAGGATCATGGACCTTGTTGTTCTAAGGCAAGGATTTCTTGTTGAGCAATATACAAAATTTTAGTTGAACAATCTTTTCACATACATTGAAATGTTAAAACGAGCACATGTTTTTATCATGTTCTGGGTTTCATTTACTTTTTATCTGATATGGTTTTGGTGATCTGCCTCCAAATTGTACCTTTTTCTTGTGGTATATAGTAATCCTTGAGGTTTTAGCTTCTTGTTGATTTCACTTCAACTACTTAAAAAGGATGACAAAAATTCACTCAATGAACTACGACCTCGAAGACGAATAAAAAATGTATTACACTCAACTGTCTCACCAAAAGAATTTATCCTTTTTATTTATTGACAATAATATAAAATGACATAATGCTCTCAAGTATAATAAAATAATCTCGCTATCATGACACTACTGTCAAACAAAATAGTTATTATATCCGAGGATATAAACATGGAAGAAAATTGTATTCAAGAAACAAAATAGTTATTATATCCGAGGATATAAACATGGAAGAAAATTGTATTCAAGAAGATTCTTTTTGTGGAACTAAGGCCGTATATCATATGCATTTAGGTGTTGTATTACATGATGAATAAGTTTTGTGGTGAAATGAAGGAGACATTAGTAGATTACGAAAACTCAAGTTGAAGGTGTTACACTGAACACACAAACCAGTGGGTATATAGAATATGAATTAATAAACTCCTATCTCTAACTAGACTAGGCATTCTGGTGGAAGAGAAAATTAAAGCTCCCCTTCAAACTTGGAAAGCTAAATTATTAGCTCCTGCATGCTGGCAGAGATGTGCTGATTAAATATACACTTTCCTCTATTCTTATTTGTTAGAAATAATAGTGGAAAATATTTTTCTTCACTTTATTCCATTATTCTTCCACTTTTTCCCTATATTCTTCTTTATGTTTTACTTTATGTTTCTTTCCCCATGTTTTCTTTCTTGTATTAGCTAGCATGTTTCCTTATATTAGGAACATGTTTTGTCTTGATTATTCCTTCCAATTGTACAAGTAGGTAATCTTGTAAGCTATCTAAAAAATGAAAATATATGAAATGTAAGTTGAGTGTCTTCATTTTAACATTTTTTTTATTAAAATGAAGATACTCAACTTATATTTCATATATTTTCATTTCTTAGATAGCTTACAAGGTTACCTACTTATACAATTGGAAAGAATAATCAAGACAAAACATTTTCCTTAATATAAGGAAACATGCTAGCTAATACAAGGAAGAAAACATGGGAAAAGAAACATAAAGTAAAACATAAGGAAGAATATAGGGAAAAAGTGGAGGAATAATGAAATAAAGTAAAGAAAAATATTCTCCACTATTATTTCTAACAATCCCCTCAAGCTGATAAATAGAAATCTCTTATTTCTCAGCTTGGAAAACAAAAGGTTCAGTTGGATGGTCGGTACATGAACAAAATCGGTTCAAGTCGACAATTGGACAAAACTCCGTTTGTGAATCACAATTCCGACAGTTAACAGTACTCCGTCTATGAATAGCAATTCCGGCAGTGAACAGTACTCCGTTTGTGAATAGCAATTCCGATAGTGACCAGTAACTCCGTCTATGAATAGCAATTTCGGCAGTTTGGACAATACTTGTAAAGACCTCCATCTCCTTACCAACACCAATCGTCATCTTCGTGAGACGATCCTTTACTGTAATAAACTTGGGATGGTTGTGGTGTGTTTGAGTTTTACCCCAATTGCAGAAGGGATCACTGGAGTAGAATCTGAAGTTTCTGATTTTTCACCCATTTTTTTTTAAAGAACTGTGGGTAAGTTTCAGAAAAAACAGGCTGTGGGGTATAAACTATAATATGCAGTTTTAGAAAACTGCAAAGTTGACTGTTGAAAAAAGTCGTCGGAAATATGCAGTTTCAGAAAACTGCACAGATGGCTGTTGGAAAAAGTCATCGAAAAAGTCACAGGAAAAAATCGCCGGAAAAAAAGTCGCCGGATAAAAGATCTGGTTTTGATACAATGTTGAAATGAAGACACTCAACTTACATTTCATATATTTTCATTTCTTAGATAGCTTACAAGGTTACCTACTTATACAATTGGAAGGAATAATCAAGACAAAATATGTTCCTTAATATAAGGAAACATGCTAGCTAATACAAGGAAGAAAACATGGGGAAGGAAACATAAAGTAAAACATAAGTAAGAATATAGGGAAAAAGTGGAGCAATAAGAGCATTCACAATAGTTTCCTTATTTCTATCCCTATTTTGCAGCATCATTAGGTCATTCTGCAAGATAGAGATTCAATTTTTTCATTATGTACCCAACAAATTCCTTATATTGTTTCCTTAAATAATAAAATTTAAAAGTTAAAATTTGAAAGTTTCAACAAAAAATTTAAATTTAAATTTAATAGATACATATTATATTTTAACTTATTTAGAAAATAACATACTCTTACTTATAAAATTTATTATTTTTACAATTCTTAGCAAAATTATTAAATTTGAGAATGCATCAAATTGCCTTATAAAAATTAAAAATAATCTTATAATTTATAAAAGAGAGAGTATAATTTATCAATTGTATTCCACTATAAAATAACTTTTATTTTATTTTAAATTTTAAGTAGTTTATGGAGTGAGTATCGAATGGATTGTAGTTGCAAATGTACATAAGATCAATATTAACTTTTAAAAAGTTAATTTGTGATATTTTAAATTTTAAAATTAATATGATTCATTTAAATTTTAAAAATAATAGTACTTTTATAATATTTATAATTATATGGACATAAACTAAATAAATTTATATCAATTTAAATTTGAATACGTTTGAAAATAATTTTTAAAAAATAAGTTAATATTAATTTTATAATTTGAAAATGAAGTAGTAAAAAAGTCATGTGACAATAATTTTAAGATGTGTATGATTGATGAGTTGTCCACTTAAATGGGGGTGTGAAATGTCATTTTGCATATATAGAGAACCATCTATTGACTCCCTCAGTTTGGGGATTAAAATCCTATATAGAGATTAAGTTAGAGAGTTAAATAAGGATAAAAAAACTGTTGGATAATGATTTGTTGATATATTCTTCAAAGTTGGGGATAAAGACTTATTTGGAGAAACTGTTGTGAATGCTCATGGAATAAAGTGAAGAAAAATATTTTCCACTATTATTTCTAACCCTATTTATACTCTATCATCATTTTTAATCCCATATGGCCTCCTACTCCTGGATGAGCTTAATAAAGTTGTCCGTTCTTTTTGATGGGGACATGACATGAAGTGGGATGAGCTTAATAAAGAGACTCATTGGCCTCGCCTCTCTAAACTAGCCTAGCCTGGAGTATAGCTTAATAAATAATTTTTTATTTAATATAGTAATTTATTGTATATATTACTCATAATACTTATCCTTTACATCATATGAATATGAGCAACATATATGCATTTCATTTTATTTTCCGTATAAATGAAAATTTATTCAATAAATAAGATATTACAATTAAAATAATATTCTCTATTTATTAAAATAATTCAATGCTAGAATTTATTTTAATATCCTTTATTTAAAGTATACAATATTTCCGTATACTTAAACTAATTATTTCGCTTCGTAATATAAATTGTTTCATAACAATTTATTCATGCGCAATAAATATACATACATATATTTATCACATATAATAAAATACAATTTATTTACTCAATTCTTGTTTTAATTTTTTTATCGGGAAATTCGAATTATTTTCTTTTCCCTTCTATAAATTGTTTTTAACAATTTAACTGTAAGAAATATCATAATATATTCACTACATTAGAAATATACATATATTACATCCAATAACATAACACATGATTTCTTTAATAAAATGGTGGTTATACTTTAAGTATATTTAATGCCACCAATTTACCACATTAAAAATAATTTAATATTATAAATTATTTTAACTTACTTATTTAAATCTTACCCATCGTATTTTCCTCAATAAATTTGTCCCTATAATTTATTTACATATAATAAAAATATAATAATAATATATTTATTAAACATAAAAATCATATATTGCATAGTTCGCTATATAATACAATTTCACTTTCGAAACCTTTATTTAATCATTGATGACTTTATTATTAAGTCTTAAATACGAGGGACACTAGCCTAACCTGGAGAATTTGTACTCAACCCGGGTCTCTTGTCTCTTCGATCGGTTCTTCTATCAAAATGCTGTCTTTCATCATCCTTTCTGAATCAGAATTGTAATGCTGGTCTTGGGTTTGGAGAGGAAGAATTCTAAAAGGGAGAGATCTTATAATGCTTCAATACAGACCAATGATCAATTTGGGCAGAGCTTGCTTCCTAATATATGGAAGCTAATTAATTAATGTCCCACCAAAAGTTCAGTTGTTTATTTAGAAAATGCTGCATAATGGTTTACTTTTGAATGAGTGTCGTGTTAAGTTTGTACCTTCGGCCTCTCCTTTGTGTGTGTTTTGTCAGCTACACTTTGAATCTGGTGATCATTTATCCCTGCATTGCCATGTCACTAAGGCAGTTAGTTTGGGTTCCTATCATATATTCATCCTAATTCCTACAGACTCGGTGAAGAGTTGGCTCTTTAGATTGTGGAAACAAAAATCCCTCCTCTTATTCAGGGTTTTAACGTATGTGAGTTAGCAGTTTGCATCCTGTGGGTGGTGTGGGAACATTGGTGTGATGTTATCTTTCGGGAATTTACCCCGGATACAACGATAGAGTTAGATTGTGTGCTACCCACTCTTAATCAATGGAGTGCGGCATTATCTCACTCTAAAAATTGCTCGTCTCTGTTTCGAACTAACCCTTTTGCAGGACATGTTGTTGAGGAAGGATTGGTTAAGAATTCTTTTGTGCATATTGGTAACAGGTATGTCTTGGACCAGGAGACAAGGGATGTCCGAAAAATCCCAATGGATGGTAGCTGGGTGCCGGACCATTTTGCTGCAGCAGTTGCTTGGGTATGGGATGAAGGGCAGTCCTTCAGAGGAGTGGCCCTCCCAACCTTTCCTCTTCCCCTTTACATGCAAAAACTTTGGCACTTTTTCATTCTCTTCTTTGGGCAGTTCACCACAGATGGGATTATATTGAATGCTTGACAGACTTGGCTCGGTTAGTGCATTTGGTGTCCCGACCTGCTTCGGGGTGTTTAATAAAAGTGAATGAAAAGTTTTGTATAAGAGAATTTGAATGAGCTGGGTTCCATTTTCTGCAGACATTTTTTCAGTCTTTCTCTGATCAACAATTTACCATGCTAAGGTTCTTTTTTTTTTTTTTATCATATTAAGCACAATATGAAGTTGAAGTCCGTTAAGGCATGGAAAAAAGTATTCAATGTTACAACTACGGCCACTCTTAGTGCTGTTTTGATTTCTGCAGTTGTTGCCTTGAGCATTGCTGTCACCACTACTGCCAGTGGTAGGGCTGATTAAGGAATCAAAATTGGCCCCCAAATCGCACCAAAAACTAACCAAATTGCACCAACGATTTCGGCATATGTAACAGTTTTAAAATGGCTAAAAAACCACATATGCGGTTTCGGGAGGCTCTCACACCTCGAACCGCACCACACCGCTCTTATATATTATATATATTTTTAGAAGTTATATTGACAAATTCCTAAACATATAATAGACGATTTTAATTATGTTATGCACTTTTAAACTTTTTGCTTATGGCTAGAAACATTTCTAATTGAATTGTAATGGTTTGAGCAATGTTGAAGCATTCATGAGTAACATATTTTAAGCTTAAAACTTGTTGTTTGATGTTATTTTGTTAATATCATGTATAGTTTCTGATACATAAAGATAAATTTGATTTATTGAATATTATTATTAACTATGTCAATTGAAGTTTGATTGAAGAGTGGCATCAGAGTTTGGCAAGGTATGAGGATAAATATAAGATATGGGTCGAGGGGTTTGAGAATTATTGGGAGTTTTTTAATTCTACGGATTTTGATGGTATTTCAAAGCTCCTGCAAGAATTAACATAGGAATTTTTTTATTGTTCCCATAGGAATCTTCTTCATTCCCAAACGAATTGACATCTTTTGTTCTTTATAGTGTCTCATCTGGTAGCTCTTTAATTATTGAACTAATTGACTAACTAGAAAAGGACGTTTTGATAGTTACAAGAGATTGCTTGTATTGTGCATCTATGGCTTCTTCAAAATAATAATATAAATGACCTTATTAACTGACCTGATTAATTAAATACTTGGATGAAGCTGGCAAAACAACTAGGAAGTTTCTTGCTTCTATCGATTTTCTAAAGCTCTCTATCCCTCTGAATTTGTTATTTAATTTTATTTTCCCATTCAATTGTTGAAATCTGCAACTTTAATTAATTGTATACTTTATAGTAATTTACATTTCCATAATTGCATGGGTTTCAATGAGCTCTCCAATAAGAGCGTCGTCCACATCTTTTTCTTCAACAGGACGTCCATGTAAACACGATGTGTTCCTCAGCTTCAGAGGCAAGGATACACGCATGGGTTTCACCGGTCATTTATACGATGCCTTGACTAAGCAAGGTATTAATACTTTTAGGGATGACGACAAACTTCGGGTCGGAGACCACATCAGGCCCGAGCTCTTAGAAGCAATCGCAGCATCAAGGTTTGGGATTGTGGTTCTGTCGAGTAATTATGCAACTTCAACATGGTGTTTGGAAGAACTTGCTTATATTGTTGATTGCATGGAAAAGATGGAGTTGATTGTTATTCCTATTTTTTACCATGCGGATCCCTCTGATGTACGATCTCAAACGAACACTTTTGAGCAATCCTTTGCCAAACATGAAACAGATCACAGAATTGCACCAGAGAAGGTGAAAACATGGAGAGCTGCTTTCAGAAAAGTGGGTGATATAAGTGGAGTGCACGTACAAGGAACCCGGTAACTTTTTCTTGTTATTCTTATACTTCATTGCAAAAGGTTGAAGTTTTAATGCAACATAAGTAACTTCAGAATCCAGGGTGCATGCAACCTCAATTTTTTTTTCTCTCTCTCTCATTGCAATTAAGCTTTCCACATTTTAGTCAATTCTGACCAATCGCATATAAATACACTCATGCTTAATCATTTGCAGGTATGAGTCAGAAGTCATAATTGAAATTGTAAGAAGGATCTTTAAGGACTTGCAGGTTACATTACCTATAGATGCTACCAAAGGCCTAGTAGGAATAGAATCTCGAGTAGAGGAGTTGAAAAGTCTTTTAAATATGGATTCTAATGATATTCGCTTCATAGGAATTTGTGGGATGAGTGGAATGGGGAAGACTACTCTTGCTGAAGTTGTCTATGAGGGAATACGTAATGAATTTCAAGGATATAGCTTTATTGGAAACATTAAGGACATTTCTAGGAAAAATGACAGTGATTTATGTAAGTTACAACGGAAACTCCTTGTTGACATCTTGAAGGACGAGCATATACGTGTAAGTAGTGTTGTTGAAGGAGTTAGCATGTTGCAAGAAAGGTTACGTGGTTTGAAGATTATAATCGTTTTGGATGATGTAAATAACCGTGAGCAATTAAAATTTTTGGCTGGGGAGCATGAATGGTTTGGGCATGGTAGCAGAATTATCATGACAACAACAAATGAGGATTTGTTGACAATACACAAAGTAGACGGGAAATATAAGTGTGAGGGATTAAACTTTTCTGATGCCTCTAGACTTTTCAATTTGTCAGCCTTTAAGGAAGGACAACCAAAACAAGGTTATGAAAAGTTATCCAGTGATATTGTGGAACTTGCTGGTGGCCTTCCACTAGCTCTTAATGCTTTTGGTTCTCTTTTATTTGGTAAAGGAGTAGAATATTGGAGAGAGACATTGGAGAAGCTACAACAATGTCCAGAGGAAGAAGTTCTCCAAAGACTTGAAATTTGCTATGGTAGACTAGACAGAAACGAGCAGGATATATTCATATATATTGCTTGCTTCTTAAAAGGGAGAAACCATGTGCTAGTAAATGATATACTAAAGAATATTGGTTTGTACCCTGTGCGTGGAATTGATATTCTCATTAATAGGTCTCTCATAACTCTTAATTATGACGATAGTGTGTGGATGCATGATCTACTACAACAAATGGGTTGGGAAGTTCTTCGTAAGGAATTCCCCAGACAACCCGGAAAACGCACTGGGCTCAAGTGTCGTGAAGATATTGTTGATATATGCACATCCAAAGAAAAGGTTTGTGTAAAGCTTTCTCACTGAACTTCAACATAGTAAAATAGTAATATTATGAAAATTTAGTTCAAATTTATATTATTAATGCCACGTATTCTTCTATCTTACTTCATTATTCTAGGGAACAAAAGCAATTGAAATTATAAACCAGGAACAGTACGGGGCTGAAGTGAAAAATTGCATTGGTGATCTTGAATCTTTCTCAAAGATGAAGAAACTCAAATTTCTCAGAATTAGTAATGTACTCTTTCCGCATGGTCTCGAGTATCTTTCCAATGATTTACTAATTCTTGAATGGTATGGATGTTCTTTAAAGTCTTTTCCACCAACGTTTGAACCAAAACAAATTTATGAAGTTGACATGCGTTCTAGCCGAATTGAAAAACTATGGAAGAAAGATATTGTAAGTGTTTTCTATACCATATACTCCCTCGATTCCATGATATAGGATCAATATTGACTTTTGAATTATATTTGAGATATTTTAAAATTCAAAAATGACATGATTAATTTGAGATTTAGACAATACAACTATGAAAATTGTTAACGATCTAAGTAGTACCACTAATTAGAAGATTTATTGTTTTCAAAGTTTAAATACATCATACCAATTTTAAGTCTAAAAATATCTCAAATTGACTTTGAAAAGTCAAACTTGATCCTATATTTTAGAACTGAGGGAGTATTATATTTCGGTAGTGACTTTTATTGTGTATGATATACAATTCTTTTCTCTCCCTCAATCAATCAACAGGGCATGCCCAATTTGAGATCTATTAATCTCTGTTACTCAGAGGATTTGACTAAAATTCCAGACTTGACATCAACTCCAAATCTTGTGAAACTAAATCTCGAATGCTGCACTAATTTGGTTGAGTTACACAAATCACTTCTTGTTCACAAAAGGCTTAGTTACGTGAATCTGAAAGGGTGTAGAAATCTTCGAAGCCTTGGAAAGAACATGGAAATGGATGGTCTTGAGGCTCTTCTTCTTTCTGGTTGTTCGAAACTTGAACATATTCCAGAATTTGGAGAAAACATGAAGCGCTTAGAGCATTTGTATTTGGATGGAACTAAAATTAAGCTATTACCAGAGAGCTTGGGGAAAATGCGCTCTTTACGGAAGCTTGATGTGAGTGAAACTGCTATAGAAGAGCTGCCCTCTTTCATACTTCACTTGGAAAGATTAAGACTTTTGCATATTCATGGATGTCGTCTTTTATCCCTAACAAGAACTTTTCATTCCAAGGAATTCTCTTTATTGGGTTTAAAAGAACTTGATCTAAGTGCTTGCAGTCTTCATGCAATTCCTGATGGTATTGGTTTTTTATATAGCTTAAAAGAGTTGGATCTGTCCGAAAATGATTTTGTTACGCTGCCTACAAGTATCAGTCTCCTTTCAAATCTTAGAATGCTTAGTTTGAATTGTTGCAGAAGGCTTGAGTCATTACCAAAGCTATCAAAAATAAATGAGGATACACTATATGGAGTTGAAATTAGATTCAGTCATTATATTTCTGGAGAAAGATTAGATGTATCTAAATTTCGTTCGTCGAGCCACAACATTAATCCAACAGTATCTTGTTTGAACTGTCCTAAATTGATTGAGAATCAGAGCGGCAGTGGTTTAGCAGATACAATTTTGAAAAAGTACCTTCAGGTCTGTGTGTATGCGTCTCTGTCAATCTGTCTGTCTGTCTTCCCTAATTGTTAACAATCACATTTATTTTTTCTTTTCCTTTTGTGTAGGTAAGAACTGAATGCAGAGTTATACCTGAAGCTATATTTGAGATCATTGCTGCTGGAAGTGAAATACCACGGTGGTTTGAGCTGCGAAGATCAGCTTACATAATCTTTAAAGATACAGGGATGTATTCGATATTCGATATTGATAAATGCATTGGAGTTGCTTTATGCGCTGTTATTGTTGTCCCCGACTCTCTTGTCAATATGAGTGCTTATATAGAAGTGAAATATGAGATCGTTGCACATATTCATGTTGCGGGCAAATATTGGAGGAAACCGGTTCCCATAAACTTCTTGGAGGCCGAGTTAGAGACCCAGTTGGTTTGGTATTGGACTGTACCTGATGATGTTGGAAGTGCAGTAGATCCATCTCAAATACATCAGTTTCATATATCATTCTCTGTGGAGCCAAAAGGTTAAGAGAAACTTACTTTGATAGCTTATAAAACTAAATTCCAAATAACATGAAACATCTCGATTCTCGCCCCCTCTCACATCGGTTATGCATCTGATGATGAGCCCATGCGCAAACTTTTTCTTTTATTGTTCACTCATAATTAATCTTGATGTCTTTTATATTTCTTAAAACTAGTTTAATAAAAGTATAACTTTACTGCAGATGGTAATTTGGAGGTGAAGAAGTTTGGGGTTCGTTTCCTATGCCGAGAAGACATACTGAAGTCGAGAGGAATAAGATTTTCTAACAATGGAATTCTGGAGATCGTGTGGCGGTATAAAGTTTTTTGTGAAGCTAATCAACAACTCCAGTCCTTCAATTCGAGCTTTCAAGACCACACCCACAAGGTAATTACCATCCTCGCCACTGGCTTCAAACATGGTTCCATTTCCTTGGATTCCCTCCGTGAAGTCATAGAAAGTCTACTAGAAATGAACCAAGAAGCAGTCAAAGTCATACTTGAAGAGATATGGAAGGATAAGCAATTATTTTCTTTAGTTGTGTTCTTCTTCTCCCAAGTCGACCTCCCAATCTTAAAACTTTGTACTGGTTTAATGAAATTCCTGAAAGGCACCGGTGATAGCTGGTTGATTGTCCAGATGGCAATGCAGCAAATTGAGGCAAAAAGAAGAGCAGGCACTCTCAATTATTTGGAGACGAAGCAACAACTCATTGACCTTGATCTTGAAGTTGCAAAGGTTCCATTTTCTGCAAAGTTGATCGCATTGTTTCAGACTTTCTCTGATCAACAAGTTGCCATGCTAAGGCGCCTTAGTGATGAGATGAAGCACGATATGAAGTGGAAGTCAGTTAAGGCATGGCGTAAAGTATTAAATGTAACAGGTGCAGCCACTCTTTGTGCGGTTTTGGTTTCTGCAGTTTTGGACTTGCGTATTGCTGAACCACTGCCAATGATGACAACTATAGACTATGATCATGTGCTGCATACTTGGATTGATCAGTGGGAGTTTCGTTGGAGTTTGGATTGGGACGTGAGGATCTCGGATTTTGATGAAATTCCAAAGCTTCTGAAAGAATTAGAAAGTAAGATGGATTGGGTGTTGCAATTTCCTAATGTTGTTACTAAAGAAGAGGAGGAGGAGATTGTGATTTCCATGGATGAGATTAAGAAGAAGATAAGTGGGTGTATAAAGACTATTGACGATATGAGAAAGCATGCTTATAAATGTCACAATGATACAAAGCAGACACACAAGGAAATAACGTCTGGATCACGGAGATTGAGAGGAACAAGATTTTCTATCAATCGGAGCTTTCAAGACCACACCCGCAAGACCATTGGCTTAAAACATCGTCTTGCAATGAACTCTCCGATTAGAGCGTCACCACATCTTTTTCTTCAACAGGACGTCCATGGAAACACGATGCGTTCCTCGGGCGATGATACTCGCATGAGTTTCACCGGTCATTTATATGATGCCTTGACTAGGCAAGGTATTAATACTTTTAGAGATGAAAGAGATTATAGTTTTCTTTTGTAATATTTGTGAGTTTTAGAAAGAAAGAGATAAGGATAAAATTTGAATTAAATTTTTTCTTATTTGTGAGTTTAGAAGTAGGAAATGAAAGAGAAAAAATTCTTATTTTTAAACTACAATATTACTATATTACCCTTACATATATAAATATAAAAATAATATGATTTAATAATGTCTATCTATTAGAATTATTTTACTTAGTTTTTTTTTTCTTTGTTACACACACACACACATATATATATTGACAAATTTTTGAATATATTGTATTATATATTTATCTTTAAATTTATTAACGATGTTGTGTCATTTTATAATATCATTAAAAAAATAATTTTTCTAAAACAAAATTTTTAAATAACTCGCGTTTTGTGCCCTACAGAGGGAGGGAGTACTGAAGATCGTGAAAATTTTCCAAATCTTCTTCATTTTGGTACGTTTGTAACTAAAAGAATTCGAAGGAAAAGAAAAATAATAAAATTTTAAAAATATTGTTAAACTTTCATTACATTAATTTAACAGTATCTTCAAATTAATTTTATTAAAAATATAACAAGATTAATGTTCAGTAAAATAGTTCTTTATTTTATTTTTGTTTGACTATCATTTTTTTTGTCCTTTTCAAGTTAAAAACATACCCTTTTGGTGCTACCGGAAAAATAAGACTCACTCTCTCTCTCTCTCTCTCACACACACACACACACATATATATATATATATATATATATATTGACAAAATTCATCAGTTACACCCCAAGAAACAACAAACAAGCATAAAGTTTGTTTTTCAAAAGATATAGATGAAATTAAATAAAACAATTAACCTTGGACCAAAATTATATTCAACAACTTAAGTTTATCATTGTTAAAAAGAAATAGAGACATTAAAAAAAACAAAAACAAAAACAAAGAAACTACGTGTCTATTTTAAAGTGTACTCCTTAAACAAACAATTTCAAGTTGGTTGGATTAATGAAATTTCAAGTTGGTTGGAATGAAGCTTCAACTTTTAGAAATGTTCATCATTTTTTATAAAGCCATCTTCCGCCAAAGAATTTTCTCACCATCTTATCATTCTCTAGAAGCCGTAAGCTTCTTCAAGAAACGGCTCCTCAAGCTCCAATAACATCAACTTCTTATAAATCTCATTCGAAGTGTAAATACGCAATTGAGAACTTTTTAAGGCATTCACGAGAAGAACATAACACTTGACTTAAAAAAAAATAGATAAACATAGCTCATGATGCCATGACTTGATATAACAGAAAGAGAAACAGAGAGCATGATGAAATATGATCATATTCAAAGTTGATGCTGCGCTAATGAATTGAATCTTAGCTGCATGCCATGACTCAAAAATCATTTATAAACTATTTGCCTACACACAAACACAATTATAGGAGTAGCAAAACAAGAATAAGCAGCATAACATAAGCCAAGTCTAAGCAAGTCTTTTGTTTTAATCATAGTTGCACCATATCTTATAAAGGTCCTTACAGGTTAATTTTGTTCTAACTAAGAAGCTATTCAATGAACTCCTCGGATTCTCATATGCGCCACAATTCCCTGAAAATGTGATGTCCACACTCCACACTACAATAATTTATTCTACAGATAAAGAAATAAAAATAAATTTATCCTATATATAGAGGTTTTTATTCTTTCGTACAGACAGGTGGTGCGTGGACATTTTACAATAGATTTGCTAGGCTTTTCTCCATGTTTTCGACTGTTTAGCTTTCGTTTATAACCATTGTTCCTTTGATGCATAAATGATTGTCAAGAGGTGGAACTTCATGCTGATATTCCTATTAATTTATTTGGAACATATCCCTGCCTGGTGATCCCTACTTTGCAGCACGCCCCAAGAAGTTTGTTAATGCTGATACTTTCTAATTCGTGAGTTCCGAGATTGTGCCGATCTGTGTATACCAAATAGAAAGTTCATCCTTTTTGTCTTGGAAATACTCTTTTGAGAACCTGGGTGAATCTTTCTCCGATTGTTTTGTTAGTTTCAAATGCTTTTGCTTCAAGTCCTTGCCATTTTCTCCAACAAAGGTAAAGAGTGTCATCTCCCCTGGGTATGGAAATTAGTGCTATACATTTTTTGGGCTCGAAAATTCAAATAGAAAGCAGAGGCAGCAATTTCAGCGTCCTTATCAATCCTCCGGTTAGGATAATTGACCTTGCCGTTCCAAGGCAAGGCTTTCTTCTTGAGAAATATATATTGTTGTTGAACAATCCTTTTCCTTGAGTTAAAATTTGATACACTGACCGTGTATACATGAGCAATATTAAAATTATGACACTTCATTTAGATCCTCATAATCCTTACACCACTAGTTATTACACCGCTAGTTATACACTGTCTGTGTATCAAAGTTCAATTCTTACCTTTATCTACACCACTAGTTATACACTGTCTGTGTCAAAGTTTAGTTCTTACATTTATCTATTATGGTTTTGGTGATCTGCCTCCAAATTGTACCTTTTTCTTGTCGTATATAGTAATCCTTGAGGTTTTTGCTTCTTGTTGACTTCACTTCAACAACTTATAAAGGATGACAAAAATCCATTCAATGAACTGCCACCTCAACTGGTAAAAAATGCATTATTCTCTTTCCGTCCCACAAAAAAAGTTTATATTTTTTATTGATGATAATGTAAAATGACATAATGTTCTCAAGTACTCTCTTTCGGTTCCATAGTATTTGATCATTGTTGACATTTTAAGCTCAATCTAAGAGATTTTTAAACTCAAAATTGATGCAGGATCTTTTAATTTTAATCAATACAATGATGAATATTGTAAAATATCTAAAAAGTATTACTCATTGTAACTTTTATTATTTCATAATTTTTAATGAATCATCTTAATTTTCATTTGAAAATATCTCAAATTGACTTTTAAATGTCAACAATGATTAAATAATTTAAAATAAAGGGAGTATAATAAAACATATCGTTACCATGATGTACACTACTACCAAACTATATACTTATTATATCTAAGGATATAAACATGAAAAAAAAAATTATCCTTCTTTTGAGTCCACAAGTAAGCATTTTTGCTGATTATCAGCATTGAGGTATAATTTGAAAAGTTATAATCCTTCTTTTAAGTCCACAAACATGACCAACATATTGGACTTTTAATTTCTCTCAAGTGCCTGGGCAGTATGGGCATGGGAAATTATTGCATACATCAAATTTCATTTTTAAAATTTTTGGAGTTAGACCCTACATGGAGTATTGATTTTATAATTATGTGAAAGTATAACAAAAAGCACTAACTCATTGTTTAAGATACAGTTAGAAAGAATAATTAAAGTACTAGAGTATACAAATAATATCAGTTGATGAAATCACAATTAGTTATTGACTCGCCATATGAATGGCCAGAAAACTACAATCGGTGCCGGTTGCGGAGATTATATATTCTTGTAATTGAAGTGGTTGCGATCGTGTTCTCTCCAACCTCCTCTGGAAGCATAAAGTCAGGATCTTCCAATTTGTCTACATCTTCGGGTAAGTCAGCATCAACCCATGCAGACCAGTCTTCCTCGCTGTTCATGTCCCATGACAACTCTTTATGCCTTTGCATCCCGGCAAGCTTCTCCATTAGTGTTAGAAGCATCTGATGGTTCAGTGTTTCATAGTCTCTGCATATTTCAAAATATGTTAGCTAGACACATATTCCATATATATATACAGTTTCTTAATCCATAATAAACATTACCAGTTATTTCTATATATTCCCACCTGTATGTAAAAATGGCATATAGAAGTTGGGCTGAAGCAAGAATCACAAACAACAATCTAACTATATTTGTTATCCATGCATGATGTTCAATGCCATTTGTCCAATACTTCAGTACAAAAAATTCAATCAAGAATGTAACACATAGCCCTGCAGAAAGTTAAATAATAAATCATGAAGTTGAGCTGAAAACATTCAGCATTGAGATAAAAACAACCAGGGTCCCATACTTTGTCAAGTTATAGAGCTACATACCCATATAAAGCCTTGGTCTCATAGTGTACGTTTGCTTAGTACTTGTGAACATATAGAGGATAAAGATTGCTATTGAGTACACTATGAATGCTTTAATTAGTCGTGATTCGAGCAGGATAGCATTATGTAGGGCAAAGAGCTTGTCTATAGCAACAGACATGCTTGCTTGCTTTGATTCAAAAGCTTCCTATAAAACATATATGGACAAAAGAAACCATTATGAAAGGTACTGAAACATAGTATGTGTAATTTGTAATGTAAGAATTATAAATTTATATGTATGCTCTAAATGCACAATTTTACCTCAGCGGCCAATATTGTCTCTGAATTCTCAACCAAATGATATGAGCTTGTTCAAGTTGTTTTTGCCGATGAAGAAGCTCTTCCTGCTGCCTGTGACCAAATTCAGCTAATTGCTGCATTGTGCTCCTACAAAAATACAAGGGAAAAAACTCAATGGATACGTTAATATACCATAGGAAGTAACTTATAATGTAGGTTATTTTCTGATATTTACTTGCTCTCTTCAAGTGCTTGGGACATAAATTTATTTAGCGCTTGAAGACCTTCAACAGCTGCAGATTGTCCGGCTAAAAGTTCACTCTGCTTATCTAATGAAATTTCTGTAATATTCCCAATGTCTTCAGCTTTACTCTGCAGATTATTCATTTTTGAAGACATTGCATCACCAACCTTACTAATCTGATTGTCTATTTCAACAGCTTTATCCCCCAAGTTACTTATTTCTGCGCCCAAATTGTTATAAGAATCATGAAGCATTTCCATCCCCTGTTCCAGTGTTTCCTTCATCTTTGCTCGTCCTTGATGCAGTTCTTATTGCGAAGCTGCTAACCCAACAAATTGCTCATAAACTGCTTCCGAATTAGTCAACACAGCGCTGACATGTTCTCCAACGTTCTTCAACGTTTGAGCCACTTGTCTTGTATGAAGATCAACCAAAGCTAGCGAGTCGTGAATTTGATTTGAACTCTGCAACAATTGCTCTGCTCGCTGTTCTATATTTTCTATCTTGATTTCTGCATTCTCTGCAGTTTTCTTCAGTTCATTTACCAATCTCTCCATTTGTCGTTTAAACGTATCAGCCCTTGCATGCATAGCACAAGAAGGACAATTCTAGTTAGTTTCTGTTATGACAAATATTGATTTGATGATTTTGAATTGAATAAAAGTATATATAGAGAACAGAGACTTAACTGTAACTGATGACATATAGAGTTTGTTTCGAGAAAAAACTCTAGATAAACTTTTCTAGCATCCTCATTCAGTTCCTTGAGACAATTCAACATGGGAGATTTCACATCACAATAGGGAAAATCAGGCCTCCCGGAATCCTTCTGAAAGCAATCACTGATATGCCAAGCAAACCTAGACCGCATTTCTTCACCAGCAAGAATCTCGGAACATCCTGCAAATACATTTTTATATGCATTCTGCCAGCAAGAATTTGAAAAAACCGCCATTCGCCTAGCGTTCTCGACTAACTTCATTCCCTTTTGGTTAGTGAGAGGTTCCATTGAGAATTCGGCCACCAAATCCTTGGGAATTTGATTGGTTTGTGAGCGTTGACGGTCTTCAGTCGAGTCATCTTTAGAAGAGAAAAACCAACCTTCCGACTGGTAGTTTTGTAAAAGCAAAATTAATATCCATAGGAACCCAAAAGCATGACGACCCATTTCAGTTTTGTTCCTGTTAAATTATTTATTAGTGTGTAAACAACAAAATTAAATTTGGCCAGGGTGAACAATATATAGAGATGTCAAAGCTTGAATAGGGTACTTCAAACACTTTTCAAAAAATACACGGAGTAGAAAATAAATTAAATATATATATTTTTCGAAAATCTAAAAGTAAAACTTGTTTTCCTTTGAAACTGGTTCTTCTTGCATTTTGAACAAATTTAAAACATGTTAAAAAATGTCTCATACAAAAAATATGAAACAAATTTTGCCAGAGATATGAAATACAGAACCGACACTGAATGAGAAATATATATATATATATATATATATATATATATATATATATATATATACACACACACACACAGAGCAAGGTTCAATGACATACCCACTTAAGTGGCATACCTATTTAAAAACAAGCATTGCTGCTATTCCTATTACCAAACAGACCCACTTAAAATTAAACAAAGCATGTGGGTTTACATTTTCTCTCTCCTCCAATCTTGCCAATCGGAATAGCAGAAGATGTTAGTGCAGCAAGGTGATTTCTCTCTCCTCCATGAAGCTGATAGGAATTGCAGTAAAATAAAATTGAGCAAGGCGATTTCTCTCTCCTCCATGAAGCCGATCGGAATCCCCTTCTCATTTCCCCTTCAAATCGATCCCCCCTTCTGATTTCAATTTCAAATCGATCCTCTTTTGAGTTCCTCTGCAGATTGGTAAAACTAAGTTTTTGGTCCGACTTCAATTTATGTTTTCAGATCGGTAAGACAAAGTTTTTGGGATTCTGTAAACACTAACTAGTTGGTCGAATTATTCCAACTAAATGGTTGTGCATTTATACTTGATTAAAAATATTTCAAATTCCTTAATTTATTGTATGTATGGTCACCTGAAATCAGTTGGGCCAGGGCCTGCAAAATTTGAATCAGTGGAATCATCCCAAGAATTAGAGGTTGCTAGTGAAACCGAAGAAGAGGGCAGCTCAGAACCAACACCTGTTGAGGATTAGTGACTCAATATAAATCCATTTTTGTATTAATTTTTTTCAATGATTATCTTGCACGGTTTTGATCTGTTTCCCATTTGTTTAAAGGAAAAGAAGTTGTAACGGTTGATTGGGCGAGTCTCTATCTCAGAACTAGTTGGTACTTCACAGTTATACAAGTTATTGTTGTACTAGTTAGCAAAAATTGAAGAGTTGAAACTGAACAATGAGAGAGTGAAGAAAAAATTGATGTACTGGGTGTTTGTCTCTCCTTTCATGTTGTAATTTTTGTTGTTTGTAATGAAGTGGTAATTTCTTTGTACTGAAACTCCTTAAATTAGTTGTAATTACTTTGAGTGGTCTTTATTTACTGAATGAAAAAGAAACTGTCTTGTTTCAGTGCTGTATAGACATGTTTTTTTTGTATTGAATGTATGAATTGTACAGACCATAATGTACATGTATATGCTATTATAACAGATAATAACAACATGTTCATTACATGCATTAATAACTGAATAAAGAACATCTAAATTTCCTATCCTGACTAGTTAAAACATTAGCTTTATCAACCACATATCTAGGAACTTTCCTAATCTTAATAACTTAAACAAAGACCATAACTGTATAATATCAACTAATACAGGAACAATAGAAGAATCAATTAAAGGATACTTGGTAAGCAAATTAATATGGTACTCTCACTATCATCATGCATTACTTTGACACTATTACACATGAGATTAAGTTACAATCAATCACAAACTGATATAAATTGCCTCCAAATATATCACATAAATCAATCACAAAATATAACAACACTGTCTGACAATGTTTAATGAAAAGTCATCTGATACAAATCATAGAGCAAAGTTTGCCGCACCAAACAATGTACATTTTACATTTCTTACTGAACAAATACCAACAAAAGGCACCATCAACAAAATGACCATCCCAAGTCACTCCCATGATTACTCCAACTCTGAAGCCCATTCTGAAAAAAAAAACAAGTTAATACAAGTATATAAATATACAAGTGTTGTTATACAGGTAAGTGTTGCACCTGTGGGTGGATCAATATCATCATTTGAACTTGGATCCTGAGTACCATCATCATTTGATGCTCCAGTTCTACATTTATAAAAATAGTAGAGTCAAATTTAAACAAATAGCAAACTCAAATTTAAACAAATAATACAACTCAAATATGTAAACTTGGTTACCGATTATTAAGCACCGGACAATTTTTTTTATCGTGTGTTACACCAACTTTGCCACATCCATGACAACGTCTCACCTTGCAATTTTTTATTTTTCCCAAAGCCCTTTCTTTGCCGCCCTTGAGCCTTTTGCCACACCCTTTTGATCGCACTTGGTCCGGTTCAATGTACCTATGTTCATAAGTGCAAGACTTATTAACCGACTTGGATACACTATTTCCACCACAATCCATTTCATTGTTTCTTTCAGAACCATTCTTATCAATAATTTGATTGATCTTTTCATCCACATTACGTAAAAATTCTTTAAAAATATTTGTGGCTTCTTCATTTGTGAGAGCCCTATCAATCAAATCTAAAGAATGTTGAATCAATTGACTACGCAAGAGTAAGTATGACGTGTCATCTTTTATCGCCACACCATTATCATCAATTACACCACTTGATTTTGCTGTCTTTGTCCACCTATTCAAAATGTATTTTGTAGGCAATTTGTCAAGATCATGATACTTATTCAAGTAAGCTATCACATGCCGACATAGGATTCCCGAACTCTCAAACTTTTTACAAGTGCACTTCGCATAATCCAACGATTTGTCATAATGAATTTCTCTAACTTTAAACTTGCTGACATTCCTTCGATAAATCTTATACACATTGTAGTTGACATCCTCCGCCATAGTTCAAACCTATAATTCAAGCTCTCACACAACTCATCCTCAAATTTATAATATGTAGAGTGTGTATAAATGTCAACCATTTGAAATAAGAAGTCATGGGCAATTTTCATTTTTGGCCTCTCAATCAAATCTTTGTTATCCGAAACCAACTCCTTATGTCGTTGATGTTGAATGCCTTGACCTAACTGAATCATAAAATCGACCAAAGAATTTCTTTTAGAAACAAATCTTTTAAAAAATGAATGAGAACTCTCCGCTCGTTGGCTACTCGACATGCCAGCTGAGAAAACATGATTCATATGTGCGGGTACCCATTTAGATCGGATGTCATACATTGATTGTAGCCATTTATTAGCATTCAACCCACTTTTCTCCAGAAGCAACACCCAAGTTGAGTCAAACTCTTCCACGGTCTCCGAATTCCAAATGCATTCTGAAAACTCTTTATAATAAGCACTGAATTTCACTGAGTCAATTTTCTCTGAAAATTTGGTCAAGATATGCCAACTACAGTACCTATGTAATGTATTAGGAAGAATCTGTGAAATGACATTTGTCATAGCCGGATCCTGATCGGTTATAATCATCTGAGGTGCATCACCTGGCATTGCATCCAAAAAACACTTGAAAAACCAAACAAAAGACTCTATGGTCTCGTCACTTAAGAAAGCACAAGCAAATAAAGTAGTTTGCCCATGGTTATTAACCCCCATTATTGGTGCAAATATCATACCGTAACGATTAGTATTGTACGTGGTATCAAATATGACAACATCACCATAAAATCTATAAGCCCGTCTAGAAGTTGCATCAGCCCAAAAACAACGAGTAATCCTTTTTTGATCGTCTGTGTCAATTGTGAAACTGAACGAAGGATTCTTTTGTTGTTCTAACTTCAAGTACTCATTTAAAAAATCGCCATCACGTCCCTTCAACTCATTGCGCTTGTCTCTTTGAAAGTTATACAAATCTCGTTGCGTGCAACCAATATTTTCAAACCCTCCCGCCTGCACTGCAAGAAATTTGTATTGTTGGGATTGTGGTATATTCACCAAGCCAAGTTGTTGACTCAAAGATTTTTGGGCAGTTGACACATTACGGTGCGATGGTAAAAAATGCCTCTTATGTGGGGTTGACAGTGGATGACAATGACCCTCCTCAACTATACTAATTATATATAAGTCATTTCTTTTGACCACTACAATTCTTGCACTACAACCTTCTTTTCTAGACCCACGTTTTCTTTTTACAACCGCATCGGCTAATAGTTTGCCCTTTCCTTGCTTATAACACACATACTCCTTCCTACAAATTTCAGCGCTTCCCACCCTTTTTTTTAGTCCATTTTCGCACACTAAAACCAGCATGCATTGCGTATGAATTGTAAAAAATGTGAACATCATCTAGAGTTTGAAATTCTTGACCTAACTTAGGGGTAAACTCATCAGCTACTTGAGGATAATAGCACACAGTTTTATCATTGTGAACATCAAACCCCTTTGAACTTAAATCATCCCCTTCCATTTCTATGTCGAAATTGAACATGTTCTCAAAATCCATGTCTGTATTATCCCCACAACTCCCTATTTCATGCTCCATGTCATCCATTTTTAATAAACCTGAAAATAATGTATGTGCACAACCAATGTAAAAAATCTCATATTACTCCCAAATTAGTGTACTAAATCTCAGAAATTTTAGTACATATGTATAGAAAAGATGAAGTAAACTGAACTAAACCAAATTAACATAGTAAATCTCATTAAATTTACTTTATAAAATTTTCCAATGCTTTAGACTGTGTAGACAGATAACCCCCTATTATTTGGGTCTATTTTCATAAAATTTTCCAATTTTTCAATGCTTCATTAAATTTTTCAATGCTCAAAATTTATTAATTGCTCAATTTCACAAAAGCTATTTAGACAGACAATATAGTTAATACATTAACACGACCAATATTTTGTGATTAACAAATCCAACTTAACCGATTTGGTCAGAGAAAAATAAAAATAAAAACATGTAAGTATATTAACCGAGTTGCTCAATCTTTCCTTGCTTAGTTTTATTTTGCTGTTGCTCAATCTTGCCTTGCTTAGTTTTATTTTGCTGCTATTCCGATCTGCTTCATGGAGGAGAGAGAAATCGACTTGCTGCACTAACATCTCCTGCTATTCCGATTGGCAAGATTGGAGGAGAGAGAAAATGTAAACCCACATGCTTTGTTTAATTTTAAGTGGGTCTGTTTGGTAATAGGAATAGCAGCAATGCTTGTTTTTAAGTGGGTATGCCACTTAAGTGGGTATGTCATTGAACCTTGTTGTGTATATATATATATATATATATATATATATATATATCAAAATTTAGAAAATTATGCAAAAGTATAAGTTGCATATGGTTAGAGAGAGAGAGAAAGAGAAAGAGTAAGAGAGATAAATACATCCCAGCGAGTCACTTAAAGTATATATGTGAGTTGGGTTGGTTTGGAATGAAGGTTATGTCTCTTACAAGGTTGGGAGACACAAACCGATACCAAATACATATTCATAACGTAGTATTTATAAGAAGAGATTGAAGCAAGTGGTTCGCTCAAGAGGCACGTGACTTTTCGGATCCGGGCTCGATGGATATGAATTTGGTCAAATTGACATCAAATTTAAGTTTGTAATCAATTCTTATCAATTATTAATTATTATATATAAAAGTAGGACAACCGATCCTATCTTTAATCAATTGAAAAACTCGCTGAATCAACCCTAAATTAATTAAGAGTTAACTAGGTTAATTTGTTACGAATTGGTCTGACCCTTAATTGTCGATTCCTTTTCCGCCTGCCTTTTGCAATGTCTATCGTTTCGACCGACTCCTCTTTTTCATAATCGACTGACTCCTTCTCTTCTTCTCGATCGATTCTCTTCCTCTCAACCCTTCTCGGCTTCGCTGCAATCTCCGCCTCCGCTTCCTCTTCCGTTTCTTTCTCGCTTAATAAATTCAATCGACTCCTCCTCTCTTCTCACTATTCAATCGCCTCCTCGAAGGGTTTAAGAAACTTCAAATTCCACAATCAGTGGTGCCTAATTCTTCAGCAGCAGTGGCAACCTCTTTTTCGCCTTAATCGTAACAAGCTTAGGTGTGTTCATTATCAAAAATTTGTTTTTAATTCGTTGCCAAGTTTATATCATGTATATAAGCTATATATATACTAATTTTCTTAAGCCTCCCTAATTACTGTATTTCTCCCTCCAAATTTATATTTACTTTTGCATATGAAAATTTGATTTGTTCCAATTTTTTGATGTCTCTGCCATATCCAAGTTACCCGTTTGATAAAATGCCAAACAGAAAAAAATATCTGATATTCACAAGGTTGCTTAGCTTCATGGTATTCATTTTTTACATACCCAACAATTTCGTGTTTGAGTTTGTATTTTATCTCGCGTATTTGTACAGTAAATTGATCAAACAAGCCATCAAGACTGAGAGCAAGTAAGGGGTCATTGTCAACATGTCATCTGCATAGGGAAGATCTTTTGCCGCACAGGTAAAACTTTAGAATTAGCGGATATGTTTGTTTGTCAGGAATTTTATTTTATCATCTATTAAGTTAATCATTTTGATGAATCTCTAATTTATTCTGCATTTATCCTTATATTCTGTTTGCAAATGCAAATAGTTTAAAGGGGTCGAGTTTGTCACCAATCATACTTAGAAATGGGATTTTATGGTCCAGATATGAACTTTTCTCTTCTTTTTTTTTTTCAAATTAAGGCATGTCTGTTATTAAATACGTTGTTTGAAAAGAATAAATGTTCATTTTTTTGAATCATAAATTTGAAGTGCTTCTACTAGCTTTTTAAGTCTAACATTAGCCACATATTTATTGGTCATGTTTATGTCTAAATTTTCATTTTTGTAAGAGGCTTTTAAATGGTTGGCAGGAACCAGTTTTAAGTTTGGTGTTGCTTTGAAATTTTCAATTGTGCAATGTTACCCAGTTTACATAGTACGAGTGCATAAATTTCATATAATTTATGACGGAGAGAGTATTTGATTTGAAGAGGTTTGTGTGGAAAGGTTGGAATTTTATGTTCTCTATCATTAGAGACAGGACAATACATACACAATAATTAGAATAAGATATGAGATGTGTTGATTGCTTTGGGGCTCCAGTGGACGCTGAAAATTGATCTGTTGTATTGTTGTTTTAATCTCCTTATACCGCTGTCGTATTGCTCGGGGATGACTCAAAAATCATGTGTGACGCCCCCAAATCCGGGTACCTCAAACCCGAATCCGGTGCTACACGGTACATCCCATTCCATACAACATAATAGACATGAATGTAATTACTATATTATTACAACACGTCTTACTCTCAATCCCAGGTTCTATTACCATAACATCATTCCAAATACATAATAAGTCTTAGTATTACAACATTACTAATACAAATAAACTACGACGCCATCTAGACGTTCATCTTGCCCTTTCCCTTGTCCTTACCGGAACCTTCGGCCCGCTCGGACTTAGCTGCAATGTTTAATATAAAGCAAGAATGAGCATTCAATTGCCCAGCAAGTATAACAGTTGAATAACAACAATATCATCAATAATATCATTTCCCTTCGACAACTGAACAATAGTTGTGAAATATTTTGAATAAACAGGAATCATACTTTGCTTTCGTTTTAAAAATATATTTTTGAAACGACATTGAGTGGTCATAAGACCTTGAACTTTCTTTTGCTTTCTTGAAAAGGTACACAGCATTATAACTGCAAACCGTCTTACTTACGAGCACTTCTAGGTGATCAGCCTATTGTACTCTATGTTGATCAACACTCTAGCTGGAAACGACTATATGCGTTTGTTTAGGCGCTCGATGCCTTGTCAGAATAACTGACTAAAAACTGCCCCTGATATTAGGGTTGTTCATCTCATTCATGTCTCGGAATCCTAACCAAAACAATTCGGTTGGATAGCTCTACTTACTCATAAATAACATTTCAAGGATTTATTATCAAATCAATAAAATATCTTAATATCTGTCTAGCCGAAACAAATGGCATCGACGTTCTCTATAACAATTCATATATATGTGAACTTGAAAGCTTCAACAATTTATGTCATAACATAGCTCGAATACTTGTGCAAATACTAAAAGATTTACATAAGTAAGGAATTCACACAACCATATATGTATTGCGTAAATCGGAACTTCAAACATCGCATGAGAGTCAAGAGAATATAATCAAATGAATCAAATAAACTTGCACAATATACGTCTCTTGTATAAGATACGAAACTTGCATTCAATACTGAAAATGAATGAAGTTAGAGAACTTGCCCAACACAAAGGTTAGACAAGGGTTTAGGAAACTTGCCTTAAGCGCTTGCTACTAGTTGACGTTAATCGTCCTTCAAATATGTCCTACGCATTTAAACATATATTCACATACCAATTAGTCTCACAATAGACACCAAACATTGGCTTACATTAATCAAGACATTATAATCATTACGAACATTGATTGCCACTACGCTTACCCAAACGGGGGTCTCGCTCCCCGGTGAGCGAGCGGCTGCCCAGCTCGCCGGTGAGCTGGCGGGGGAGTAGGGGGCAGCGCCCCCTGAAAGCCAAACGAAAAATGCAACTACGCTATTCATTTCATTTAAGCAAATCTCACGTGACTTAGTCATTTCATGCTTGGGGTCATTCAACTATTACACTAACATATCATACATATGTCTTGGGGTATTTATAACATGTTGGGACTATATAAACATGCATCGCATCAATAACACAAAACAGCAGAACCATTCACCTCTGCAGACCGGCGCAGCTGCGCAGGTCTTACACTTGGGAGTGGCGCAGCTGTGCCACTCTAATCCAGGGACTTTCAGGTCTGGCACCCAGCGCAGCTGCGCAGGTGCTATGCTTGGGAGTGGCGCAGCTACGCCACTCTGCATCCAGGAGCTTTCAGGTCTGGCACCCAGCGCAGCTGCGCAGGTGCTATGCTTGGGAGTGGCGCAGCTGCGCCACTCTGCATCCAGGAGCTTTCAGGTTCTGCTACTGCAGAACCAAAACCAACCATTTTGGTTTCGTCCCCTTTGCTTCTTAGCCAATATACAACATGTCTATATGACTTAAAACATGCTTTTACAACTAAGCTATGCATCATAACATCATTTAATCAATTAACCATTCCTAATACTCATGTTCCTTAGAGAAATCATCCTCTTAGACATTAAACCAAATAGTTGGTGGGCATGAGTTGAAAACTCACATTGGAGTAGAGTTTGATTATACTCTAGTCCAGATTTCCCACTGAAATCATTACTCAAACCTTCTTGGCATATAACAACAATACACAACCAATGCACATAACCAAACCAAGATGGTTATAACTTCATTATTAACAAAAATATGAATAACAGTCCACTAATGTCCATTTCAGTCCATTTCTTGATTCCTTAAGCAAAGGTTTGATTCTCATACATTGTTCCACTTTTACACACCATTAACAAGGTTTAATAGAGCTAACAACATTCATACACATGTTCATGAACAACCAAGCAATTTCAGCAACATAACTCCAACAAAACAATCACAGTAAAACTATAACTTAGAAAGAATGTGGAAATGAGCTAAGCTCTATATTGCATACCTCTTGAGCTTGTTCTAAGGTTGCTAATGAGCTAAAGCCAGCTGCTACTATACTCCTTCTTCTTCCTCAAATCACCCGTGAACACTCTCTTCACTATTTTCTCTCAAGTTTCAGCTATCTTACTAAGCAACAATCAAAGGAATGGATGTATGGCAAGGGAGGAGTATTTATAGAAGAAGAACTGAGCTTCAAGGATGGGTTCAAGGCTGAGCATGCCAGCCATGGCAGCTCCCAATGCTCGGGTAGGAGAGCTTCGGCTCCTCCAAGGTGTGGTCAGCCATTGGGCTCTCCCCCTCCCTTCTCCCGAGTTTGCTTTCTGACATTCTTCCTTCACCAAATGCAAGTTTTGCTCCTCCCCAAATCCATCACGTTCTTCATCTTCTTCTCCTCTCTTCTTCACTCTTCTCCCGTACTCTTCTCCTCCAATTGTGACCAGCTGAATACATAACCCATTTCCCTCATGGGTCATGGGTTGTGGGTCATGGATGGTGGGTTTGGTTCATGGACTAAGTCCATGGGTTTTGGGCTTCACTTAATAACCTTTTGGGCTTCTCTTGGACTCCAAATTTAATTCTAATTGGGCTTCTAATAAATATCCAATTGGGCTCAAATAAAAATCCCATACTTGGATTATTAACCCCTCTCATTAACGCTTTGGCGAAATTATGAAAAGTCATAAAATCGAAAAAGGCGTCCTTTGCATAAATAGCGTTTTAGCGCTATTTCTCTAATGATTTAATCAACTCCAATAAAAATAATAACAATCAAAAATTATCACATACACATCATATGTAGTAATAAAATATTCATACACATAACACGGAATAATATTAATAAAAGATCAATTTATTCAATAAAATTCATAGGCTCGCGTTACAAAGCTACCCACGATCCGCGATCGTTACATCATGAATGTTTGTCAATTATTTCATCTTTTCTGATTAATAATCGAAGCATTTCTGAGAAATTTCAGCCTATGATGTGTTTAATTTGGTCCATTGAAGCCTTATCTGAAGGGGTTCCTCCTGTTTTAAAGCTTATACAAAAATGCAGTGTTGGACATCAAGGTAATTTCCATGAATTTTGGTTTTGTGATTTTCCTTCCTCACCCTTTGCCTTCACTTCACTCTTCTTTCCAGGGACTCTCTCTCAAACTCTCTGTAATTGCATCTACTCTCTTCTCCTATTTCAATTGCAGTAGGGTGACCAAATCAAGAAATGACCAAAAAACTCTGGACCTGAGGAATCCGGTGATGGCCTCCACTTATGTATCGAAAATCGGAACCAATATTCGAGAAATTGGAAACAAACAGTGCCACTAATCAGAAGAATAAATTTGTCCCCACAACGACGCAACTCCCAAATGGTAGAATCGCCTTGGAGTACCCTAAGCATCAGCAGGTACACACAACCCTCTTATCTCATTGTATCTGATTATCCTCTAATAATTCTTCATTTCTCTTTCTCTCTCTACACACACATATATGTGTGTGTGTGTGTATAGATATGTATATATATACATATATATACATGCTTATTATATTTTGGGTAATTTATGTGAATTCGAGAAATCTCTGTGATTGGGCAACTCCCAAATGGTAGAATCGCCTTGGAGTACCAAAGCATCGGCAGGTACACACGTTCCTCCTATCTCACTGTACAATTCTTCATTTCTCTCTCTCTATTATTATAATTATTTAATTTCTTGATTAAAGTTTTTTTTGGTGAATTGGTTTGATTAGTTTCTTTATATATGTGTGTGTTGTGTCTATTTTAGTATATGTGGCGTGTGGTATGAGTGGAGATCAACCCAATCTTAGCAAATGACCAAAGGAGTTTTACAATTTAAATGCAATTGCAGAAACTTTAGAAAGTTCAGAGAGAGTAAGAAGAGAAACCATAAAGAAAATTAATTCATTTCATTCATGTCTTATTCCTCAAGATTGAGTTACAATATATTCTGCTTCTATTTCCTTTTCTTTCTTCCTGGGAAAATTACTGGGCCTCTTATTCCTCATCTGCTTGATCAACTTTAGTTAATCTTGAGTCTGTTTTGGGCACATATATATTCAGTTTCTGTTTGCATCATGCAACAGAACTAATTATAGTCGTTCCTACATGTAAGAAATTTCTGTAAAAAACAAATATGTCTCATGTGTTTGCCTTTGTTTCCAATAACAGTACTATGCTTCGTTGTGGTGCTCAAAGTTCATGAATAATATTCCTTAAATTATCTGTGGTGCCATCACAATCGCCTGACCCTCGCTGCCATGGCCAGAGCCTGACGGCCAGATGCAGTTGAGTAGTTGACGGCCTCCGACGCCGCCCCTGTTCCCCTGATATTCTCGGACACTGTATGTAATCTATCTCTAATGCACTAATTGAATGTTTTTCTTCTCCCTTTTTCATGGGTTTGTGTTCTAATTGTGTAATTATGGGCATGATGGGTTGACTTTTGTCATTGCTAGCTCCATTTTTCCAAAAGGGTACTTCTTACTTTGGAGGAGAAGAAAGTTCCGTACAAGACGCATCTGATTGATTTCAGCCACAAGCCTCAATGGTAAATTTCATGACAATTCATTTGAAAGTTCTAAGAAAATCCCCTTTTTGTGGGTTGATAGATAGTGTTGTTAATTTGTTGAGGGTGGTAATAATTTGATTTGATTAGGCTTTTGGATGCAAACCCAGAAGGGAAGGTGCCTCTAATCAAATTTGGGGATGACAAATGGATTGCTGACTCTATTTATAAGTAATATAGCCTTGAGGTATGATTGCTGAAATTGTTGTTTTGGCTGTTTATTGAAAAGTCAACCGACTTGCCCACAATTTTTTTCATGCTTCTTATCAATCCATAGAATTGTACTGTATATATACCTGATTCTCAAGTCATGTTCTAGGCTTCGATTCAATATTTTCCTATCTGCATAAATAGCAACCCAATTTAATTTTTCAAAAATAATTTTTCATACAAGGATTTTGAAAAAAGTTTCAATTTTGTTGCTCATTCATTATATATACATACATATATACAGAGAGAATTTCAACATGAAGTTTGGAGAGACATTTATGGAGTATATCCATGGAGATCAAGTGGGATTTTTGGATGCTTGCTCTCATGTTGAATACAAGAGGCTCAAAAAAGTCCTGAAGAGATGTAAGAAATGTAGGGCTTTGAAGGACTCCAATGGAGTTGAAGACTATCTATCAATATGAATCTTGCCAATGTATGTCTCCTGACTCTTTAATAGTTTAATTGTTCTTAATGAGTATCTAATTAGATTGAAAAAATACAAGTTCTTTACAGTGGAATTGTTGTTAAAGAATTATGCATTTTCTTATATGGTAAGGTTTCCATGCAGTCATGGATAAATTATGGAATAATTAGATAATGTAGAATTGCTTATATCATGTCCTTTTCAGTGTGGTTCACTCCAATTTGGAAAACATTTAGAGTTTGAGATTCAGTTGCAAGTGTTTTCTAGGCCTGGATAATAAGGCTCTGGAAGAGACGTTTTTGTGTGAAGGTTTATATCTATAGCAGAGCTTCCAGTTTTTGTAAATCCTAATTATTCATGTTGGACAGGATTACACACCTTGCAGACCAGTTTTTGTGTTATATCCTATGGCTTGCTGCCTAGCTTCGCGGAGCAAACTGGTCTGCTGAAAATAAGACATAGTTTTTTAACCCGTCAATGCTATCATATGCCAATCGACTTTTTGTTCATATATTTGTATTTGTATTTTATGTTAATTTTCCAAGCATGCATGTATGAATTATAAGAATGTAAAAGGTTTACAAGCTTGGAATGATATAAGAATGTAGTAGTTTTATTTTTGGGTTGAGGTAAGAATTATAATCTATTTCCTCCCTCATTTTTTATTGGTTAGTCTAACTATTCCAAATAGAGGTCATTACCCTTAAATGGGTGAAGAAAATGTCCAAATAGAGGACGATTCCTTTGAGTAAATTTGGTTACCGAGTTTGACTAGGAATATTTGTTTTACTTATATGCCTTCAATATATTTTGGTCACGCTGCATTTGTATCATACCTGTAAATCTCCTCTTCCGTATGAGGAAATCTTGTTTTTGTTTCTTCTGGATTTATGTTTTATGTTTCAGAAATAAGTATAAAAAGTGTTTACTAATTACTATAATGTGCTCCTGTATATTTGACAAATTATTCAATCTATTATTCAAACTAGCCCGTGCATTGCACGGGATATCACCTAGTATATAAAAAATAGACGTAAATAGATGAGGTAAGATGACGTCAGCAATCTCAATTGAAACGAGTTAACCCTTAATTAATTGGGAGTTAACTCGCTCAATTGGAAAACTCAGGCGAGTTTGGAATCAATTTTCTCTCCTAGTTTTCGATTCTTATCGTCGATGGATACAACGGAAAAATCCGTCTCTCCTCCGTGCTCTTCAGCTTCCTTTTCCGATCCTTTGGTTTCTCCTTATTTGAAACCAATACTTCTATATTTAACCCCATCTAAAATCGGAGCAAAAAGAAATAAGGAAGAGGAAAAGAAACTCAATAAATCTCTTTTCCTCCCTCGCGTCGATCTCTCTGTTTAATCCACCAACTCACAGCAAGAAAGCTTCATGTGGCCAGTAATTTAGAAATCAAAATCAGCAATAGAAGGGAAGGTTTATTCCAGTTAGAGAGAGAAAGAGACAGAGAAAGGGGAGACCACGACGAACGACGCCACTGCGAATAGCTGAACCCTAAATCTGTAATTGATTCGCTACTTCACCCGCAACTACATAACTCACGACCAAAATTATACAAAATTCTCTCCAGTTCGATCAGGTAACTCCTTAGTCGTGGAAAAAATGTAATTTTTCATTTGAATTCGACTTCTGTACTTACTCTGCAACTGTTTGTAAATGTATGGGGAATTTGAAATGGTTTGCATCGTGAGATCAAGTTTGTTACGTTTTCTATTTGGTTTTTGAGAAAAACTAAAAGGAAAAGTATTAATGGTAATAATAATATGATTAATACTGTCCAATGTCCTTTTTTCACATTACATGTTTGGTGGAATGACACAAAGAGGTCATAGCCTTTAATTACCTAAAAAGCAGAATACAAGATCTTCAAGGGAGAGAATTGGAGCTTGAATTAAGGTTTCTCCATTTTTGTGATTTGAAAAATCAAGAAATGGTGCCAATGGAGCTTGGGAATTTTTTGTTGTTAGAGATGGCTAGAGTTGAGTTCTTGGATAGGAAGTTATCATCATTGGAGGTGGAGAACAAGAGGTTTGAAGGCATGGTAATAGAATTCCTGAAATTACTGGAGCAGCTTCAATTTTCTAGATCGAAAAATGGGGTGCTTCATAGGAGGATTAGAAGGATTTTGAAGAAAGAAAAACAACGGTTTGGTCTTATTTGTGAGCAGAATTTGCAGATTAAAGATGGTACAACAGAGATTTTGCAGAATCGTGAAGAACTAGAAATAAGAGCAGATAAAATCAATGTCTTGGAAAGTAAAATTCTGGAGCTGGAAATCATTACAGAGAAATTGCAGGAGCAGAAGAAATCAAATCAATTTGAGAAATCGTTCATTTCAATTTAAAAAATCAGTGAGTTAACTCAGTTTATTTGATGAGTCATCTCACTTAAATTAAGTCGATTCGTTTAATGTCTCCTTATCTTATTCAAATCATCTGCGGAGGGAGCTCCTTTTCCTCTTCGTCTACCCATCTCTTCATCTCATCTTCCTCTATAAATTCACCCAAATCCTCTCTTGATTTCGGCGAGTCCCTATCTCAATCTCATCATCAGACGGACGAAGAGTTCCCATCTTAATCTCATCATCACCGATGGATTTTTGTGTTTCTTGGGCGAGTCCTTATGGCCTATTTCGGCGATTTCAGCACAATATTTGTGTTACTCTTTCATCTTTTCCTCATGGCTTATATATATGATTCATTCTGTGAATGTAATAGCCTTCTGTTTGATTTCATTCTCGGTGATGGCTGCTGACCGGAATAAGGGTTGGGCTCTTGACTCCTTCCATCGTTACATTGAGTTCAGGTTTATTAATTTCACTTCCCAATCTCTCTCAATCTATATTATGTATCTGTATTATACATTTATACTCTCCCAGTTCACAAATATTTGGTAGAAAATATACATACCCTAAAATGAAAAAAGCCATTAAATTTGGTAAAAAATATACATACTCCAAATACATAAACAAAAGCATCAAAATAGCAAGCAGAATGCCCCCATCTCTCAGAAGGACTAAAGCCCATAACTTTTGGATAGAGCCACATTGCCTTCTTCTTTGTTGCAATTTCACCTCCAAATGAACCCATTATTTGTTTTTCTCTGTTTTGTTTTCTCTCTGAAAGTTTGAAACAGAGCTTCTTCCTGCACCCTGCTTGGCAAAGGGATGAAGAAACAGGGGAGAAATAGGGGATTAAAGGAGATAAATATGACATCTAGGGGTATTGTACCAACAAAACAGAGGTGAGCTATTTTTCTTCTCTCCATCTCCATATATTTTGATTTCTCCATCTGATTTGATTTGTATAAGGAAATGGAAGGAGATCCTTCTCCTCGATCCAATTGCTCGGTATGAGTAGTTCTAATTTGGATTTAGTGAATTGAAGATTAATTTGATGATTTTTGTAGTTAACTATTAATCCTCCGAAAGAGACAAAATTGATACTATATGGGGGTGAATTCTACAATGGTAACAAGGTTTGGTCTTCTGACATTTATAATTGTATATATGTTATTATGTATGCTTATATATTGTTGTGTAGATGCTTGCTGCAAACTGAATATATGTTATGAGATTCTATTGATGCAGACATTTGTGTACGCATATCCTTATTGGTATCATGTGTACATTACATGTTTGATGAAATGCCAAAAAGGAATATACTTTGCTATTTCATAATGCCTAGAATGTATACTAATATAACAATCTTTGATTGTTTTTTCTTAGGCAATGATGAAGATGAAAACAAATGGTTTTATTTGAAAATTTTGATTTGTATAGCTAATTTTCACATTACTTGCAATGAGATTTTGTTTTAGTGATAACGAAATGGAAGGAGAGCCTTCTCCTCGATCTAATTGTGTGGTATGAATAGTTTAGTTCAGTTCTAATTTGGATTTAAGTAATTTATATTGTGATTGAAGAATAATTTGATGATTTCTGTAGTTAACTATTAATCCTCCGAAAGAGACAAAATTGATACTATATGGGAGTGAATTCTACAATGGCAAAAGGTTTGGTCATATTTGTATCGCTATATATTATAATATTTAATTGTCGACTATTTTTCTATATATCTCTTTCCCTCTTTTTGTTGACCCTCCTTTTACTATAAAGGGTAGTGCTTAAGAACTCCTTCATTTATAGGGTATCTTGGCAACTGAATGAATATAATCCATTTGAAATTCTGAAATCTCATATTGTCTTGGATAATATGGATTCAATCATTTTCTATCCTTCCTCTGTACTTCGCTTGGCTTCTTTCTCCACTCTTAACATACATAAGTTGGACAGACCCTTTCTCGCTCTGAAAGGTACAAACTTTACCCTTATCCTAACCCTAATTTCCTATTTCTATAAAATTCGATGAATTTTCCTTTGGGTTTTCAGTGTTAATTGTAAATGAAAGAGGAAGTTATTTGGTTTGGAATTAGGAGTTTCTGGTTGCAAATTTAAAGCTGAAAGTTGGGATTGGTCTTTGAATCTGCTGAAATTGAAACTGAATTTCATGGTATTTGATATTTCATCGGTGAATGCATTTCATGTTTTTTCTTTTTATGTTATGCTATTGAAACATATAGTAAATTAACTTGAATGCCTTGCAATTATTTACTTCGGTGAGCACACTGTTATAACCATATGTCTCACTTAAAATTACTTTTCTGCTTTTGTATATTGTGATTTAGCTTTATGAGGAATCTGCAGTCATGCCTTAGGGTTGAAATGAAATGTCCAAACAACCGCAGTTTGTTGTGTTCATGGTGCCCTTTCATGTTTCTAAAAGTAAGAGTCTTTACAAGTTTATGATAGAAGCCATGCAATGGTTTATAGCTTTTTCCTTTTCTTTCTGTTCCTACCAAGAGTGCAAGTTAGAAAATTGGATACTACATTGATATGAAGTCAAAAATGAGGATCAATGATATGTACTCATTCACAAAGTTGAAAACATATGATGGTTGTTTCCAAGGACTTTCAAGTACAGTGATAGCCTTCTTGCATTATGTATGCTTATATATTGTTGTGTAGATGTTTGCTATGAGATTCTATTGATGCAGACATTTTCTTAGGCAATGATCAAGATGAAAACAAGTGGATCCTTCTATTTGATTTTTTTGGGAAAAGTTCACTCTCAATGCATGACAAATTTGTTGATAGCGAACAGTTGTTGAGTCTTAGTTCAAGTTGTTTTATTTGAGATATTTTAACTTATGATCTTCTATTTTAAGTTGACTGATGTTCTCACACAATATTTGTTTTATGAATACAAGTTCTCATGTAGTATTCTTGATTCCAAGTTCTTTGAGATTCTTGAATGCTTATTCATTTTCCAATGCATTACCTTATTCATAATTTACTTCTCATTGTTTAAAAAAATTGTCAAATATTCTCATCGCATATTGGATAAATTATTCAAACTAGCCCGTGCATTGCACGAGTTATCAATTAGTATATAAAAAATAGACGTAAATAGATGAGGTAAGATAACGTCAGCAATCTCAATTGAACCGAGTTAACCCTTAATTAATTAGGAGTTAACTCGCTCAATCGAAAAACTCAGGCGAGTTTGGAATCAATTTCCTCTCTCAGTTTTCGATTCTTACCGTCGATGCATACAACGTTTCGTCTTCCGAATTTCAATTACCAATGAAAAAATCCCTCTCCTCCGTGCTCTTCAGCTTCCTTTTCCGATCCTTTGATTTCTCCTTATTTGAAACCAATACTTCTATATTCAACCCCATCTAAAATCGGAGCAAAAAGAAGTAAGGAAGAGGAAAAGAAACTCAACAAATCTCTTCTCCTCCCTCACGTCGATCTCTCTATTTAATCCACCAACTCACAGCAAGAAAACTTCATGTGCCCAGTAATTTAGAAATCGAAATCAGCAATAGAAGGGAGGGTTTATTCCAGTTAGAGAGAGAAACAGACTGAGAGAAAGGGAAGACCACGACGAACGACGCCTCTGCGAATGGCTGAACCCTAAATCTGTAATTGATTCGCTACTTCACCCGCAACTACACAACTCATGACCAAAATTATAAAAAATTCTCTCCAGTTCGATCAGGTAGCTCCTTACTAGTGGAAAAATGTAATTTTTCATTTGAATTCGACTTCTGTACTTACTCTGCAACTGTTTGTAAATGTATGGGGAATTTGAAATGGTTTGCATCGTGAGATCAAGTTTGTTACGTTTTCTATTTGGTTTTTGAGAAAAACTAAAAGGAAAAGTATTAATGGTAATAATAATATGATTCATACTGTCTAATGTCCTTTTTGGACATTACATGTTTGGTGGAATGACACAAAGATGTCATAGCCTTCAATTACCTAAAAAGCAGAATATAAGATCAAGAAATGGTTTCTCCATTAAGGTTTCTCCATTTTTGTGATTTGAAAAATCAAGAAATGGTGCCAATGGAGCTTGGGAATTGTTTGTTGTTAGAGATGGCTAGAGCTGAGTTCTTGGATAGGAAGTTATCATCATTGGAGGTGGAGAACAAGAGGTTTGAAGGCATGGTAATAGAATTCCTGAAATTATTGGAGCAACTTCAATTTTCTAGATCGGAAAATGGGGTGCTTCATAAGAGGATTAGAAGGATTTTGAAGAAAGAAAAACAACGGGTTGGTCTTATATGTGAGCAGAATTTGCAGATTAAAGATGGTACAACAGAGATTTTGCAGAATCGTGAAGAACTAGAAATAAGAGCAGATAATTTTGGGAATGGACTGGTTATTTAATCACGGAGCGGTGATAGATTGCCAAAAGAAGTTAGTAAACCTCAAACCTGCAAAACAATCGCCGGTAGTATTTCACGGTAATAAATCGCCAAGACAGTCTCGTTGTTTGACGATGATGCAAGCGAAGAAATTATTACAGAAAGGTTGTGTGGGATAACTAGCATATGTGGTGTATACCCAACAAGTAGGCGCAGATATGAATCAGATTGCAGTAGTAAATGAATTCACAGATATTTTCCCGGATGATCTACCAGGTCTTCCACCAGACAGAGAAGTTGAATTTGTTATTGATATAGTGCCTGGTACAGCACCAGTATCCAAGGCACCATACAGAATGGCTCCAGTGGAAATGAAAGAGTTGATGATACAATTGCAAGAACTGCTAGACAAAAAGTATATTCGACCAAGTACGTCACCATGGGGAGCACCAGTATTATTTGTGAAAAAGAAGGATGGATCATCGAGACTTTGTATCGACTACATGGAGTTGAACAAAGTAACAATTAAGAATAAGTATCCATTGCCCAGGATCGATGATCTCTTTGATCAGTTGAAAGGGGAAAGATACTTTTCAAAGATAGACTTAAGGACTGGATATCACCAGCTGAAAGTAAGAGATGAAGATGTTCCAAAGACAGCTTTCAGAACTCGATATGGTCATTACGAGTTTCTGGTAATGTCTTTTGGATTGACAAATGCGCCAGCCGCATTCATGGACATGATGAAAAGAATATTCAAGCAGTATTGGATAAGTTTGTGGTAGTATTCATAGATGATATTTTGATCTACTCCAAGACACAGGATGATCATGCAGTACATTTGAGAATTGTGTTGGAAACACTAAGAAGAGAAAAGTTGTATGCAAAATTTTCTAAATGTGAATTTTGGCTAGAGCGAGTTCAATTTTTGGGACACGTGATTGACAAAGATGGTATATCTGTGGATCCGACAAAAGTAGAAGCAGTAATAAATTAGGAACAACCAAAGACGTCGACTGAAGTACGTAGCTTTCTAGGGTTAGCGGGTTATTATCGGAGATTTATTCAAGATTTTTCAAAGATAACTACCCCGTTAACTAATTTGACAAGAAAGACGGTGAAATTTGTATGGTCGGAGAAATGTGAACAGAGTTTCCAAGAACTCAAGAAAAGATTAAGTGAAGCGCCAGTGTTATCATTACCAGATGAAACAGGGAATTTTGTTGTATATAGTGATGCGTCGCATAAAGGACTGGGGTGTGTGCTTATGCAACACGGAAAAGTCATTGCTTACGCATCACGACAGTTAAAAGATTATGAGAAGGGATATCCTACTCACGATCTAGAATTGGCAGCAGTAGTATTTGCCTTGAAGATTTGGAGACATTATCTATATGGAGAGAAATGTGAGATATATACAGATCATAAAAGTCTGAAATATATCTTCACACAAAAAGAGTTGAATATGAGACAGGGAAGATGGTTAGAGTTGATCAAGGATTACGATTGCGAAATTCTTTATCACCCAGGGAAAACAAATATAGTGGCTGATGCTTTAAGTAGGAAAGGTTGAAAAAAGTTAATGATGTTGACAACTCTCGATGAGTTGATAACATCAATGGAAAGAATGGAACTAGAAGTAAAGTTTCCGCATGAGTCAGAAGGAAAGTTATACATAATGGAAAGTGGTCCAACGTTGTTGGATAAAATCAAAGAAACACAAATCAATGACGAGGAGTGTGAGAAGCTAAGGGAAAAGATTTCCAAAGGAAAAGAAACAAAGTTTAAACTTGATAATGAAGGAGTAATCAGAGTTGAAGGAAGGATTTGGATTCCGCCAATGCCGGAGCTGAAAGAAGAAATTTTATAAGAGGCCCATTGTTTAAGGTACGCGATTCATCCTGGAAGCACAAAGATGTATCAAGACCTTCGACAACATTTTTGGTGGCCGAACATGAAAAGAGAAGTTGCAGAATATGTCAGTAGGTGTTTGACCTGTCAAAGAGTCAAAGCCGAACATCAGAAACCAAGTGGGTTACTTCAATCATTAGAAATTCCTGAATGGAAATGGGAACATATCACGATGGATTTTGTGGTAGGACTTCCAAATACACAGAAAGGGTTCGATGTTATATGGGTTATAGTTGATCGATTAACGAAGTCGGCACACTTTTTGCCAATCAAGATCAAATATAACCTGGATCAGTTAGCTAAACTCTATATCAAGGAAATTGTTTCCCGACATGGAGTGCCAATTTCAATTGTGTCAGATAGAGATCCAAGGTTCACATCAAATTTTTGGAGAAGCTTACAAGAACACATGGGAACACAGTTAAGATTGAGTACGGCATACCATCTTCAGACAGACGGACAGAGTGAGAGGACAATACAGACTGTAGAAGATATGCTAAGAGCTTGTGTTATGGATTTCAAGGGAAGTTGGGACGATCACTTACCTCTGGTAGAATTTGCTTATAACAACAGTTACCACGCCAGTATAGGCATGCCGCCTTACGAAGCGTTGTATGGAAGAAAGTGCAGAACACCATTGTGTTGGGATGAGGTAGGAGAGCGTCGGTTGCTAGGACCGGAATTGGTGCAGCAAACTGCAGAAATTGTAAAGTTAATACGTACGAGACTTATCACAACTCAAGATCGGCAGAAAAATATGCAGATCAGCATAGACAGGGCAGGGAGTTTGACATCGGATCACATGTATTTCTGAAAGTATCCCCGTGGAAAGGAAAGATACGATTTGGAAAGAAGGGAAAATTGAGTCCTCGCTTTATAGGGCCATTTGAGATTTTGAAAAGAGTTGGAGAGGTAGCCTATGAAGTAGCATTACCTCCAGAGTTAGAACACATTCATAATGTGTTTTATGTGTCGGTCTTACGACCATATAAGCCAGATTATAAACACGTGATAGAATATGAACCTATACAGTTTCAGAAAGACTTAACTTATGAAGAGATTCGTATTCAGATACTTGATAGAAAGGAGCAAGTCCTAAGAAATAAGATAATCTCTTCGGTAAAGGTGTTATGGAGAAACCACAACGCCGAGGAGGCAACGTGGGAATTAGAAGAAAAGATGAAAACGAACTATCCTTATTTATTTGAGTAGTTTTGTTTTACGATTCCGGGGACGGAATCTTTATAAGGAGGGAAGAATGTAATAACTCGAAGTTTCCTGATAATAATAAAATAAGAAATTAGTGAATAAATTTTTATTTTATTATTTTGTTACTATTGTGATCGGTGTACGTGTGCGGTATGATAAGTATATGATTACAATGTGATAAATATATGTATATATTTATTACATATACCTAGTTGTTTGACATAAATTCCTAGGTAAAAGGAAAACAAGAATTATTTAATCAAGCAAATTTTATTGTATGTACTAAATAAAGTATATTTAAATGATTTATGAAATTAAATTATTTAAATATAAGGAGGTGATGTATTAAGAATATTAAACAAGGGAATTATTTCCATGCTTGCTGAAAAAGGAAATAACTAACTTATGAATATTAAATTAGAATATTTATTAAATTACATGAATTAAAATAATTTAGTATATTAAATTATTCTAATGTGATAAAATGATTTCATTAAATAAATTATTTTATTTGGTGAATGATATTCATTTTATAAAAAGAGAATAAGAGGCATATTATTGTATAGAACTGATACTATATAATTGTGGAAACTATTCCATAATTATTAAAATAAATTTCATAATTTTTAAAAAAAATATTTAATTTACTAATTTTCGGAAATATTGGGATACATTTACGCGTAATGTACCATTACGCGATATGTACGGAGGGTGTATATTAATAAGTATGCTGAGTCCTATTAGTTAAGCAGGAGGTGTAATGCATAAGGCTAAGTAACCAAATGAGAAGCAGGAGCTGTTAATTTATTAAACCATCATGGGACACTAAGCATTAAAGAAACTGACAAAGCTACTAAGGAAATTAGAAAACCAAAAAGCAGAACTTATCAGCCCCTCCTTTCCCATCCCCAATTTTCGTTACTCTCTCCTCATGTTTCACAAAGAAATTTCTCTAACTCCTATACTTGCAAGTTAAAGATAAAGTGTAATTGAGAGAAGGAGTTGAAGTAAAAGTCTAGCAAAATACCGAACAAACCAGGTAAGAATCAAAATTTATTTCATCTATAAATTTCATTTTTCTTCCTTTGATTATCTAAATTGCTATAGTGTATAGCTGGGTTATGCAAAAAATTAGATAAAAATGCTTGTAACTTGAACCTAAAACATGGGTGATTAGTGGTTGTTGTGAGGAGAAACAAGGATGGGAGGATTCCATGGTGAATCCTAGTTAAACCTCAAACCAAACTCTAAGAAATCTGGAAAATTGAAGAATGCACACAACATATTCGATAAAATACTCAAATGAAATTTAAAGCTTAAAACTCAATAATTAACCAAAACTTTGAATTGGAATATATTTGAATGGGTGTAATAAGGTTATCTAAATAATTTAGATTAATCAAAACACGTTTGAAAGCGAATTGGAACTAAACAAAATGTTAGAAACAGTTACGAGCAAGCACTTTTGACGCTTAGTTTGGACTGTCAAGGATGTCCGAAATGGATGGGTAGAATTTTCTAAAAATAGTCTGCTATAGTGACTATAATATATCCGGAATTTACTTTGATCAGACATACATGTTAAAAGTTAAATAATTTACAAAATAGCTTGACGCGATGGGGACTGTTGCGTATAACTGTAATGGACAGCAGCTGCGTGCACGACGACACACAACAAACCACCAGCAGCAGCACCGCGTGCAGCAGCGTGGCCCAGCAGCAGCAGTACCGCGTGCAGTAGCGTGGCCCAGCAGCAGCAGCACCGCGTGCAGCAAGTCAGCAGCAATGCATGTGCACACGGCGAACGAGCAACAGCACCAAGCGAATTGACTGCAGCGGCTTGGCTGGGTCCGGTTATGTTAAGGCTCGCAAAAAAAAATAATAAAGTATACAATAATAATATAATATATTATTATTATATTATTATGATGATAAAATAATAATAAAGTACACAATAAAACCAACAAGATTCACATTAAGCTTAGAATTTCTAAACTAAGCAAGAAGATGAAATTAGTTTTAGCGGACTGTTATACCAAGCTATCGAAATGCAATAGTATTTAACGCGTTAGTATACGAAATTGAATCTATACATGATTACGAAAGTTATAACTTAATTATACAAGTTATAATTACATTCGATGTATAAGATACGCTATGAATTTACTTAAGTATAAAATATATTCTATACTCATATACAATAAATATGTGTGTTATAAGCTAAGATTTTAATGTACTCGCGTATTACAATCACAACGAAGCTTACCAAAGCGAAAACTAAATATCATAAGCTAATAACATGATCAATGTGGATATTTAATATATAACTATATAAGTTATATATTATGGATATGTAGCTAATGCATTCATGTGACTATGATTGTGTAGGATCCGTAAAAGCAAATTTAGCTGAACTTAGTACAATAGTCAACAGACAAGGCAAGTATCCTGATCTTGTTTATTTATGAGCAAGTATCTCAATTCCTTACTTTCAAACAAGTTCACTTATCTTGAGCAAATGTTTCGCAATTATATATGAAGAATATAATGTTATATAATTTTATTCCAATCAGCTTCGAAAAATAATGAAGGTAAGATCATGTGTACTTGATAAAATTCGATATACATTTGTAGTTTAATGAAGGTCTACGCTATTTGTTCTGACTAGACCCCCCAGATTTGACTATTTTAATTCTTTCATACTAAGTCTTGAAATCGTTTCAGAATTTATAAAGATGTTCATCCTTTTTGCTTTTGGGTTGAACTTCAAACTGAGTAAAACATCCCTAACTTGGGAAAATTTATATTGCGTCCTGGGGACGGTGACGGTGAACACAAGTGTTGTTCTAATAGATAGTATTGATCAATACAGGGCATAACGGGCTGATCACCCACCGTGCCCGTAAGACCAGACGGTTCACAGATGGATTTCGAATAGAACCTTTTCAAGAAAAGAAAAATAAACGTTCATGGTCTTGTGACCACTCAGTATCAGAATTCAGTATATCATTTCAAGAATATAAATGAGTTATACTGTTGTTTAAGAATTGTTCAGTTGCTTTTTGATATTTATTCTGCTATTAAAGCAAATCTCAGAGAGAACATTTATTTATTGATATACGTGTTTATCAATTATTATTACTTGCTGAGCAATCAAATGTCCATTCTTGCTTTGAATATAAATGTTTTCAGCTAAGCCAGAACGCATAGAAGGGTCCGGAAAGGATAAAGGCAAGGGAAAGCTACAGGAGTAGTTATAGATGGTTGTTGTAATAGATAGACTTTTGTTTTAAAAATACAATATCTATCATGTAACAAAGATACTAAAGGTCTTCGTACCTGGGATAGATACCTCTGATGTAATAATTATTATTATCTTTTATTATAAGCAGTTTGTATGAATGATATCGTGTAGCACCAAATACGGGTTTTAAGTACCCGGATTTGGGGGCGCCACATTAATTGTGTTCTCTTATTTATTATAACAATAACTCTTTTTTTTTTAATTTGTAGGATAACTAGTTGTTACGATAAGAATCCTTTTGTAATTCAAAAAGATCAATATCACATTAACTAGTTATCTTATGTTATAATTATTCATACTATTAGTTAATGGACCCAAACCGGAGCGCCCACGGAGCGGACTACCTGGTGGGTATAACCACATGGTTCATTGTCGTCTAGATACAATGAACATGTGTGTAAATCTCTGTAATACCCCGAATATTTATAAGACTCGAAAATATAATCGTATATGATTAGAGGTTAACATTATGATCTAAACCAAGTGTTATGAGATTGTATGTGTGATTTTATTTGTATAGGTATTAAATATTTATACGAAAAACATAACTAGGAAAAGTACTATTCAATTATACGGTATGCCGTATTAGACCTAAGTATTTATACGACATATAAATACGAAATCACTATTCACAAATATGGAAAGTCAAACTTGGAGAAAAAGTCAACAATTTCGGCTAACTAAATTAGTTAAGAAAGCAAACTAGAAAGCAAACTAAGTTTGGAGCAAACCAAATTGGAGAAACCAAAAGAGGGGACTAGTTAGGAGCGGAGAGAAGGACCATTTAGGCCATTTAGAAAGTTTGTGATTGTGACAATCCGAATTTTTCTCAAAAGTATTTTAATTACAATAAGAATTTAATAAATAAAATTCTTATTGTGAGACGTAATGGGTTTGAAGGTGTATATATATATATATATATTTATGTGATTTATATGGGGAATTTAATGTGTATATATAAGTATGGAATATATATACATATATTTGGAACGGAAGAGTTAATATCACGAATCGTGGGTAGCTTTGTAACTCAAGCTAATAAATATTATTGAATAAAATGGATTTTTATTAATATTATCATGTGTTAAGCGTTTAAAGGTTATATTATAACCTATATTATGCGTATGCGGTGATTAGAAGTGTTGTTGTTTCGTAGAAGCGAATAAAATGATTTCAAGAAATAACGCTAAAGTACTATTCACGTGGACACTATTCATGATAAGAACGCTATTTATTGAATAAAATAAATAGTTTGATGAAGATTATTATTGAAATAATATGTTTGGTGTAAATATGTTAACCAAATATATGTGAGTTACATGTACATTTAGGTGCATGATTATGGTAAGCTAATTGGTTAGTATTTAACCTAACCCATATTAAATGAGTCCAATAATGAATTAAATTAGTGGGTTAATAAATGGCTAAATGAATTCTATATTAATTGTTAAAATCCAAGTGTAGGATTTTGTAAGAGCCCATTTATAATTAAATTAGAAGCCCAAGTAATTGTTAAGAGTAGCCCAAGTAAATGGCCCAGCCCACAACCCAATACTTGACCCATGTGAGAAATGGGTAGAAAAATCAACAATTGGGAATAAAGGAGGTGGAGTATTCGGTAGAAAGAAGGAGGGAGGGGACCATCAAATTAGTGGGAGCATGTGGGGAGAAAACATTCCACATTTGCTAAGGAAAAAAGGGATAAAACCAAATGGGGAACTACCAAGCATGCTCAGCCCATTCTCTTCCTCTCATCCGAGAAACATTGATTAAATGAAATCATTCCCCCACTTCATCTCCCTCTTTTCCTATTCTTTCCTTCATTTGCTAAGAAAACCAAGCACAAAGCTAGAGAGAGAGTTCAGATGAGAGCTCAAGAAGAAGGAAGTACTCAGAATATTAACCAAGGAAGGAGAAGAGCTAACAAGGCAAGCTACTTCCATAAACAAGAATAAGAAAGAAGAAAAATTGAAAACTAGAGAGAGTGAGCATTCGGGAGGAACCAAGAAAGAAAAGAAAAGGATCTAGCAGCTTAAACTAAGTCATCTAGCATCCAAGAAGAGCCTTACAAGAGGTAAACAATGAAAACCCTAACTCTTTCCATCATAGTTTCAAGCTTTCTATTCTTTTGCTTTGCTTGATGGTTAAATGTTACGGTTATTTTTAGTTGAACACGAATGAATAATGATGTTGTCAGTACCTTAAAATTATTGGTAATAACATCCAAAAGTGGAACAAAGAAGAAAAATATGAACCTTTGCATAAAGGAGAAAGAAATGGACATTTTGAACATTATAGACTATTTTGGACCTAAACCGTATAAATCTCTAAAACTAAAAGTTAAAAATTCGAGGTGTTATGATGTACTCTTGTGAGTGAAGGCCATCACCCAACTAGAACGGACTAAAAAGCTTTTAAAACGAATCCATGGTCAAAGATTTAGTAAACTATGCCTAATAATGAAAACTGTATGAATAGTGACCGTAGAGTCAATTTTTGGAATAGTTATGTTTCATGGAAAAACTTGAGTTTCTGGGTAATTTTAGTTCACTGGGTAAAGAAGCCGTAGGCTTTTGAAACGAACTCATTCCGACCTCGGATGAGGGAATTATAGCATTTGGGAAAAAAGTGTCAAAATTATCCAAGCTAGAAATCAGATTTGGACCTGCCTTTTATATGAATTTTCTGGACTTATGTGTTCAGAATTTAAAAATAGTTAAAACATAAAAGTTGTAGCTTCGGAAATTAGCTTCGCGTGAGTGCAATAATCGCTCAAAAACGTTTTGAAACGAATTAGTTATGATTGTTTTAGCGAGAGATGGTTAAACTGACCAGATTTTTGTAACAATCTGACCTTGGTTGTAAAAAGTAAAAATCTGTTTTGATTGAAGAAGGGCCTAAAACCAAGGCCTATATGAGATTAAAGTAGACTGTATAAGCTTTAATTTGACGTAAGAATGAATGGAAACAGATGAGTAACGAAAGAGATATGATAAAAACAAAAATAGTGTTTTGTTGAAGTAAAATTGTGAAAACGAGTTTTATAACTCAGATTGAGATGAAATTTTGGGTAATGGTATATTTTGACGTATAATAGCGTATTTAATGTAAGATGAAGATTATTAAGTTTTAAAAATACGAGTTTTGGTCAAAATTCGTGAGGCAAACAAGAATGTGTTCGAATACATTAATGAACCTACGTAAGTTAGAAATACATCCAAAACGTAGGGTGATGTAAAGTTTACTAAGTTAATCTAGAAGAATGTTAATATTTCGAATAGAATCGATAAACGTGTTATAATTTGATGATATATATAGGATATGCAATGAAAAACGATGTCCGAGTAATGTTAAGCGATCAAAGGGGTTACACAATGAATGTTCGATGAGCATTTTGGGATAGACAAAACTAGAGGCAAGTTCTTTTAGTAACTTGTTAAATTGTTTGAATATGTTGATATACATGATTTGGTTGCTCAATTATGTGTCAATCTTTCACTGTTATGTAAATTACGTGTGAGCATGATTAAAGTGTGCACGTTGTGTAACTATGTGATTATATTGTTCTGTGTGGAACTTGTGATTCTGTAGATATACAGTGTGAAATATTTGATGCATATAAAAACGCATATTATGAGATGTATGATGCATATGTAGACGCATTGCATAAGATTTATGATGCATATATAAAATGCAAGTATGTATGCTATGTGAAGCATGAAATGTGAAAACTGTTAAACTTGCTGGGTCGTCGAGCTCAACCTTGCAAAATATAAAATTTAAAGATAAAAGTTGATTTATCAGATGATCACATCAGCGCAGATTCGAAACGCGACATGATTATAAAAGGTGTATTGCTTTATTAAGTTTAGCTTGTACCAAGCCGATGTTACTTGTTGTAATGTGATTTAATTGAGTTATACCAATTTTGATATACTCAATAAATAGGTATTGAATAAAAGTATTCGTTTGAATACGAGATGTAACTTTACAATTACTTTGTAAAGTAAATAACAATGGTGTATAGTGAATATATAGTTGTTGGATTACGTCGTGAATATTCAGGGAATGATTAAAGTCAGGGGTTGAACTTTTCGTTCACACATGACATTTTGAAATGTATCTTAATATACATTCGATCCTTAATATATGTATAGATTGTAATGACCGCGGATCGTGGGTAGCTTTGTAATACGAGCCTATGAATTTTATTCAATAAATTGAACTTTTATTAATATTATTCCGTGTTATGTATTTGAATATTTTATTACTACATATGACATGTATGTGATAATTTTTGAGTGTTGTTATTTCATGGTATTGATTAAATCATTTAGAGAAATAGCGCTAAAGTGCTATTTATGCAAAGACTCCTTTTTTGATTTTATGACTTTTCATAATTTTGCCAAAGCGTTAATGAGAGGGGTTAATAATCCAAGTGTGGGATTTTATTTGAGCCCAATTGAATTTTTATTAGAAGCCCAATTGAATTGATAGTTAAAGCCCAAGAGATTATGAATGGAGGCCCAAAATTGGAGCCCAAGACCCACGGGTCGAACCTATGACCCCAACCCGCAACCCATGACCCAAGAGGGAAATGGGTTATAAAAATCTGTAGCATGCAAGAGAGAGAGAAGCACGGGGGAAAGAAAGGAGAAGGAAAATGGGTTAACCACCGAGTGGAATAACATGGTTAGAAATTATTCTACATTTGGTGGAGGGAGAATAAAACATAAAGCAAATGTGGGGAGAAGGGGAGGGAACCACCCGACACCAAATATGGGAGAAGGCAAAGCTCTCCCACCCATTTATGGGGAGCTGAGAAGACCAAGCATGCTCAGCTCATTCAAAGAGTTGAGCTCCTTCATCTGCATATACCTCCCTTTCACAGCCATTCTTTTCCTTTCCTTCCAGTTTGCTAAGGCAAGACCAAAGAACTAGTAAGAACATGCAAAGAAGCTAGAGAGAGAGAGACGGGTGAACTGAAGAAGGAGAAGTAGAAGAAGAAGAAAGGAGCCTAGCTACCTTACAGAACCATCTAGCAACTAAGAAGAATAAGCTATAAGAGGTTAGTGAGCAAAACCTAGCTTATTTCCTTCGTTTCAAGCTTTGCTAAGTTATTGCTCCGTTAATAGTAGATTTTGTTGTGGTTGTTGTGATGGTTGTTAGTTGTTAATGAATGATTTTATATGTTCTTAGTACCTTAAAACATCTGTTAATAGCATCCAAGAGTGGAACAAAAGAAAGAAAACCATACCTGTGCATAAAGGAGAAAGAAACGGACTGGTTTGGACAAGAATTGCGTTAATCATGGTTGTTAAATGTTGTGTTTATGTGTGTTGTGTTATACTCTGATGAATGAAGAGTATCACCCAATTGGAACGGAGTAAAAAGCTCTTAAAACGAATCTGTAGCGAAAGAATTAGTAAACTAGGCTTGATAATGAAAACCGGTACGAACAACCCTTTGTTTTAATTATGGTATTGTTGTGTTATGTGTTTAATTCTAAGCTTCTGGGGTAGTATATTACCTTGAGTTAGTAAGCCGTAGGCTTTGGAACGAATGCATTTCGACCTCGGATGAGGGAGTTATGGCGTTTGGAAGAAAAGGTGCCCACTCTGTCAAAAATAGTGAAAACTTAGCCTTGGAGGGACTTTAGGGCCAATTTTATGGCTAGTAAATGAATCTGTAAAATTATGAATCCATGAGGGTTTTATAGTTCATGTTGCAAGCTTTCCATAGCCTCTGGAACGGCCTAATTCCGACTTATAACGAAGGAGTTATGAAGGTTTGAAGTTTGTATGTCAAACTGCCAAAACGTGTAGGAAACCAAGCCTTGGGGTCAGGCCATCGGCGCGGGTGCAGTGGGGCACCGCGCGGGAGCGCTGGGCATGCTGGGCGTGCTGGGCGCGCGCGCTGGGCGCATGGGCTTGACAGCTCTGACCTCCTTTACTAAAATGGGCGTAACTTTCTCATACGAACTCCGTTTTGGATGATTCAAGATGATTCGGAAAGGTAAGAAGTATAACTACAACTTCCAATATTTAGAACTGTAATTTAATGCATTTATCAATTTCTAAATTGGCCATTTTTAGGACTATTGTGCATTAGGAAACAAAAAGAGGGCGTCGTAAATGCACGTATGTAACGTGTAATGTTTCTAACGCTAAACGTTATTGTTTTAAGTTCTAAAACTTGTACATTATGGTTTATAATGACTCTTAGCATTAATCAATGATGAATTAGACAAGTGTATGAGCATGTTAAACTTATGCATATGAGGCGGATCGAGCGTGCGTTGTGCGAACGTCGAAACGTCGTATCAAATCTGTGTAATCTTGTTTGATATTATGTTTCTAATTAGAATGAAACATTATAGTGTAATGTAAACCAATATTTGGCATTAATTATGTGGCTAATTGGTATGTGGATACGTACTTAAATGTGTAGGACTTTTGAAGGACGATTAACGTCAAGTAGTAGCAAGCGCTTAAGGCAAGTTTTCTAACGCTTGTCTAACCTTTGTGTTGAGAAAGTTTACTTGATTCATTTGATTTTACATTCTCATGACTCTCATGCGATGTTTGAAGTTTCGATTTACGCAATACATATATGGTTGTGTGAATTCCTTACTTATGTAAATTTTTCAGTATTTGCACAAGTATTCGAGCTATGTTATGACATAAATTTTTGAAGCTTTCAAGTTCACATATATATGAACTGTTATAGAGAACGTCGATGTCATTTGTTTCGCTAGACAGATATTGAAATGTTTTATTGATTTGATAATAAATCCTTGAAATGTTATTGATGATTAAGTAGAGCATCCAACCGAATTGCTTTGGTTAGGATTCCGAGACATGAATGAGATGAACAACCCTAATATTAGGGGCAGTTTTTAGTCAGTTATTCTGATAAGGCATCGAGCGCCTAAACAAACGCATATAGTCGTTTTCAGCTAGAATGTTGATCAACATAGAGTACAATAGGTTGATCACCTAGAAGTGCTCATAAGCAAGACGGTTTGGAGTTATATGGCTGTGTACCTTTTCAAGAAAGCAAAAGAAAGTTCAAGGTCTTACGACCACTCAATGTCGTTTCACAAATATATTTTTAAAACGAAAGCAAAGTATTATTCTTGTTTATTCAGAATATTTCACAACTATTGTTCAGTTGTCGAAGAGAAATGATATGATTGATGATATTATTGTTATTCAACTATTATACTTGCTGGGCAATTGAATGCTCATTCTTGCTTTATATTAAACATTGCAGCTAAGTCCGAGCGGGTCGAAGGTTCCGGTAAGGACAAGGGAAAGGGCAAGATGAACGTCTAGATGGCATCGTAGTTTATTTGTATTAGTAATGTTGTAATATTAAGGCTTATTATGTAATTGGAATGATGGTATGGTAATAGAACCTGGGATTGAGAGTAAGACGTGTTGTAATAATATAGTAATTACATTCATGTCTATTATGTTGTATGGAATGAGATGTACCGTGTAGCACCGGATTCGGGTTTGAGGTACCCGGATTTGGGGGTGTCACAAAGATGCTAAAGGTTGCGAATTCTGGAATAGAGAAAAGATTGAGATAGCTAAGTTTTAGTATTTATATTGATATTGATTGTTACGTACAGTAAGAATAAAGTTGGATTGTGATGAAAATTCAGGGTATGAATGTAAGTTATAAAAAGTTTAAATTTATACGCATTTTATCAATTGTAATATTGATTAGTGTTGTAAAGCTAGAATGAGAATGTATTGTTAACGACCAAAGTCGGGAGTGGATATTGTCCTGATTTTTGGGGTCGTTACAGTGATACTTACAAAGCACGTAAGTATTGTGCTTGTCTTGCATTCTTGGTTGCCAATTTGAACTTGGCTTCCTATTATGTGTTATTAGGCAATGCATGATGAGATGTGGCATCTTGCTAAGTTAGTCATTTGTTTTGGAGACTTGTTGCAAGAGACAAGACCAAGCCTTGGGGATAAAGGCTTGGCATGGTAGGCCACGAGGGTTCATGGCCTTGTTGGCCACTTATGTGTGGGATAACTTGTTATTACAATATTTGGTGGCTAAGTTTGGGTTGCCGTGTTGGCCACTTATGTGTGGGATAGCTTGTTATTACCATATTTGGTGGCTAATTTTCACTAATTCATAAAACTAGAGCAAGAGAAGAGTGAGAATTATGAGTGAAAATACTTGTTAGTTGAGAGAAGGAAAGGAAAAGCCAAGCTAAGTATGATCAAAGATCGAAAAGCTTGCACTTCAAGAGTCCATACGAAGGACAAAAAATTAGCGTAGACCGTAAGAGACGGAATCAGGCAAGTTTCTAACTCTCATTCGATTTACGTACTTATGCAAGTTTCTAACTCTCATTCGATTTACATACTTTATGCAAGTGTTTTCGCACTATGTGCAAACTTTTTATTTTTGTGCAAGTTTCTAACTCTCATTCAATTTACGTACTTATGCAAGTTTTCTACTCTTTTGCACTTCGTGCAACAATATCCTTTTAACTGTTGGATTTCATTTGATTTATGAAGTTCATTGTTTATGTATGAAATGATTTATTGAGAAGAGTTATTCCCATTTAACTCGTCTTAACTCTATTATTGAGTTGTTATTCCGTTGATCTTGAGAAAGTGCAAATTTCTCTTATTTGTATGTCTTGAGAAAGTGTGATCTTCTCTTATCTGTATGTCTTAAGAAGGTGCGAGCTTCTTTTATCTGTATGTCTTGAGAATGTGCGAGCTTCTCTTATCTATTGATCTTGAGAAGGTGCGAACTTATCTTATCTGTATATCTTGAGAATGTGCGAACTTCTTTTATATGTTTATTGAAATCAGAAAAGTATGATTTTTTTTATATTCATACATTTAGACTTGCTGAGCTATCTTATACTCATTCTTACAAATATTCTTTTATTTGCAGCTAAGGAAGTATTACCACAAGAGTCTGACAGTAAAAAGGGAAAGTTAAAGAAGAGTAGTTAGGTCAAGGGGCATATTATTATTGTCTTATACTATGATGTAAGTTGTAATAACTTTAGGAAACAAAATTAAAAAAACTAGGTATTGTAATATTCTTATATCAATGATATTAAAGGATTTTTATAGAAATGTATTGTGTACTTTACATTTAAGATAGTATATGTTGAAGGCATTTAACTATGCTAGATTAATATTATTGAAATGTCTAGAAAGTTCTGACGAGGAAAGAGTTGTCTAATTGAGCGTCGTTTTAACAGAAAGCCCCTTCTTTTCTAAGAACTGTCTGGTTGCTAATATTGCAAGTCTCAGATAAATAAACGAAGAAGAAGTTAAGAACAAGAATGATAAAGTTATTGTATAATATCTACACTCAAAAGAATTTAGTGCTGGAAGACGTGTGCAAGTGAGCACTAGATCCGCTGTGGAGAGAACAAAGATTTGGGGGCGTCACAATCTCTCCCTTTATGCTCTTGGGAGTTACATACAACTTGGGAATTATATATATTAAACATGAGAGTTACATTGTAATTAGTGTAATTCATTTGGGAGTTACAAGAGTTACAAATGAATTACATAATTATCAATATTAATTCTTGTTTAATATATGTATGTCACACTTGTTAGAGTTGTATATAAAAGGAAAGAGTTGTTGATCTTTTGTAGTAACAAAATCAAATTAAGAGCAAGAGAGAATTTTCTATAAGCCATTAAAAGTCATTTGTGAAGCTTGTAAGTTTGTAGCTATTCGAATTGTGGAAGATATATTTAGTACTCGTGATAATGTATTCTAAATTATCGCTAAGAGTATTGTTCGTAGAACACGTGATTCTAGCCGTTCGTGATTGTGGACATACGTTTCAAGAGGTAATTAGAAAAATATTAATTTTCTGGTTTATATTCACTGTATGTATGCTAAAGTTTATTACACATACATAAGTAACTACTCAATTAACTTTATGATTTTATTAATTACTATTATTATTAATCACCAAATACTTATTTTCTTTGAAAGAAAAAACTTTAATTATATTATTAAAAATTCGAGATTTTACAGTCTCGATGTAAAGTCTTTGAATATCCTTTGAAAAAAGATGTTCAAATAAACCTTGAAGATCTCCAAAAAAGCTTAAAATTCAATTACTTCTTAAGTACACTTCAAAAGAACTGATCATTCTAGGTTTAATTGCCTGACTTGATCATGGAAATTGCACCTGCAAACTTAAACAACTCAACTTCTACAACATGTTCTAAAACAAGCCAGCAATTTATAAATTATAACTAAACAATTTACAAAATTATATGAATTCTCCATTAACCAAGAAAAAAAAATCAAAATATATAAAATAAAATAAATTCTTCAAGTTTTATAAGGAATTAAAGAAGAAAAAAACGAAAGAAAAGAAATGGGTTTTATAGTATTTCGAACTTATAATTGTTCTTTCCAAATACGATCAATATGGAAACTGGTGCCATTCCAATATGGAAAGCCTCAAAATGCAAGCAAAATTGGTGGTTGAAAACCAGCTGCACCAAATAGAAGAATCGAAATTAAGTTGTTTCATTTGATTTTAGGTAACATCATGAGCAATTAGAGTTTAGGGGAAAACAATAAAGAAAAAAAGAGAAACATACCTCCCCACCCAAGGAATTTAGTAATGTAGTATAATATAAGCGCAAGAAGTTTCTACTGAGTCCCTCTACTAATTAATTTTTAGAGAGAGATTTTATATTCATTCTACCAAATTTGGTACTCCAACTAGAGAGAATACCATATATGATGCCAAATAGTTTCAGTTTCTACAGGCATGTTGAGCAGCTTAATTAATATATAATAAATAATTCTAATGCTAATATCAAAGAACAAAAAGGCCTCGTACGTAAATCTAGTACGACCCATGATCTTTGTCTTAGACTTCAAAGGACTATCTTATCCTACATCAATCCACCCCTGATCTGAAAAGAACTTTATTTGACAAGTGAGAATTAGGTTGAACTGCTTCCCGATCCATCGGTATGATAATACATGGATAATAGGATGAGAAGTTTTTCCTATGGTATACCTAAATAATATTGGTAGATTTGCAATTTTTATAACATTTTGTGTTTGTGAGTTTTAAAAAAGGAAAGAAATGAAAGGAGAAGGAAGAAAATTTAGGGAGGTGATTAAAAATCCATTATTTGTGAGTTTTTTAAGGAGAAAAGAAAAGAGGAGGGAGATTTTTTTAAATTTCCTCTCAAAGTTGAAAAGATATTGAAAGGAAATTTACTAAAGAGTTGGATGACATACTAAAATATCAAAACTATCCTTAAAATGTAATCTCATATAGGTAAAATAGTATTAGGTTCTTTTAAGTAAAAATTTCTTTTCAAAACTTACAAACACAAAGAAAGAAAGTAAATCTCCTTTCCTTAACTCTATTTTCTCTCAAAAAATTTAAATTCTTTTCTTTTCTTTTGTCTCCAAATTCACAAACATGGTAATAATAATAAAAATAAGTAATTAAAATAAAATTCCATTCTCTGTATTTAACAAGATTTAACATAGTTTATATTTAGTGGGGTTGGATGATTGCATCTAAGAATTTTCTATTGTTCCCACAAGAACCTTCTTCTTTCCCACCCGAATTGACATCTTTTGTTCTTTATAGTGTCTCATTTGATAGCACTTAAATTATTGAACTAATTGACTGTGTAATAAAAAAGACATTTTGATGGTTTACAATTAGAGATTGTGCCCTGAAGGCTTCTTCAACATAACTCCAGCTTCAACCCTAACCCTAAGTAATAATACAACTCTATATAGAAGTTCTAAAGCTCTACTCAAGTTTTTTAGGGCCAAATATGGAATGAAAATATGGTTTTAATGTTTACAAATATGACTTATTGTGGAGCGGAGGGAGTATTATTTAGGACCTATGTAAATAATTGCCCAAAATTTCATTGAGAAGTGTAAACCTTGCCCAAAAAATGCATCTACAACTACCATCAATGTTTGATTTCATTCGCAATTAAAAATACATTTTATAAGCTTGGATGGTAGTATAGTATGCTATGTTGGGTTGCCAAAGTGTTTACTTGATTATTGTTATTGAATTCCAATAATAATAAAAAAGGACCTCAATTATATATTAACTGACCAGATTAAATTATTAGGGAAAAGGGGGCGACAGCAAAGATGCTACATGAGTCCGTAAGGAAAAATTGACAGCTTATATTTACCAAAAAGAAAAAAAAAAAAAAAATAGGGAGCTTCCACCTTTTCTTCTTTCCTTTCCTTTTCTTTTCTACATCTTCCTTTGCATTCTTTTTCTAACTTTTTTGACTAATGAAAAGCTTCTCGCATGGGTGAGGAGCAATTATTCAAACAACTATGGACAATTTAATTGCCTTTTATTTACAAAATACAAATTACTTTTTTAAAATTAATTATAAACAAAAACAATAATTAGAATCAGTAATCACAATTTTTAAATAATTTCAAACATAATCTGACAGTTCATATACGAGCGGTGTTAGGATCACGATACAATATTAAAGTAAAAGTAAGTTTGTGTAACATACCTACTTCAGTAATTAATGATGCGTTATAATTCTAACACCGCTAACGACGTCAATATATACATATTGAAATATGAAATTAACGTTCAATTAAAATTCTCAAACGACAAATATTAAGAGACAAAAAATACTTCTCTAAAACGATATTTAAAAAGAGACGAAGGGTATAAAAAATCTTGTCCACAAAAGGACGACAAAATTACTAAATAAATTTTGTGTTAAAAGGCCAATTGGGGTTGATCTTCTTTTTCCGGGTCAGGCAGGCGAGTCATGCTGCATTATTAATTACAACCAACCTGTAAAATGTTATTACTTGGTTGTTACAAATTAATTGTAGAAGACTTAAAAGACTATTTGGGGTTGACCATCTTTTTCCAAGTCGGACGAGCGAGTCATGCTGCATCATTAATTACAGCCAACATGCAATTAAATAAATGACAAGGAAAGAGATTAAAAAAATATTACGTGGTTGCAGTGAAAAGTTAATTACTCGAAAATCCTTACAATTTGTTGTTACTGGCGGCAAGCGACAAGACTTTCCTCTTCTTTCTCTCTTCTCCTGGTTGTAAACAAATTAATCTAAGGAGTGACTAGATCTGATATCTGATACTTGCCGCTAGAGCCTCTAGCGACAGTGACTAATTAAGTGAGGGTAATTTTGTAAAAGACCAACTTGACTGATATGATTAAGTGATGGAGGTATTAAGTGAGGGCATATTGGTCATTTCTCTTGCCACTAGAAAGAGTATGTCTGTCGCTACTCCTTCTAGCGGCAACGATGAAATCAAACCTAATTTCAACCCTTTATTATCACGATCAACGGTTGGGAAGTTGGTTGCTGGAATAGTGTTTGTGACAACCGTGACCTATATATAATATAACATATAATATTATATGCAAGGTTCTAAAAGGCGCTAGGCGGGAGGCGGGCGGCCGGAGGGGGCCTAGGCGCATGCGAGATTTTTATTTTAAGTCAATTTTAATATTTTATCTTACATTTATTCAAACAAAACAATAATATAAAGCAAAACAATCTATAATAAAGATAATAAAGGCATTTGCTTAAAATTCAAACACATATCCATATTGCCAATGTCAAAGTTCAAATACAAACATATAATTGTTCAAAGTTTAAACACAAACAAATAATTAAAAATACAAACTAATAGTTCTCATCTCCATATCCCTTTATATCTCTAACTCTTCTTCTCCATATCCCTCCAAGATTGTAACGCCCCCAAAATCGGGACCAATTTAATCCATAATTAGGACTAATCTTAATCCCGACCTTGTGTGTTAAAACTATCTTGTTCTAGTTTTAAAACATTATACTTAGATAAAATAATAGCTGAAAATGTGGATAATTAAATTTTTTTTAAATTTTTTTTTTCTTTCTATATCTTTATTTCTGTTCCCTGAATCGCAACCTTTATGATTATGAATCGAAGTAAATATGAGTATACATGACTCAATTCTACATTCGAATTATCTCTATATAGTATTATCACTATACAACTTTATATTACAAAGCAATCACCACAATACAATCTCATTTCGAAATAAACATTCCTTATTTATTAAATATTTCAAACTGTACATATCTATCAATTACATCTATCAACTTAGTTCTATACAACTTTTAATTCAAGAAAAATGAAATCCTTCGCATATCTTCTAATCCTTATCGTCCAGATATTCAGAAATATCCCATCATATCATTAACCTGCAAAAAGTTTATTTTTGCAAGATTGAGCTCGACAGCTCAGCAAATCCAACAGTTTTCATGCTTCACGTAGCACATAATTTCATGCTCAGTTCATTCATTATAATCATTCGACTATGTATATCATGCATGCATTATAACTCTAAACAATGCGATTTTATATGCTTAATATATATCACATATCACACATAGATTGAGTCCCATAACTCAATCAACTTAGTCATAATTTGACTTTCATAATTCATAGCGCATCGTATGAAATTTAGCATGCTTCTGGAGATTTCATTTATAATGCGATAAAGATTACATATAATCAATATCAAATTCATATATCACAAAAGAACTGAAAGACTTGCCTTTCGTTGTATTCACTATCACTTGTAGTCGTTCACGCTATTGCTTATACTCGTTTACGTGAATTTGTAACTTTATCGTCTCTCGTAACACCTATGTAATATAAATAGAATTATCACATAGCTGACACACAATGCGTTTTACGAATTTTATTCAAAATTCGTACATTCTAAATTAATATTTCAAATCTTTAATTTTAACCAAATTGGATTTAATATTCCAAATATAGGTTAATTTATATTTTAAATTACAGTCCATATAACCAATTTAAGCTTCACCAAAATTAGGATTAAACATATAACCACATAACATATAAAATATGTCCAATACTTTCATAAAACTAATAAATATAGTTCTTTTTTATATATATTTTTAAGAACATACTTATTATATTTAATAAATTCATAGCATTCATTTGTTTTCTAACAACACTTCTTTTACATAAATTGCACATTCACATATTAATAACTTATAATTTTCATGAATGAAGTAATATTCTCCGTGAGCTTCATACTTCTATACCATGTTGAATACATTTTACTTCTATATTATATTAAATACATTTGAGAATAGCATGATGCATCATAAACATTGACGATATTTCTCGTATAAATTATTACATTAGTAATTGATTCATGAACTTAATCTTTATACATTTGGTTTCTTAAGGGACCATTCCCTCTTAAAATAACTACATCCTTCCCTGAAAAAGATTACCCATTTAGACCTCAAACTTTTTAAGGAAGTCTTAACTATATCACTACCATCAGTCACATTTAAATTTAATTCAATACCAAAAGATTTAAATATAGCTTCAAAAGTAGATTCTTTTAATATTCAATCCCATAAAAGGAAAACGAACACTTAATTTAGGAGTCAAGCCCCTAATCACTTAATTCTGAAGAACTATTGACCAACTCAGTATTTAACTTGAGCTCAGCCACTACTCAATGTTTGCTGAAGAGTAATATCAAATATATAAAATCCATCAAATTCTCTGCCTTTATCCATAAAAGAAACTGCACTACAAAATGGGATTTAAAAATTGTCTTTAATTTCTTTGATATAAGAAACCAATACAACCTATTCCAGTAAATAAAAAAAACTAATACTCAAACAATTTCTATGAATTAGATGAGAAAGGTGTTTTACCCGGTTTTTGAAAATTTGGTTGATTGATTCTTTGCATAATCTAAATCGAACTCTTTCTTCCATGAATTTGTTCTGAACTTCCTTAAATTCCCCAACTAGAATCCTTCTTCTCTTGACTTGCCATCAATTTGTATAAATTTTGGTATGAATTTTGGGTAAAATTTATGGACTCATGTATTAAGCTTAAGAACTGTTTTGGGACGGAAGTGAAGGAGCAGGGTTATTGGGTCTCTCTCAGCTTTCTTTTCTCCATTATCAGATTGTGAATGGCTTAGTGTCCTGTTAATGAGCCCAAAGCTCAACACCTCATGCTTCACTAAATGACTCAGCGTATAACTTTTAATTCCCAGCAATCTTGCCTACTTAATACATATCACACAATACACAATAATATATTATTTCCCCACAAATTAATTCATGTATTGTAATAACATTCATTCCCATAAATTATTAATCAAATTTAAATAATTGTACACTTATAATCATGTATAAAAATTTCTTCACTAATTATGAAATTAAATTTCATAATTAAAATAAACTCTTATAATGGAACAAATCAATCAATATTTATTCCATTAATTATTTAATTAGCTCATTTAAACTTTATAATTAAATTTTTCCTTACTTCCTTCCATAAATTATTTATGTTACATTATAGTAACATGATTCTCATTATTAACTAATTAAAAGAAAATACTCGTAACTTTCTTTATTCAATTAATCAATATGAATATTTTAATTCACCAATTTTTTTCAAATAGTGAACTAGTTATCTCATTCCATATTAATTTATATTCATTTGGCATAATATAATATATTAAGCCATTACATAAATATATTACATTATGTGTAATATATTTGAAATAATGAATTTAATTAACTCCTTCATATTTATTAAAACAAAGATACTTACATTAATTCACTATTTGAATTAAGTGACTTAATCACGTCATTTATGAAATTTAATTCATAACAATCTCATTGCCATTCAAGGCTTATTATTACAACTGAATCTCAATTAATCAATATTAATTAATTGATCTTCTTCACTTCCATAATTCATTTCGTAATGAACTCAACTAAATAATTTAATAGTGTAATTAACTATTAATTCCTATTTTAATAATTATGAAAAATCCGGGTTGTCACAGATTTAATGAAGTGAATACACTTACTCATGAAATTTAATTCATAGCGAATTCATTACAAGACTTCATAATCAAATAATCTCATTTCATAATATAATTTAATTTAATCCCCATTTATTAAATACTTCTAACCATGCATTTATTTACACTATATTCCTATTAAAATAATTTAATATTATAAATTATTTTAATTTGCTCATTAATAGATACTAAAATTTTGTATCTTTAAAGCTATCCGTCTCTTTAAATAAATTGATTCTCACAATTTGTTTCAAATTAAAACAAATATATAATGTATTCAATTATTTTCTTTTCTTTCTATAAATTATTCTCTCACAATTTGTTTAACTATAGCAAATATAATAATATATTCACTATATTACATAACATGCGTACATTTCACCCAATAAAATGGAGGTTATTTAATACCACCAATTTACTATATTAAAATAATTTAATATTATAAATTATTTTAATAATTTCCTTCATCATAAACTATACTCATCTCATTTCTTCTTAGTAAATTGATTCTACAATTTATTTACATGAAATAATAAATATATAATAATAATTTATTTTTATTTTTTTATTCACAAAAATCATATATTGCAAAGTATGTATTAACTTATGCAATATAATATCACGTCACATACCACCAAATAAAAATTTTATTTATTAACTTCTTATTTTTAATATTTTCTGAAAATTCGGGTTATTACATTCTTCCCTTCTTATAAGGATTTCGTCCCCGAAATCACAATACCGAACCTTAATTACACGGTTCACATCTCCTTTCAACATTCTGTATCGTTAAATAATCTCAACACGTCGTGTTAACATAGGTGTTATATTACCTAGTTCCTCCACTTTCTCAACAACTCTTTATAGGTTTTTATTACATAACCGTTATTAACTCGATACACCCCGAGTATTACCAGTCTTAACCCATCAACATCCTTTTCTAAGGATCAAGGCAATCAAACTTATGATTTACTAAACTCATAAACTCTCGGGATATCACATTCACCCCTTCTTCTAAGAATTTTGTCCTTGAAATCTCAATTCATTAGTCTTCGTTCATTCGATTCATTGAATTCACTCATTGAGTTCTATGACAAACTTTCTCTTCTAGAGATCATTCCGAAATCATCGTACGTTTCGTACATCTCTTCTCTTTTTTTCTTTCATTACGCTATTCTTTCTCAAGAATACTTCTAGACTTGTCGCATTTCACGACTACTTCTTTTCTAAGAACATCATCCCCTTCTATATTCAATTACCAGAATTGAAATTCTCCACAATTGATCAATAATTGTGAAGCAATATAAATAATTCAAGAATTTCGACGATTCGCTTAGGAATAACTTTCTGTATCATCTTACTGGTCATATAAACCAAAATATTCTTTTTTGAAAAGGTTTAAACAGAAATTTATCTGTAAACCGTTCTGTCTTACAGGCACGTAGGTGATCAGCCTGTTATGCCCTGTGTTGATCAGTGCTATCTACAGGAACGACATTTACGTTCATCGTCACCGCTATTCAGCGCAAACAGAATTTCCCAATTCAGGGTTGTTCTGTGTTGATCAACACTATCTGTGTGGCCACCATTCGGCGCCAATTGAACGATATTCATTCATCTGTGCCACCATTTGGTGCTAAATTTTTTTTTTTCCCAATTCAGGGATTTTCATACAAAATCTGGAGTCCAAACCAAATCAATTTAGTTGGACAATTCAAAATCGATATCTGAATCTGTGTCTAGCCGATTCAAAAAGGCACTTGACACTTCTTGATTTACTAAAATACTGAAAATCATTTTATGACGCATAGTACCCGCACTGTTTTCAGCAGTCCGTTGAGAATGTCGTCATTAATTTTATGATTTCGTCATACTACATCATACCATAGTGGGCTGACGATCTTTAGATCACATCCAACACTAGGTTAATTCTGCATTAATGACTCCATCATCTGTCATTCTACACTAGGTTCCATGATGCATTGATGACTATTTAAAAATACATTTTGATATTTTAAATCATTTTTGTCTAGCCGAAACAAATAGCGTAGACTCTTCTTTAAACAGTGTGAAACATTGAAAAATTATTTTTGGTGTTATCATGCAACAACAGGTAACGATGTGATAATGGCTCAAAGTCCATCTACACACCCTTGTCACCTTGTTTTAAGGATAACAAAAATTTTATTTTTATTTTTTAAAGGCACATCAGTGCGAATTTAGCTTGATGTCAAAAATTTCGAAGTCTAGCATAGCTAGAAGATTTGGAATACTTATGCCTCCACCATCAACTTCAATTTCTCCAATGATCCATTGCTTAATAATTCTATCTATTTCTTTCATCCTTAAAGCTTACTATCCTAAAAAAAATCCTCAATTCTTCATGCACAACTTTTCTATACCCCAATATAGTTCATCAAACATACCACACGTTATGAGTTCAGGAACTTACCACAATCATATGGGTGTAGGAACTTATCCTAGTCAGACCAAAGATGTCCATTCGCTGAGGGGTTCCACCATACGATTATGAGTCATGAACTTACCATAAGTATGAGTTTAAAGAACTCGCACCTAATCTTAATATTCTCTAACTATCAAATATAAATATGAGAAAAGAATCACCTTCTCGTTATACGTATAGTGATAGCGCGACACCAGGTTTCAATGATTATCAATATAGGAAGCTAAGGGGTTGTCGAACCAACTCGGCCACTAATCAATATAGGAAGCTGAGCGGTTGTTAAACCACGGACAAATCCCGTCCCATACCAGGATTTGTTCAACTCAACCACTATATTAATATAGGAAGCTAAGTGATTTTCAAACCAAGCACAAATTCCCGTCCCATACCAGGAATTGTACAACTCAGCCACTAACATGAGTCCTCAATTGAAAACCCACATAATTCTAGCTTTCACTTTTCTCAATACAAATTTTCTTTAATCTGTATCTTAGCATTTACCACTCTTTCCTGAGTTTACAACGTATAATTTCATAGTACATTCTCTTTATAGCGTCAGGCTATAACTTCTTAACATGTCATATGTTATTCAACAATGTAATCTGATCATGTTGTGATCTTATTCTGTAATCGTGTTATATTACGATTCTTTCTTATTCAATGATCGTTTCATTGGTACGATCTTCTTATCCTCTTCCAATCATATTCTTTTATGATTATTCAAATCAGGTGTTCCCTGATCCTTAAGCTTTTACCAAGATTCTTCTTGGAATCTTCTTCTAATCTTATAGACATCGTCTATTTATTATCACTTTTCAATGTATACTACTGGAGTCAGGTAACTCCAGATTCTTTTCTTTATAACTTGACAAGATTCTTCTTTGAATCTTATTTATCTTCTTCTTTACTCAATAATGAATTTCCAAAATTCATTTCTTAGCACTTAAACTCTATTTGAGTTTATTCCTCATCCTTATCTCTGCGGTTATAGCCTAAGGTACCCCTACCTAAGGTTTATAACCTACAGCTCTGATACCAACTGTAACGCCCCCAAAATCGGGACCAATTTAATCCATAATTAGGACTAATCTTAATCCCGACCTTGTGTGTTAAAACTATCTTGTTCTAGTTTTAAAACATTATACTTAGATAAAATAATAGCTGAAAATGTGGATAATTAAATTTTTTTTAAAATTTTTTTTTTTCTTTCTATATCTTTATTTCTGTTCCCTGAATCGCAACCTTTATGATTATGAATCGAAGTAAATATGAGTATACATGACTCAATTCTACATTCGAATTATCTCTATATAGTATTATCACTATACAACTTTATATTACAAAGCAATCACCACAATACAATCTCATTTCGAAATAAACATTCCTTATTTATTAAATATTTCAAACTGTACATATCTATCAATTACATCTATCAACTTAGTTCTATACAACTTTTAATTCAAGAAAAATGAAATCCTTCGCATATCTTCTAATCCTTATCGTCCAGATATTCAGAAATATCCCATCATATCATTAACCTGCAAAAAGTTTATTTTTGCAAGATTGAGCTCGACAGCTCAGCAAATCCAACAGTTTTCATGCTTCACGTAGCACATAATTTCATGCTCAGTTCATTCATTATAATCATTCGACTATGTATATCATGCATGCATTATAACTCTAAACAATGCGATTTTATATGCTTAATATATATCACATATCACATATAGATTGAGTCCCATAACTCAATCAACTTAGTCATAATTTGACTTTCATAATTCATAGCGCATCGTATGAAATTTAGCATGCTTCTGGAGATTTCATTTATAATGCGATAAAGATTACATATAATCAATATCAAATTCATATATCACAAAAGAACTGAAAGACTTGCCTTTCGTTGTATTCACTATCACTTGTAGTCGTTCACGCTATTGCTTATACTCGTTTACGTGAATTTGTAACTTTATCGTCTCTCGTAACACCTATGTAATATAAATAGAATTATCACATAGCTGACACACAATGCGTTTTACGAATTTTATTCAAAATTCGTACATTCTAAATTAATATTTCAAATCTTTAATTTTAACCAAATTGGATTTAATATTCCAAATATAGGTTAATTTATATTTTAAATTACAGTCCATATAACCAATTTAAGCTTCACCAAAATTAGGATTAAACATATAACCACATAACATATAAAATATGTCCAATACTTTCATAAAACTAATAAATATAGTTCTTTTTTATATATATTTTTAAGAACATACTTATTATATTTAATAAATTCATAGCATTCATTTGTTTTCTAACAACACTTCTTTTACATAAATTGCACATTCACATATTAATAACTTATAATTTTCATGAATGAAGTAATATCCTCCGTGAGCTTCATACTTCTATACCATGTTGAATACATTTTACTTCTATATTATATTAAATACATTTGAGAATAGCATGATGCATCATAAACATTGACGATATTTCTCGTATAAATTATTACATTAGTAATTGATTCATGAACTTAATCTTTATACATTTGGTTTCTTAAGGGACCATTCCCTCTTAAAATAACTACATCCTTCCCTGAAAAAGATTACCCATTTAGACCTCAAACTTTTTAAGGAAGTCTTAACTATATCACTACCATCAGTCACATTTAAATTTAATTCAATACCAAAAGATTTAAATATAGCTTCAAAAGTAGATTCTTTTAATATTCAATCCCATAAAAGGAAAACGAACACTTAATTTAGGAGTCAAGCCCCTAATCACTTAATTCTGAAGAACTATTGACCAACTCAGTATTTAACTTGAGCTCAGCCACTACTCAATGTTTGCTGAAGAGTAATATCAAATATATAAAATCCATCAAATTCTCTGCCTTTATCCATAAAAGAAACTGCACTACAAAATGGGATTTAAAAATTGTCTTTAATTTCTTTGATATAAGAAACCAATACAACCTATTCCAGTAAATAAAAAAAAAACTAATACTCAAACAATTTCTATGAATTAGATGAGAAAGGTGTTTTACCCGGTTTTTGAAAATTTGGTTGATTGATTCTTTGCATAATCTAAATCGAACTCTTTCTTCCATGAATTTGTTCTGAACTTCCTTAAATTCCCCAACTAGAATCCTTCTTCTCTTGACTTGCCATCAATTTGTATAAATTTTGGTATGAATTTTGGGTAAAATTTATGGACTCATGTATTAAGCTTAAGAACTGTTTTGGGACGGAAGTGAAGGAGCAGGGTTATTGGGTCTCTCTCAGCTTTCTTTTCTCCATTATCAGATTGTGAATGGCTTAGTGTCCTGTTAATGAGCCCAAAGCTCAACACCTCATGCTTCACTAAATGACTCAGCGTATAACTTTTAATTCCCAGCAATCTTGCCTACTTAATACATATCACACAATACACAATAATATATTATTTCCCCACAAATTAATTCATGTATTGTAATAACATTCATTCCCATAAATTATTAATCAAATTTAAATAATTGTACACTTATAATCATGTATAAAAATTTCTTCACTAATTATGAAATTAAATTTCATAATTAAAATAAACTCTTATAATGGAACAAATCAATCAATATTTATTCCATTAATTATTTAATTAGCTCATTTAAACTTTATAATTAAATTTTTCCTTACTTCCTTCCATAAATTATTTATGTTACATTATAGTAACATGATTCTCATTATTAACTAATTAAAAGAAAATACTCGTAACTTTCTTTATTCAATTAATCAATATGAATATTTTAATTCACCAATTTTTTTCAAATAGTGAACTAGTTATCTCATTCCATATTAATTTATATTCATTTGGCATAATATAATATATTAAGCCATTACATAAATATATTACATTATGTGTAATATATTTGAAATAATGAATTTAATTAACTCCTTCATATTTATTAAAACAAAGATACTTACATTAATTCACTATTTGAATTAAGTGACTTAATCACGTCATTTATGAAATTTAATTCATAACAATCTCATTGCCATTCAAGGCTTATTATTACAACTGAATCTCAATTAATCAATATTAATTAATTGATCTTCTTCACTTCCATAATTCATTTCGTAATGAACTCAACTAAATAATTTAATAGTGTAATTAACTATTAATTCCTATTTTAATAATTATGAAAAATCCGGGTTGTCACAGATTTAATGAAGTGAATACACTTACTCATGAAATTTAATTCATAGCGAATTCATTACAAGACTTCATAATCAAATAATCTCATTTCATAATATAATTTAATTTAATCCCCATTTATTAAATACTTCTAACCATGCATTTATTTACACTATATTCCTATTAAAATAATTTAATATTATAAATTATTTTAATTTGCTCATTAATAGATACTAAAATTTTGTATCTTTAAAGCTATCCGTCTCTTTAAATAAATTGATTCTCACAATTTGTTTCAAATTAAAACAAATATATAATGTATTCAATTATTTTCTTTTCTTTCTATAAATTATTCTCTCACAATTTGTTTAACTATAGCAAATATAATAATATATTCACTATATTACATAACATGCGTACATTTCACCCAATAAAATGGAGGTTATTTAATACCACCAATTTACTATATTAAAATAATTTAATATTATAAATTATTTTAATAATTTCCTTCATCATAAACTATACTCATCTCATTTCTTCTTAGTAAATTGATTCTACAATTTATTTACATGAAATAATAAATATATAATAATAATTTATTTTTATTTTTTTATTCACAAAAATCATATATTGCAAAGTATGTATTAACTTATGCAATATAATATCACGTCACATACCACCAAATAAAAATTTTATTTATTAACTTCTTATTTTTAATATTTTCTGAAAATTCGGGTTATTACATTCTTCCCTTCTTATAAGGATTTCGTCCCCGAAATCACAATACCGAACCTTAATTACACGGTTCACATCTCCTTTCAACATTCTGTATCGTTAAATAATCTCAACACGTCGTGTTAACATAGGTGTTATATTACCTAGTTCCTCCACTTTCTCAACAACTCTTTATAGGTTTTTATTACATAACCGTTATTAACTCGATACACCCCGAGTATTACCAGTCTTAACCCATCAACATCCTTTTCTAAGGATCAAGGCAATCAAACTTATGATTTACTAAACTCATAAACTCTCGGGATATCACATTCACCCCTTCTTCTAAGAATTTTGTCCTTGAAATCTCAATTCATTAGTCTTCGTTCATTCGATTCATTGAATTCACTCATTGAGTTCTATGACAAACTTTTTCTTCTAGAGATCATTCCGAAATCATCGTACGTTTCGTACATCTCTTCTCTTTTTTTCTTTCATTACGCTATTCTTTCTCAAGAATACTTCTAGACTTGTCGCATTTCACGACTACTTCTTTTCTAAGAACATCATCCCCTTCTATATTCAATTACCAGAATTGAAATTCTCCACAATTGATCAATAATTGTGAAGCAATATAAATAATTCAAGAATTTCGACGATTCGCTTAGGAATAACTTTCTGTATCATCTTACTGGTCATATAAACCAAAATATTCTTTTTTGAAAAGGTTTAAACAGAAATTTATCTGTAAACCGTTCTGTCTTACAGGCACGTAGGTGATCAGCCTGTTATGCCCTGTGTTGATCAGTGCTATCTACAGGAACGACATTTACGTTCATCGTCACCGCTATTCAGCGCAAACAGAATTTCCCAATTCAGGGTTGTTCTGTGTTGATCAACACTATCTGTGTGGCCACCATTCGGCGCCAATTGAACGATATTCATTCATCTGTGCCACCATTTGGTGCTAAATTTTTTTTTTTTTCCCAATTCAGGGATTTTCATACAAAATCTGGAGTCCAAACCAAATCAATTTAGTTGGACAATTCAAAATCGATATCTGAATCTGTGTCTAGCCGATTCAAAAAGGCACTTGACACTTCTTGATTTACTAAAATACTGAAAATCATTTTATGACGCATAGTACCGCACTGTTTTCAGCAGTCCGTTGAGAATGTCGTCATTAATTTTATGATTTCGTCATACTACATCATACCATAGTGGGCTGACGATCTTTAGATCACATCCAACACTAGGTTAATTCTGCATTAATGACTCCATCATCTGTCATTCTACACTAGGTTCCATGATGCATTGATGACTATTTAAAAATACATTTTGATATTTTAAATCATTTTTGTCTAGCCGAAACAAATAGCGTAGACTCTTCTTTAAACAGTGTGAAACATTGAAAAATTATTTTTGGTGTTATCATGCAACAACAGGTAACGATGTGATAATGGCTCAAAGTCCATCTACACACCCTTGTCACCTTGTTTTAAGGATAACAAAAATTTTATTTTTATTTTTTAAAGGCACATCAGTGCGAATTTAGCTTGATGTCAAAAATTTCGAAGTCTAGCATAGCTAGAAGATTTGGAATACTTATGCCTCCACCATCAACTTCAATTTCTCCAATGATCAATTGCTTAATAATTCTATCTATTTCTTTCATCCTTAAAGCTTACTATCCTAAAAAAAATCCTCAATTCTTCATGCACAACTTTTCTATACCCCAATATAGTTCATCAAACATACCACACGTTATGAGTTCAGGAACTTACCACAATCATATGGGTGTAGGAACTTATCCTAGTCAGACCAAAGATGTCCATTCGCTGAGGGGTTCCACCATACGATTATGAGTCATGAACTTACCATAAGTATGAGTTTAAAGAACTCGCACCTAATCTTAATATTCTCTAACTATCAAATATAAATATGAGAAAAGAATCACCTTCTCGTTATACGTATAGTGATAGCGCGACACCAGGTTTCAATGATTATCAATATAGGAAGCTAAGGGGTTGTCGAACCAACTCGGCCACTAATCAATATAGGAAGCTGAGCGGTTGTTAAACTACGGACAAATCCCGTCCCATACCAGGATTTGTTCAACTCAACCACTATATTAATATAGGAAGCTAAGTGATTTTCAAACCAAGCACAAATTCCCGTCCCATACCAGGAATTGTACAACTCAGCCACTAACATGAGTCCTCAATTGAAAACCCACATAATTCTAGCTTTCACTTTTCTCAATACAAATTTTCTTTAATCTGTATCTTAGCATTTACCACTCTTTCCTGAGTTTACAACGTATAATTTCATAATACATTCTCTTTATAGCGTCAGGCTATAACTTCTTAACATGTCATATGTTATTCAACAATGTAATCTGATCATGTTGTGATCTTATTCTGTAATCGTGTTATATTACGATTCTTTCTTATTCAATGATCGTTTCATTGGTACGATCTTCTTATCCTCTTCCAATCATATTCTTTTATGATTATTCAAATCAGGTGTTCCCTGATCCTTAAGCTTTTACCAAGATTCTTCTTGGAATCTTCTTCTAATCTTATAGACATCGTCTATTTATTATCACTTTTCAATGTATACTACTGGAGTCAGGTAACTCCAGATTCTTTTCTTTATAACTTGACAAGATTCTTCTTTGAATCTTATTTATCTTCTTCTTTACTCAATAATGAATTTCCAAAATTCATTTCTTAGCACTTAAACTCTATTTGAGTTTATTCCTCATCCTTATCTCTGCGGTTATAGCCTAAGGTACCCCTACCTAAGGTTTATAACCTACAGCTCTGATACCAACTGTAACGCCCCCAAAATCGGGACCAATTTAATCCATAATTAGGACTAATCTTAATCCCGACCTTGTGTGTTAAAACTATCTTGTTCTAGTTTTAAAACATTATACTTAGATAAAATAATAGCTGAAAATGTGGATAATTAAATTTTTTTTAAAATTTTTTTTTTCTTTCTATATCTTTATTTCTGTTCCCTGAATCGCAACCTTTATGATTATGAATCGAAGTAAATATGAGTATACATGACTCAATTCTACATTCGAATTATCTCTATATAGTATTATCACTATACAACTTTATATTACAAAGCAATCACCACAATACAATCTCATTTCGAAATAAACATTCCTTATTTATTAAATATTTCAAACTGTACATATCTATCAATTACATCTATCAACTTAGTTCTATACAACTTTTAATTCAAGAAAAATGAAATCCTTCGCATATCTTCTAATCCTTATCGTCCAGATATTCAGAAATATCCCATCATATCATTAACCTGCAAAAAGTTTATTTTTGCAAGATTGAGCTCGACAGCTCAGCAAATCCAACAGTTTTCATGCTTCACGTAGCACATAATTTCATGCTCAGTTCATTCATTATAATCATTCGACTATGTATATCATGCATGCATTATAACTCTAAACAATGCGATTTTATATGCTTAATATATATCACATATCACATATAGATTGAGTCCCATAACTCAATCAACTTAGTCATAATTTGACTTTCATAATTCATAGCGCATCGTATGAAATTTAGCATGCTTCTGGAGATTTCATTTATAATGCGATAAAGATTACATATAATCAATATCAAATTCATATATCACAAAAGAACTGAAAGACTTGCCTTTCGTTGTATTCACTATCACTTGTAGTCGTTCACGCTATTGCTTATACTCGTTTACGTGAATTTGTAACTTTATCGTCTCTCGTAACACCTATGTAATATAAATAGAATTATCACATAGCTGACACACAATGCGTTTTACGAATTTTATTCAAAATTCGTACATTCTAAATTAATATTTCAAATCTTTAATTTTAACCAAATTGGATTTAATATTCCAAATATAGGTTAATTTATATTTTAAATTACAGTCCATATAACCAATTTAAGCTTCACCAAAATTAGGATTAAACATATAACCACATAACATATAAAATATGTCCAATACTTTCATAAAACTAATAAATATAGTTCTTTTTTATATATATTTTTAAGAACATACTTATTATATTTAATAAATTCATAGCATTCATTTGTTTTCTAACAACACTTCTTTTACATAAATTGCACATTCACATATTAATAACTTATAATTTTCATGAATGAAGTAATATCCTCCGTGAGCTTCATACTTCTATACCATGTTGAATACATTTTACTTCTATATTATATTAAATACATTTGAGAATAGCATGATGCATCATAAACATTGACGATATTTCTCGTATAAATTATTACATTAGTAATTGATTCATGAACTTAATCTTTATACATTTGGTTTCTTAAGGGACCATTCCCTCTTAAAATAACTACATCCTTCCCTGAAAAAGATTACCCATTTAGACCTCAAACTTTTTAAGGAAGTCTTAACTATATCACTACCATCAGTCACATTTAAATTTAATTCAATACCAAAAGATTTAAATATAGCTTCAAAAGTAGATTCTTTTAATATTCAATCCCATAAAAGGAAAACGAACACTTAATTTAGGAGTCAAGCCCCTAATCACTTAATTCTGAAGAACTATTGACCAACTCAGTATTTAACTTGAGCTCAGCCACTACTCAATGTTTGCTGAAGAGTAATATCAAATATATAAAATCCATCAAATTCTCTGCCTTTATCCATAAAAGAAACTGCACTACAAAATGGGATTTAAAAATTGTCTTTAATTTCTTTGATATAAGAAACCAATACAACCTATTCCAGTAAATAAAAAAAACTAATACTCAAACAATTTCTATGAATTAGATGAGAAAGGTGTTTTACCCGGTTTTTGAAAATTTGGTTGATTGATTCTTTGCATAATCTAAATCGAACTCTTTCTTCCATGAATTTGTTCTGAACTTCCTTAAATTCCCCAACTAGAATCCTTCTTCTCTTGACTTGCCATCAATTTGTATAAATTTTGGTATGAATTTTGGGTAAAATTTATGGACTCATGTATTAAGCTTAAGAACTGTTTTGGGACGGAAGTGAAGGAGCAGGGTTATTGGGTCTCTCTCAGCTTTCTTTTCTCCATTATCAGATTGTGAATGGCTTAGTGTCCTGTTAATGAGCCCAAAGCTCAACACCTCATGCTTCACTAAATGACTCAGCGTATAACTTTTAATTCCCAGCAATCTTGCCTACTTAATACATATCACACAATACACAATAATATATTATTTCCCCACAAATTAATTCATGTATTGTAATAACATTCATTCCCATAAATTATTAATCAAATTTAAATAATTGTACACTTATAATCATGTATAAAAATTTCTTCACTAATTATGAAATTAAATTTCATAATTAAAATAAACTCTTATAATGGAACAAATCAATCAATATTTATTCCATTAATTATTTAATTAGCTCATTTAAACTTTATAATTAAATTTTTCCTTACTTCCTTCCATAAATTATTTATGTTACATTATAGTAACATGATTCTCATTATTAACTAATTAAAAGAAAATACTCGTAACTTTCTTTATTCAATTAATCAATATGAATATTTTAATTCACCAATTTTTTTCAAATAGTGAACTAGTTATCTCATTCCATATTAATTTATATTCATTTGGCATAATATAATATATTAAGCCATTACATAAATATATTACATTATGTGTAATATATTTGAAATAATGAATTTAATTAACTCCTTCATATTTATTAAAACAAAGATACTTACATTAATTCACTATTTGAATTAAGTGACTTAATCACGTCATTTATGAAATTTAATTCATAACAATCTCATTGCCATTCAAGGCTTATTATTACAACTGAATCTCAATTAATCAATATTAATTAATTGATCTTCTTCACTTCCATAATTCATTTCGTAATGAACTCAACTAAATAATTTAATAGTGTAATTAACTATTAATTCCTATTTTAATAATTATGAAAAATCCGGGTTGTCACAGATTTAATGAAGTGAATACACTTACTCATGAAATTTAATTCATAGCGAATTCATTACAAGACTTCATAATCAAATAATCTCATTTCATAATATAATTTAATTTAATCCCCATTTATTAAATACTTCTAACCATGCATTTATTTACACTATATTCCTATTAAAATAATTTAATATTATAAATTATTTTAATTTGCTCATTAATAGATACTAAAATTTTGTATCTTTAAAGCTATCCGTCTCTTTAAATAAATTGATTCTCACAATTTGTTTCAAATTAAAACAAATATATAATGTATTCAATTATTTTCTTTTCTTTCTATAAATTATTCTCTCACAATTTGTTTAACTATAGCAAATATAATAATATATTCACTATATTACATAACATGCGTACATTTCACCCAATAAAATGGAGGTTATTTAATACCACCAATTTACTATATTAAAATAATTTAATATTATAAATTATTTTAATAATTTCCTTCATCATAAACTATACTCATCTCATTTCTTCTTAGTAAATTGATTCTACAATTTATTTACATGAAATAATAAATATATAATAATAATTTATTTTTATTTTTTTATTCACAAAAATCATATATTGCAAAGTATGTATTAACTTATGCAATATAATATCACGTCACATACCACCAAATAAAAATTTTATTTATTAACTTCTTATTTTTAATATTTTCTGAAAATTCGGGTTATTACATTCTTCCCTTCTTATAAGGATTTCGTCCCCGAAATCACAATACCGAACCTTAATTACACGGTTCACATCTCCTTTCAACATTCTGTATCGTTAAATAATCTCAACACGTCGTGTTAACATAGGTGTTATATTACCTAGTTCCTCCACTTTCTCAACAACTCTTTATAGGTTTTTATTACATAACCGTTATTAACTCGATACACCCCGAGTATTACCAGTCTTAACCCATCAACATCCTTTTCTAAGGATCAAGGCAATCAAACTTATGATTTACTAAACTCATAAACTCTCGGGATATCACATTCACCCCTTCTTCTAAGAATTTTGTCCTTGAAATCTCAATTCATTAGTCTTCGTTCATTCGATTCATTGAATTCACTCATTGAGTTCTATGACAAACTTTCTCTTCTAGAGATCATTCCGAAATCATCGTACGTTTCGTACATCTCTTCTCTTTTTTTCTTTCATTACGCTATTCTTTCTCAAGAATACTTCTAGACTTGTCGCATTTCACGACTACTTCTTTTCTAAGAACATCATCCCCTTCTATATTCAATTACCAGAATTGAAATTCTCCACAATTGATCAATAATTGTGAAGCAATATAAATAATTCAAGAATTTCGACGATTCGCTTAGGAATAACTTTCTGTATCATCTTACTGGTCATATAAACCAAAATATTCTTTTTTGAAAAGGTTTAAACAGAAATTTATCTGTAAACCGTTCTGTCTTACAGGCACGTAGGTGATCAGCCTGTTATGCCCTGTGTTGATCAGTGCTATCTACAGGAACGACATTTACGTTCATCGTCACCGCTATTCAGCGCAAACAGAATTTCCCAATTCAGGGTTGTTCTGTGTTGATCAACACTATCTGTGTGGCCACCATTCGGCGCCAATTGAACGATATTCATTCATCTGTGCCACCATTTGGTGCTAAATTTTTTTTTTTCCCAATTCAGGGATTTTCATACAAAATCTGGAGTCCAAACCAAATCAATTTAGTTGGACAATTCAAAATCGATATCTGAATCTGTGTCTAGCCGATTCAAAAAGGCACTTGACACTTCTTGATTTACTAAAATACTGAAAATCATTTTATGACGCATAGTACCGCACTGTTTTCAGCAGTCCGTTGAGAATGTCGTCATTAATTTTATGATTTCGTCATACTACATCATACCATAGTGGGCTGACGATCTTTAGATCACATCCAACACTAGGTTAATTCTGCATTAATGACTCCATCATCTGTCATTCTACACTAGGTTCCATGATGCATTGATGACTATTTAAAAATACATTTTGATATTTTAAATCATTTTTGTCTAGCCGAAACAAATAGCGTAGACTCTTCTTTAAACAGTGTGAAACATTGAAAAATTATTTTTGGTGTTATCATGCAACAACAGGTAACGATGTGATAATGGCTCAAAGTCCATCTACACACCCTTGTCACCTTGTTTTAAGGATAACAAAAATTTTATTTTTATTTTTTAAAGGCACATCAGTGCGAATTTAGCTTGATGTCAAAAATTTCGAAGTCTAGCATAGCTAGAAGATTTGGAATACTTATGCCTCCACCATCAACTTCAATTTCTCCAATGATCAATTGCTTAATAATTCTATCTATTTCTTTCATCCTTAAAGCTTACTATCCTAAAAAAAATCCTCAATTCTTCATGCACAACTTTTCTATACCCCAATATAGTTCATCAAACATACCACACGTTATGAGTTCAGGAACTTACCACAATCATATGGGTGTAGGAACTTATCCTAGTCAGACCAAAGATGTCCATTCGCTGAGGGGTTCCACCATACGATTATGAGTCATGAACTTACCATAAGTATGAGTTTAAAGAACTCGCACCTAATCTTAATATTCTCTAACTATCAAATATAAATATGAGAAAAGAATCACCTTCTCGTTATACGTATAGTGATAGCGCGACACCAGGTTTCAATGATTATCAATATAGGAAGCTAAGGGGTTGTCGAACCAACTCGGCCACTAATCAATATAGGAAGCTGAGCGGTTGTTAAACCACGGACAAATCCCGTCCCATACCAGGATTTGTTCAACTCAACCACTATATTAATATAGGAAGCTAAGTGATTTTCAAACCAAGCACAAATTCCCGTCCCATACCAGGAATTGTACAACTCAGCCACTAACATGAGTCCTCAATTGAAAACCCACATAATTCTAGCTTTCACTTTTCTCAATACAAATTTTCTTTAATCTGTATCTTAGCATTTACCACTCTTTCCTGAGTTTACAACGTATAATTTCATAGTACATTCTCTTTATAGCGTCAGGCTATAACTTCTTAACATGTCATATGTTATTCAACAATGTAATCTGATCATGTTGTGATCTTATTCTGTAATCGTGTTATATTACGATTCTTTCTTATTCAATGATCGTTTCATTGGTACGATCTTCTTATCCTCTTCCAATCATATTCTTTTATGATTATTCAAATCAGGTGTTCCCTGATCCTTAAGCTTTTACCAAGATTCTTCTTGGAATCTTCTTCTAATCTTATAGACATCGTCTATTTATTATCACTTTTCAATGTATACTACTGGAGTCAGGTAACTCCAGATTCTTTTCTTTATAACTTGACAAGATTCTTCTTTGAATCTTATTTATCTTCTTCTTTACTCAATAATGAATTTCCAAAATTCATTTCTTAGCACTTAAACTCTATTTGAGTTTATTCCTCATCCTTATCTCTGCGGTTATAGCCTAAGGTACCCCTACCTAAGGTTTATAACCTACAGCTCTGATACCAACTGTAACGCCCTCAAAATCGGGACCAATTTAATCCATAATTAGGACTAATCTTAATCCCGACCTTGTGTGTTAAAACTATCTTGTTCTAGTTTTAAAACATTATACTTAGATAAAATAATAGCTGAAAATGTGGATAATTAAATTTTTTTTAAAATTTTTTTTTTCTTTCTATATCTTTATTTCTGTTCCCTGAATCGCAACCTTTATGATTATGAATCGAAGTAAATATGAGTATACATGACTCAATTCTACATTCGAATTATCTCTATATAGTATTATCACTATACAACTTTATATTACAAAGCAATCACCACAATACAATCTCATTTCGAAATAAACATTCCTTATTTATTAAATATTTCAAACTGTACATATCTATCAATTACATCTATCAACTTAGTTCTATACAACTTTTAATTCAAGAAAAATGAAATCCTTCGCATATCTTCTAATCCTTATCGTCCAGATATTCAGAAATATCCCATCATATCATTAACCTGCAAAAAGTTTATTTTTGCAAGATTGAGCTCGACAGCTCAGCAAATCCAACAGTTTTCATGCTTCACGTAGCACATAATTTCATGCTCAGTTCATTCATTATAATCATTCGACTATGTATATCATGCATGCATTATAACTCTAAACAATGCGATTTTATATGCTTAATATATATCACATATCACATATAGATTGAGTCCCATAACTCAATCAACTTAGTCATAATTTGACTTTCATAATTCATAGCGCATCGTATGAAATTTAGCATGCTTCTGGAGATTTCATTTATAATGCGATAAAGATTACATATAATCAATATCAAATTCATATATCACAAAAGAACTGAAAGACTTGCCTTTCGTTGTATTCACTATCACTTGTAGTCGTTCACGCTATTGCTTATACTCGTTTACGTGAATTTGTAACTTTATCGTCTCTCGTAACACCTATGTAATATAAATAGAATTATCACATAGCTGACACACAATGCGTTTTACGAATTTTATTCAAAATTCGTACATTCTAAATTAATATTTCAAATCTTTAATTTTAACCAAATTGGATTTAATATTCCAAATATAGGTTAATTTATATTTTAAATTACAGTCCATATAACCAATTTAAGCTTCACCAAAATTAGGATTAAACATATAACCACATAACATATAAAATATGTCCAATACTTTCATAAAACTAATAAATATAGTTCTTTTTTATATATATTTTTAAGAACATACTTATTATATTTAATAAATTCATAGCATTCATTTGTTTTCTAACAACACTTCTTTTACATAAATTGCACATTCACATATTAATAACTTATAATTTTCATGAATGAAGTAATATCCTCCGTGAGCTTCATACTTCTATACCATGTTGAATACATTTTACTTCTATATTATATTAAATACATTTGAGAATAGCATGATGCATCATAAACATTGACGATATTTCTCGTATAAATTATTACATTAGTAATTGATTCATGAACTTAATCTTTATACATTTGGTTTCTTAAGGGACCATTCCCTCTTAAAATAACTACATCCTTCCCTGAAAAAGATTACCCATTTAGACCTCAAACTTTTTAAGGAAGTCTTAACTATATCACTACCATCAGTCACATTTAAATTTAATTCAATACCAAAAGATTTAAATATAGCTTCAAAAGTAGATTCTTTTAATATTCAATCCCATAAAAGGAAAACGAACACTTAATTTAGGAGTCAAGCCCCTAATCACTTAATTCTGAAGAACTATTGACCAACTCAGTATTTAACTTGAGCTCAGCCACTACTCAATGTTTGCTGAAGAGTAATATCAAATATATAAAATCCATCAAATTCTCTGCCTTTATCCATAAAAGAAACTGCACTACAAAATGGGATTTAAAAATTGTCTTTAATTTCTTTGATATAAGAAACCAATACAACCTATTCCAGTAAATAAAAAAAACTAATACTCAAACAATTTCTATGAATTAGATGAGAAAGGTGTTTTACCCGGTTTTTGAAAATTTGGTTGATTGATTCTTTGCATAATCTAAATCGAACTCTTTCTTCCATGAATTTGTTCTGAACTTCCTTAAATTCCCCAACTAGAATCCTTCTTCTCTTGACTTGCCATCAATTTGTATAAATTTTGGTATGAATTTTGGGTAAAATTTATGGACTCATGTATTAAGCTTAAGAACTGTTTTGGGACGGAAGTGAAGGAGCAGGGTTATTGGGTCTCTCTCAGCTTTCTTTTCTCCATTATCAGATTGTGAATGGCTTAGTGTCCTGTTAATGAGCCCAAAGCTCAACACCTCATGCTTCACTAAATGACTCAGCGTATAACTTTTAATTCCCAGCAATCTTGCCTACTTAATACATATCACACAATACACAATAATATATTATTTCCCCACAAATTAATTCATGTATTGTAATAACATTCATTCCCATAAATTATTAATCAAATTTAAATAATTGTACACTTATAATCATGTATAAAAATTTCTTCACTAATTATGAAATTAAATTTCATAATTAAAATAAACTCTTATAATGGAACAAATCAATCAATATTTATTCCATTAATTATTTAATTAGCTCATTTAAACTTTATAATTAAATTTTTCCTTACTTCCTTCCATAAATTATTTATGTTACATTATAGTAACATGATTCTCATTATTAACTAATTAAAAGAAAATACTCGTAACTTTCTTTATTCAATTAATCAATATGAATATTTTAATTCACCAATTTTTTTCAAATAGTGAACTAGTTATCTCATTCCATATTAATTTATATTCATTTGGCATAATATAATATATTAAGCCATTACATAAATATATTACATTATGTGTAATATATTTGAAATAATGAATTTAATTAACTCCTTCATATTTATTAAAACAAAGATACTTACATTAATTCACTATTTGAATTAAGTGACTTAATCACGTCATTTATGAAATTTAATTCATAACAATCTCATTGCCATTCAAGGCTTATTATTACAACTGAATCTCAATTAATCAATATTAATTAATTGATCTTCTTCACTTCCATAATTCATTTCGTAATGAACTCAACTAAATAATTTAATAGTGTAATTAACTATTAATTCCTATTTTAATAATTATGAAAAATCCGGGTTGTCACAGATTTAATTAAGTGAATAAACTTACTCATGAAATTTAATTCATAGCGAATTCATTACAAGACTTCATAATCAAATAATCTCATTTCATAATATAATTTAATTTAATCCCCATTTATTAAATACTTCTAACCATGCATTTATTTACACTATATTCCTATTAAAATAATTTAATATTATAAATTATTTTAATTTGCTCATTAATAGATACTAAAATTTTGTATCTTTAAAGCTATCCGTCTCTTTAAATAAATTGATTCTCACAATTTGTTTCAAATTAAAACAAATATATAATGTATTCAATTATTTTCTTTTCTTTCTATAAATTATTCTCTCACAATTTGTTTAACTATAGCAAATATAATAATATATTCACTATATTACATAACATGCGTACATTTCACCCAATAAAATGGAGGTTATTTAATACCACCAATTTACTATATTAAAATAATTTAATATTATAAATTATTTTAATAATTTCCTTCATCATAAACTATACTCATCTCATTTCTTCTTAGTAAATTGATTCTACAATTTATTTACATGAAATAATAAATATATAATAATAATTTATTTTTATTTTTTTATTCACAAAAATCATATATTGCAAAGTACGTATTAACTTATGCAATATAATATCACGTCACATACCACCAAATAAAAATTTTATTTATTAACTTCTTATTTTTAATATTTTCTGAAAATTCGGGTTATTACAAAGATAATGTCCCCATCGGACTCACACTCATACTCCTCCAAGATAATGACCCACGACGTTATTTTGTAGCTTAGTTATTAAAATAAAAATAATTGCAGTCCTAATTTCTCCGCCTAGGCCACGTTTAGGGGCCTAATTTCTCCGCTTTACCCGCCTAGGCCCTGCCTAATCTCCTAGAGGGATTTTTTTCCTGCCTTGGGCCTAAGCGAGGCACCAGGAGGGGCCTAGCACCTAGGCGTGATGCCATGGGGACCTAGCGCCTAGACGGGACTTAGGCGAGGATTTTTAGAACACTGATTATATGTATTAGTATACATTATATTATAATATTATATATGAATATATAATATTACTATATTATATTAATATAATATTATAGTATTATATATATATATATATATATATATATATATATATATATATATATATATATATACACACACACACACACTTAGTTAATTAATTAGTTTGGAATATTTTGATCGTTACATTCAATCAACCCCAATTGGTCTTTTAAGTCTTCTACGATTAGTACTTTGTAACAACCCAGCAATAACATTTTGCAAGTTGGCTGTAATTAATAATGCAGCATGGTGGGGTCCTCTGATATAACTCTTATCAACTACAAAATGTTGGTCAAGACAATAAGAATTGCATATGATATACTATTCTTTTTTTTTTGAGTGCTTGTACGGGGACCGGTCAATAGGACCGAAAATTTGATCGATCCATTATTTTTATTTTTTTATTTGGTTTTTCTTTTTTTTTAACTCTCAAAAAATTTATAATAATTATTTTAATTCAAATTTTTATAGAATCTAGGGATTTAGATGTAATTTGGATAAATATAAAAATAGAGTTGTATAGATTGTGCAACCCTATTTTTTTACATGTATCCAAATCACATATAAAAGACTGGATTCTATAAAAATTTGAGTTAGAATAAATATTATAAATTATTTGAGAGTCAAAAGGAAAAAAACCCAAAAAAATAAAAATAAAAAATTGGACCGGTCCAACAATTCTGTCCGCCTAGACTTATTCTTTTTTTTTTACTTGACTGATATACATATTAAAATCAGAATTTTTAGAATATTATAAAAAATAATATTTTCTCTCTCCTCGTAAGGATAATTTAATGATAAAAAATCTTGTACTTAAAAGGATGATAAAAACATTATATAAATTTTTATTTGAACAAAATTATCCTTGACTTACTATCATATTTATCTCAATAGTCAATCACTCAAATAATTAATTTTATTTTTACTCAAAATTCAATTAAATATATTAACCTATACAAATATCAATTAATCACGTTACTCGAGAATAAAAATATATTGAGAAAAAATATACAATTTCTTTTAATTTCTTTATTATCTTAATTTAATTTGTGTAAAAATTATATTTCCGTCCTCTTTTCTGGACGGACGGAGTAAGAATTTTACAACTCTACCGACTCCTCCCCAAGCAGACTGTCGGTCGGTAGGAATTCTTTTCACTTTTTACGACTACCAACTCCCCACTCACACACTCACACAAAGTGTCTTTTCACTCTCTCTCTCTCTCACTCAACAAGTCTACATGACTTGCCCAATTTGAGATCTACTAATCTCCAAATCTTGTGTTACTCCAAATCATACAGCTCTGTTCTAATTGGGTTTGTAATCTGTTGTATACTTTGTTCTGTTCTGGGTTTCAATGAGAGCGTCGTCCTCATCTTTTCCTTCAAGAAACCGTCCAAGGAACCACGACGTTTTCCTCAGCTTCAGAGGCGAGGATACTCGCATGGGTTTCACCGGTCATTTATATGATGCCTTGACTAGGCAAGGTATTAATACTTTTAGGGATGACGACAAGCTTCGGGTCGGAGACTTCATCAGGCCCGAGCTCTTAGAAGCAATCACAACATCAAGGTTTGGGATTGTGGTTCTGTCGAGTAATTATGCAACTTCAACATGGTGTTTGGAAGAAGTTGCATATATTGTTGATTGCATGGAAAAGATGGAGTTAATTGTTATTCCTGTTTTTTACCATGTGGATCCCTCTGATGTGCGGTATCAAAAGAACACTTTTGCGCAAGCCTTTGCCAAACATGAAACAAATAACAGATTTGAACCAGAGAAGGTGGAAACATGGAGAGCTGCTTTACGAAAAGTGGGTGGTATAAAAGGACCGCACGTACGAGGAACCCGGTAACTTTTTTTTCTTGTTATTCTTATACTATATTGCATAATTCTTTCTTATTCTGCCGAATTTATTCTTCCCTCTATGGAAACAGTGATATTCCCTCATTTCTCATAAAAGAGGTTATGCATGCTTCTAAAATGACGAATTTCATGATTCTTAATATAACCTAGGTAGAGATCAAAAATTCTTATGACCAATCGCATATAAATACACTCATGCCTAATCATTTGCAGGTGCGAGTCAGAAGCCATAACTGAAATTGTAAGAAGGATCTTTAAGGACTTGCAGGATACATTACCTAGGGATGCTACCAAAGGCCTAGTAGGAATAGAATCTCGAGTAGAGGAGTTGAAAAGTCTTTTGATTATGGAGTCTAATGATATTCGCTTCATAGGAATTTGTGGGATGAGTGGAATGGGGAAGACTACTCTTGCTGAAGTTGTCTATAAGGGAATTCGTAATCAATTTCAAGGCTATAGCTTTATTGGAAACATTAAGGACATTTCTAGGAAAAATGGCGGTGATCATCATTTATGTAAGTTACAACGGAAACTCCTTGTTGACATCTTGAAGGATGAGCATATACGTGTAAATAGTGTTGTTGAAGGAGTTGGCATGTTGCAGGAAAGATTACGTGGTTTGAGGATTATAATCGTTTTGGATGATGTAAATAACTATGAGCAATTAAAACTTTTGGCTGGGGAGCGTGAATGGTTTGGGCATGGTAGCAGAATTATCATGACAACAACAAATGAAGATTTATTGACAATACACAAAGTGGACGACAAATATAAGTGTGAGGGATTAAACTTTTTTGATGCCTCTAGACTTTTCAATTTGTCAGCCTTTAAGGAAGGACAACCAAAACAAGGTTATGAAAAGTTATCCAGTGATATCGTGGAACTTGCTGGTGGCCTTCCACTAGCTCTTAATGCTTTTGGTTCTCTTTTATTTGGTAAAGGAGAAGAATATTGGAGAGACACATTGGAGAAACTACGACAATTTCCAGAGGAAGAAGTTCTCCAAAGACTTGAAATTTGCTATGGTAGACTAGACAGAAACGAGCAGTATATATTCGTATATATTGCTTGCTTCTTAAAGGGGAGAGACCATGCGCTAGTAAACGATATACTAAAGAATATTGGTTTGCACCCTCTGCGCGGAATTGATATTCTCATTAACAGGTCTTTCATAACTATTAATTATGACGATACTGTGTGGATGCATGATCTACTACAACAAATGGGTTGGGAAGTTCTTCGTAAGGAATACCCCAGAAAGCCTGGAGAACGCATCGGGCTCAAGTGTCGTGAAGATATTGTTGATATATGCACATCCGAAGAAAAGGTCTGTGTAATGGTTTCTTACTAAACATCAACATATATAGTAATTATTTCATTGAGAAAAGTAAATAAATAATATTTTGAAAATTTACTTCAAATTTATGCCACTTATTCTTCTATCTTCATTATTCTAGGGAACAAAAGCAATTGAAATTATAAACCAGGAGCAGTATGGGGCTGAAGTGGAAAACTGCATTGGTCATCCTGAATCTTTCTCAAAGATGAAGAAACTTAAATTTCTCAGAATTAGTAATGTACTCTTTCCGGATGGTACTCTCGAGTATCTTTCCAATGATTTACGAATTCTTGAATGGTATGGATGTTCTTTAAAGTGTTTTCCACCAACATTTGGACCAAAACAAATTTATGAACTTGACATGCGTTCTAGTCGACTTGAAAAACTATGGGAGAAAGATATTGTGAGTGTTTTCTATACCATATACTCCCTCGGTTCCATGATATAAGATCAATATTGACTTTTGAATTATATTTGAGATATTTTAAAATTAAAATTGACATGATTAATTTGAGATTTAGACGATACAACTATGAAAAATTGTTAACAATCTAAGTAGTACCACTAATTAGAAGATTTATTGTTTTCAAAAGTTAAATACATCATACCAATTTTAAGTTTGAAAATATCTCAAATTAACTTTGAAAAGTCAATCTTGATCATATACTTTGGAACGGAGGGAGTATTATATTTCGGTAATGACTTTTACTGTGTATGATATACAATTCTTTTCTCTCCCTCAATCAATCAACAGGACATGCCCAATTTGAGATCTATTAATCTTTGTTGCTCAGAGGATTTGACTAAAATTCCAGACTTGACATCAACTCCAAATCTTGTGAAACTAAATCTCGAAGGCTGCACTAATTTGGTTGAGTTACACAAATCAATTCTTGTTCACAAAATGCTTAGTTACGTGAATCTGAAAGGGTGTAGAAATCTTCGAAGCCTTGGAAACAACATGGAAATGGATGGTCTTGAGGCTCTTCTTCTTTCTGGTTGTTCGAAACTTGAACATATTCCAGAATTTGGAGAAAACATGAAGCGCTTAGAGCATTTATATTTGGATGGGACTAAAATTAAGCTATTACCAGAGAACTTGGGGAAAATGCGCTCTTTACGGAAGCTTGATGTGAGTGAAACTGCTATAGAAGAGTTGCCCTCTTTCATACTTCACTTGAAAAGATTAAGACTTTTGCATATTCATGGATGTCGTCTTTTATCCCTAACCAGAACTTTTCATTCCAAGGAATTGTCTTTATTGGGTTTAAAAGTACTTGATCTAAGTGCTTGCAGTCTTGATGCAATTCCTGATGGTATTGGTTTGTTGTGTAGCTTAAAGGAGTTTGATCTGTCCGAAAATAATTTTGTTACGCTGCCTGAAAGTATCAGTCGCCTTTCAAATCTTAGAATGCTTAGTTTGAATAGTTGCAGAAGGCTTGAATCATTACCAAAGCTATCAAAAATAAATGAGGATACAATACTGTATGGAATTGAAATTAGATTCAGTCATTATATTTCAGGAGAAAGATTAGATGTATCTAAATTTCGTTCGTCGAGCCACAACATTAATCCAACGGTATCTTGTTTGAACTGTCCTAAATTGATCGAGAATCAGCGCGGTAGTGGTTTAGCAGATACAATTTTGAAAAAGTACCTTCAGGTCTGTGTGTATTCGTCTTTGTATATATGTCTGTCTGTCTCCCCCAATTGTTAACAATCACGCTTCTTTTTTATTTTCCTTTTGTGCAGGTAAGAACTGAATACAGAGTTATACCTGAAGCTATATTTGAGATAGTTGCTGCTGGAAGTGAAATCCCGTGGTGGTTTTGGCTGCGAAGATCAGCTTACATGATCCGTAAAGGTGCAGGGACCAAGCATGAAGGTTTAAGGGATGTATTCGATATTGATTTTGATACATTTATTGGAGTTGCTTTATGCGCTGTTATTGACGTCTCCCACTCTCTTTTCAATATGAGAGGTGCTTATATAGAAGTCAAATATGAGATTGTTGCACATATTCATGTTGCGGGCAAAAATTGGAGGATTCCGGTTCCCATAAACTTTTTGGAGGCCGAGTTAGAGACCCAGTTGGTTTGGTATTGGACTGTACCTGATGATCTTGGAAGAACAGTAGGTCCATCTCAAATACATCTGTTTCATATATCATTCTCTGCGGAGCCAAAAGGTTAAGAGAAACTTACTTTGATAACTTATAAAACTAAATTCCAAATAACATGAAACATATTGCTTCTCGCCTCCTCTCGCATCGATTTCTGCATCTGATGATGAACCCATGCACAAACTTTTTCTTTTATTGTTCACTCATAATTAAGCTTCATGGCTTTTATATTTCTTAGAACGAGTTTAATAAAAATATAACTATACTGCAGATGGTAATTTGGAGGTCAAGAAGTTTGGGGTTCGTTTCCTAAACCGAGAAAACATACTGAATTTGAGAAATGGTAATTCTATCAATGAAATTCCGAGCATCATGAGGTGGTGTAAATTTTTTGAAGGTAATCAAGAACTTCAGTTCTTCAATTCGTGCTTTCAAAACCACACCCGCAAGGTCATTACCATCCTTGCCATTGGCTTCAAACATGGTTCCATTTCCTTGGATTCCCTCCGTGAAGTCATAGAAAGTCTAGGAGAAATGAACCAAGAATTTGTCAAAGTCATACTTGAATGCAAGGAAGAGATATGGAAGGATGATCGGTTATTTTCTTTAGTTCTGTCCTTCTCCGAAGTCGACTTCCCAATCTTAAAACTTTGTACTGGTTTAGTGAAATTCCTAAAAGGCACCGGTGATAGCTGGTTGATTGTCCAGGTGGCAATGCATCAAATTGAGGCAAAAAGAAGAGCAGGCGCTCTCAATTATTTGGAGACGAAGCAACAACTCATTGATCTTGATCTTGAAGTTGCAAAGGTTCCATTTTATGCAAAGTTGATCACATTGTTTCAGACTTTCTCTGATCAACAAGTTGTCATGCTAAGGCGCCTTAGTGATGAGATGAAGCACAATATGAAGTCGACGTCAGTTAAGGCATGGCGTAAAGTATTAAATGTAACAAGTGCAGCCACTCTTAGTGCGGTTTTGATTTCTGCAGTTGTGGCCTTGCGTATTGCTGAACCACTGCCAGTGATGACAACTATAGACTATGATCATGTGCTGCATACTTGGATTGATCAGTGGGAGTTTCGTCGGAGTTTGGATTGGGACTGGGACGTGAGTATCTTGGATTTTGATGGAATTCCAAAGCTTCTGGAAGAATTAAAAAGTAAGATGGATAGGGTATTGCAATTTCCTATTTTTGTTACTAAAGAAGACGAGGAGGAGATTGTGATTTCCATGGATGAGATTAAGAAGAAGATAAGTGGTTGTACAAAGAGTATTAACGATATGATTATGCATGCTTATAAATGTTGCAATGATATAAAGCAGGCACGCAACGAAATAAGGTATGGCTTCCATGTTTCAGGCTGCCCTTTTTAGAAATACTAGGTCTAGGTAGGTCCTGCGCGCTTCACGTGTTATTCTTTGCATTTGTTAATTTAATTTCAAGTATTATTTTCGTTTTAAAATATATGATTGATTTTAATTTTTTTTAATATATTTGTTTTGAAATTAAATTAACATGAACTTATTTAATTCCAGCGAAAACAATAATTGATTTAATTTTTCTTAAATTTGTGTTTGTGTTTTTTAATCTTAATGCTGAGAAAATTGATTAGCAGTAATTAGAGTCATTTGACCCTTTATTCTTGCCCCAGCATGTACTGAACTGCACCGACCCACCACAAGAGGATGATAAGGTGAAGAAGTCGACAAAACTTGAATTAATCAAATGGGCTTTCTTTTGTTATAAATCCACAGAAAGTACAGAAAACATTCCGGAGGGGCTTAGTTTGGAATGAAGGTTGGAACCAAGTTTATGAGAGTAAGTAGAGTTGGGCAGGCTGCTCTACTCTCTAGGGCCTCATTCATAGATAGAGTGGCGCGTTAGTGTTATTAGTGATGAGCAAGTGCATTTTAGGAAGCTATTGAATGCCCGATGAGATAGAATAATAGTATTACGGCTGATGAGCAAGTGCACTTTAGGAAGCTAGTGAGTGCCGATGAGATAGAATATATAGTTTGAAATGTGTCCATTTTGGAATAAAATGACATGTTTACCGAAATTGAGGTATGTGATTAAAATTTTAAAACACATGATATATTCTAAATTTTGTAGGAAGGATGATGGAGATAACTGGAAGGTAAGAGTAGCAGTGCATCGGATGGGAAACACTGAGATTCCACCGGAGGACGGCTATACTTGGAGGAAATACGGTCAGAAGGAGAGTCTCGGCTCTAGATTCCCACAGTAATTAATTATTAATCAATCTTTTTTATTATTAATTGTGAATCAATTATATACTATATGTACGTCTACCATTATACTCTAGCCAGCCACAATTAGCTAGATCAATCATGGTCGATGTTTAGTATACTGTTAAAAGACGAATTACTTCGTAGATTGTTGAAATTGTCAAACTGACCGGACTTACTTTGAATTGAAAGTTTTCCCTTCTTTCGAATTTCAAGCCATGTGCTCAAGTCCATGGAATTTGACTCGGTATCAAGTATATATCCAGCATTCCAATTAACCACCTAAAAACCATAACATAATTTTCAAAAAATATTTACATCTAATAATTAATTATTATGACTATCTCAATTATAGGTCATATTATAGATGCACACACCAAAAATTGTACCGGTGCCCTGCAAAGAAGAAAGTCCAACGACTAGAGCACGATCCCTTCACATTTGAAGTAAACTACCAAGGCTATCACACATGTACCATGTCATCCATGGCGCCCTCCATTTCCGTTCCATTGGGTCCTCGTCCGGTAATTATCGCTCAATTACCCACACCTACCCCCAGGCCAAGCAGCCAACTACAGCCGCCATCCGATTCAGTCCCCTTAGGCCATTGGCTGTCAATGGATCTAAGGCCGCCAACAGAGGAATCAGCTGGTACTAGTACTAGTACTGCTTTTGTCGATATGCAAAAGGTATAGCAACCTTAGTCTTAGTGGTAGCAGCAGTGACATGGTTGGTAGTGGAGGTGCAGGTCCATCCACCCTCCAATTTGGGAGGGACGCAGATCAAAACTATCAGCCAGTGGCAGAATTTGCTGATGTTATGTTTAATTCTGCTAGTAGCACCAACTCAAACATGGACCTCATTTTCTCTGCAGCTATGGATGGTAAATGGGATACAGGAACAGGAGATCGCAAGCAAAACTAACTGATGACCAATAAGTCTAGTTCGTTAACTGAATTCATTATTTTGTTACCAAAGATAGTAGCATTTTTATTTTATTTTTTTGGTATGTCAGTCGTTGACAATTTGTAGCATACATATAACACATATGTAAAGTAAACTAATTACTTAATATTGGTTATGTACTTATTTTGATTCTCATTCATTCAAGTAAGAATTTTAGGAAATTTTTGAATTTGTATACAGAAATCAGGATATATTAATTATCATCTAGGCCTATTTTCAATCTGATTTTTCAGTCAGTTAACAATAAGAGTCATTTGACCCTTCATTCTTGCCCCACCCTTCATTTCAGGCTGCTCTTCGTCTTTCTCTTCTCTCTCATACTATCTCTCTATTTCTTCATATATCAAATTCACGTTAGTTTTAGGGGAATCCTCATAAAAATAATATGGTTTAATTGAATTATGTCTAAATTAAAAACAAATATTGTTCTTTGTTCCTAATCAAATACATCTGGTAGCAGAAAATTTGGGGAAAGAGAGAAGAAGAGTGCATATCCGCATATCTCTCTCCATACATCATATATGTGTGTATGTATATGGTGTACCTGTAAGTTATAAACATCTTATATTGTTGCTTGACTTCTTTAATTAGTTTTTGATTCCTTAAAATTTTTCTTTTGATTGTGGGATACAATTTCCTCACAATGGGTTTGATTATAACGATGACAGAGAAGTCAAGGATATAACCTCAACTTGGGGAAGAGAGGAAGAGAACAAATTGCTACCTTCCCATGGTGGGTAGCAACCTAAGCTATTACAATACAGCAAATCTAGGGATACATTTCAAATAACCTAAGAGAGAGTCTTGGAAAAGAAAACTTCTTACTCATCAGCTATTATTTATTTATTTGAGAACCTACGTTATTACAATACAATAAATTTAGGGATACATTTCAAATGACCTAAACGAGAGCCTTGGAAAAGAAGACTTCTTGCAAATGAATAGACTCGATCTTATGATTATGCACAACGAAAAAAATATTTTTTACTACTAGACTGTCATCTTTGATCTCGTGACACTACTATTAATTAAACTGAACACTTGTTATATAAAAGGATAAACATGGTAAAAGTTTGCATCTTAAACTTAATAAATTTACAAATAAAATTCTTTTTGTAGAACTAGGGAGTATATCATATGCATTTAATTGTTGTACTACATGATAAATTTGAATTAATTAAGCGCTGAAGTGAAGAATATTAGTAAATTAGGGGAATAAATTGTCAAGAAGAGGGTTAATTATTATGGAAAGCTCAAAAGTGGAATGTGATAGATTATATATCATGTTGCTTAACCAAAAATACATTGTACATAAGTACATAGAAAATAAGTAATAAACTCTTAAACTTGTATTTCCCTCACTAAGGCTAGGCATCACTGGATTTCGATAGAGTAGTACTACTTTCATTCCCAATTTGAAGGGGGAAAAAGGAAATCCATTTGGACGTTTGTGGTTAAATGGGTCATTTTTCAAAAAATTCAAACTTGACATGATTATATTTAATTTTTAAGACTACAAATTTCGTAACTGGTAGATTTTTTTTTAAAAATTTAATTTAACATGGTTCTATTTCTTTCCTTTAAATCAAAATAAGTGTATATCCATTTCCAAGTAGTGACTGTGACTTGTTTAAGGTAAAAGTCAAAAGTTCCACTTCAGGGATCGTTCTCTTGAAATCAAGGGTATAGAACTTTTAATTTATTCTATTTTGGTTGAATCGATAGCGTGTTCCTTTCTAAAAATTATAATTGATAAAAATCAATTGAAAACTATTTTCAATTTACACGTCAGCACATATATGCTGTGTCCAAATCTATAAAAAATTTAATTGACAAAAATTAATTGAAAACTATTTTCCGTTTACACATCATCACAAATATGTCATGTGTCCAAAGTCCAAACCACGTCATCAATTAATGACGTAACAATTTCAATTAACCAAAGTGAAAAAATTAAAAGTTTTGTACCTTAATTGCAAAAATTGAAAAGACGATCCTTAAAATAGAATAAGGTGAAGAGTTGAAGATAGTGATATAACCAAGTCCCTCTGACACTCTATGAAAGTCTTTGTAACACCCCGAATTCACTATAGGCCCAAAAGGCCTGCAAGGCGACTAAAATCTAATTGCGCAACTCAAAACATTACAAACCAAATAAATAATGTAACTATTAAAAAACCTCAATAAAATTTTCATCAAATGAGCAAAAATATTGAGCCTAAAACAATACCAGTGGGGGTGTAATTAACTCCTCTAAATTAAAGTTCAACAAAAATCAGACCACAATATTATACCGAAACTTAAATTAGTAATCTCATGGTTATCCTTGACTTGACTCATAGCGTCTCAGCTCTCGAAACAAGGTAACTTGTAATATTATAAGGGGTGAGCGATGAAGTCCAGCAAGTAATAATCCTTCCTATCTAGCCGGATCAAGTATAATTTACAAAATACTTTTCAATCGAAAGGAATATTTGTTTCGATAAATTTCAATAGTAAATTTGCTTTCAAAACTAAAACAAATTATAACAAAACAAATTCACATTCAAAAATGATTTCAATGTATACAATATATCTTTTAATTTATAGCCCTAGTGGCTAAGATTACAATCGTCCTGTAATACGACCCAAAAGTTCGATAATGTCAATGATCATGCACTCTATTAAGGTATCTATAAAATGCACACTCTCCGAAGGGCATCTAAAATGTGTGCGCCTTAGTAGGTCCTATATTAGCTCCAGAATTAAACCTAAACATTAACGGGTTCTATATATAGTCAGACTGAGTATTTCGAAAATGTTTCTCAATATTATCGATGTTCTAAACTATACTTTTCTCAGTTTAAGATCATATAATATCATTTTCTAAATCAAAATTCTATTTCGATACTTGATCTGAATTTTAAAATAAAGAATAATATTTTTATTTAAATGGAAGCCTTAAATAAAGCATAATGAATTTTGAAACAGTGCGTATAGGCATCCAAGTAATTACTAAGATATACATAAAAGTAAACGATAATTTAAAAATACTAAATAGTTCAGAGAGCCACTTACGATACATAATTTCAAAATACTAAATAGTTTAGAGCACCACTTACATTACATAATTTCAAAATACTAAATAGTTCAGAGAGTCACTTACATTACAAGTACCCAAAAGATTAATCTCGTGATACAAAAGGTTGTTTCAACCAGAGAATCAACTGCCACTTCACCTCATAATATTCCTCTGCATAATTAGAGTTTTAATAATTAATCATAAATCTCCAATTTCCAAATTTGTCCAAATGTCATCAAGATCTGAGGTCACTATTTCTGCCAAAACTCCCTTATATTGAACTTATTTTCTAAATCTAAAATCATAAACAGAAACTAGACTTCAAGGGCTCTAATTTTGTCTCAAGAATCACTCAAATCGAACATAAAACTACCAAATTATCCATATTTGAATATTAGTATAAATTGCAAAAAATCTACTGCGAAAAATACAGACCAACAATATCTTAAATTCCATTAAAAAAAAATACTTAACATCAACGGTTCAAAATTGGTGGACATGTTTCCAGCTTATAGGAATACAACATATCTAAAATTGAGAACGATCCAAAGAACAGATTAAGAGTTATTGACCATGCAATGAACTGTCAAAATAATAGAAAATAGTTTTTTAGATTTAACTTTTTTACCTTCTATGGAGTTCTTTTTCTTTACTAATTTTCATTGATTTTCACTTCCAAATCTCCCAAGAAAAATCTCCAAATCTCCAAAATATCAAATCAATATTTACCAATTAAAATCAAAATTGAAGAAGAAAATGAAGAGATCTTACCAAATTTCAAGTTTCCATATTCAAATCCTTCTTCACCCATTTTTCTCTATTCTCTCTTCTTCTTTCTCTCAACGTAGTTAGTCTAGAGTAATTTTATTTTATTTTTGACGTTTTAATTGTGTTGTTTTATTTATTATAACAATAATACTTTTTTTAATCTACATGATAACTAGTTGTTACGATAAGAATCCTTTTGAAATTCAAAAAAATCAATATCACACTAATTAGTTATCTTATGCTACAATTATTCATACACAAGTGACTACTCAATTAACTTTACTATTTTATTAACCAAATAGAAGAATCGAAATTAAGTTGTTTCATTTGATTTTAGGTAACATCATGAGCAATTAGAGTTTAAGGGAAAACAATAAAGAAAAAAGAGAAACTTACCTCCCCACCCAAGGAATTTAGTAATGTAGTATAATATAAGCGCAAAAAGTTTTCTACTTAACCCCTCTACTAATTTTTAGAGAGAAAAAGATTTTATATTCATTCTACCAAATTTAGAGATATTGAATACTCCAACTGCAGAGAGTACTATGATGCCAAATAGTTTCAGTTTCTACAGCTAATGTTGAGCAGGTTAATATATAATCAATAATTCTAATGCTAATACCAAAGAACTTCCTTGTTAACAAAAAGGCCTCGTAAAAATTCCTTGTTTGTGAGTTTTTTAAGGAGAAAAAAGAAAAGAGAAGGGAGAAAGGAGATTGTTTAAAAATTTCCTCTCAAAGTTGGAAAGATTTGGAAGAAAATTTACTAAAGACTTATGACATATTAAAATATCAAAATTATCCTTATAATAATTTCTAAAATGTAATCTCATAAGGGTAAAATAGTACTCCATCCGTCCCAAAATAAAAGTCTTTATTACTATTTTAACTAGTCCCAAGTTAAATGTCTACTTATCTTAAATAATCTATTTTTTACATTAATTTGCCTAGAATACCTTCAGTGTTAGTTGACATATTTCTATTCTCTATGCATATTTATGAAGTATCACTAGTTATCTATGCAATTAAATGATAATTTAAATATAGATAATTTTGTCATTTTATCTTCTTTTTTAATATGCGCAAAAAGTCAACCAGAACTTTTATCCTGGGACGGAACTAGGGAGTACTATATTCTTTTGAGTTAAAATTTCCTTGCAAAACTCCCCAACACAAGGAAAGAAAGTAAATCTCTTTTCCTACACTCTCTTTTCTCTCAACAAATTTAAATTATTTTCTTTTCTCTCCAAACTCACAAACATAGCAAGTGTTAATTTTCCGTGAAATGACATACATGGTTTTGATGGTTTGTCATTCACAATAATACTAAAAATAAGTAAAATAAAATTCCATTCTCCATATTTAACAAGATTTATATTTAGTGGGGTCGGATGATTGCATCTACGAATTTTCTATTGTTCCCACAGGAACCTTCTTCTTTCCCACACGAATCGACATCTTTTGTTCTTCTTTCCCACACGATTTGACATCTTTTGCACTTAAACTATTGAACTAATTGACTGTGCAAAAAAAGTCATTTTGATAGTTTACAATTAGAGATTGTGCCCTGATGGCTTCTTCAACGTAACTCCAGCTTCAACCTAACCCTAAGTAATAATACAGCTCTATATAGAAGTTCTAAAGCTCTGCTCAAGTTTTTTAGGGCCAAATATGGAATGGAAATATGATCTTAATATTTATAAATATGACTCTTATTGTGGAGCGGAGGGAGTATTATTTAGAATCTATGTAAATAATTGCCCAAAATTTCCTTGAGAAGTGTAAACCTTGGATAGTATATTATGCTACGTTGGCTTGCCAAAGTGTTTACTTGATTATTGTTATTGAATTCCAATAATAATAAAAAAGGACCTCAATTATAAGCTGACCAGTCCGTAACGAAAATTTGACAATTTGTATTTACCAAAAAAAAAAAAACTTCAACCTTTTCTTCTTTCCTTTCTTTTTCTTTTCTTCATCTTCTTTTGCATTCTTTTTCTCGCTTTGTTTGACTAATGAAAAGGTTCTCACATGGGTTTTGAGCAATTATTCAACACAACTATGGACAATTTAATTGCTTTTTATTTACAAAATATAAATTACTTTTTTAAAACAAAAATAATAATTAGAATTAGTAACCACAATTTTTAAACAATTTCAAACATAATCTGACAGTTTATATACAAGCGTGGTGTTTGGATTATGATACAATATTAAAGTAAAAATAATTTTGTTTAACATATCTACTTCATTAATTAATAATATCTTATAACCCTAACACCTAACGACATCAATATATACATATTAAAATCTAAATTTTAGAATTTCATAGGGAGATCAAATAGGAGTAAAAATTAAAATTGCACGATATGGCCCTCTAATATAAACTATATCAACTTCAGAGTGTCGATTGATAAGAATTGCGTATGATATACGATTTTTTTTCTTTTTGACTTGATTGATATACATATTAAAATCTGAATTTTAGAATATTATAAAAAAAAATATTTTCTCCCTCTCTAAAACGATAACTTAAATAGTAAAAAAATTTGTCCCCGTACTACACAAATTTTGTGTTAAAAGACCAATCGGGGTTGACCATCTTTTTCCAGGTCACGGCAGGCGAGTCATGCTGCATTATTAATTACAGCCAACTTGCAAAGTGTTATTGCTTGGTTGTTACAAAGTAATTGTAGAAGACTTAAAAGACCAATTGGGGTTGACCATCTTTTTCCAAGTCAGGCGAGCGAGTCATGCTGCATTATTAATTACAGCAAACCTACAATTAAATAAAAATAAAAAAAGAGAATAAAAAAAATTTACGTGATTGCACTAAAAAGTTGATTGTTGAAAAATTATTGCAATTTGTTGTTACTAGTGGTAAGACTTTCCTCTTCTTTCTATCTTCTTTCTCTTTTCTTTTGGTTACAAGCAAACTGATCTAAGGAGCGACTAGATCTGATAACTAGAGCCTCTATTGACAATGACTAATTAAGTGAGCAGTTTTATAAAAGATCAACTTGACTGATTAAGTGAAGGAAGTATTAAGTGAAGGCATATTGGTCATTTTTTCTGCCGCTAAAAAAAATTTGCCTATCGCTCCTCCTTCTAGCAGCAGGAATGAAATGATTAAACCTAATCTCAACCTTTTATTGTCATGATTAACGACTGGAGAGTTGGTTGCTGAAATAGTGTCACGGATGAGACTCATATAATATAACATATTCTCTCCGTTTCAGGATAAAAGTCCTAGTTGATTTTTTCCGCATATTAAGAAAGATGATAAATGATAAAATTGTCCATATTTAAATTCTCATTTAATTGCATAGTTTTTTGCACATGACTAGTGATGCTTCATAAATATACATAGGGAATAAAAATATGACAATTAATACTAAGGGTATTATGGATAAATTATTGTAAAAAATAGATTGTTTAAGGTAAGTAGACATTTAACTTGAGACTACCTAAAATAGTAATAAGAACTTTTATATTATACTCCCTCCGTCACTTAATATAAGTCGTTTTAGAGAAGTGTTTTTGTCTCTTAATATATGACGTTTGAGAATTTCAAGTAAACATTAATTGTTTAGTTTCTAATACTATTCCAAGTATTAAATATAACTTTGGTTCTCTCACTATTTTTTATCCAATAAATAATACTCTCTTTTTTCAATACAAGTACAATATAGACAATTGATATTATATTTAATGCTATTCAATAATTTCCTTAATACTTATGTACAATTCTAAAATGATTTATATTAAGGGACGGAGAGAGTACAAATTAGTAGTGAGTGCGAGGGTGACCATTTTCTTTTATTTTTTGCATATCTTTTTGTTTTTTAAAATCAATTACGAATTTTACTTAATTGCAAGTTGGCTGTAATTTTTAATGCTAACATGACTTGACCCGCTCACCTGATTTGGAAAAAGATGGTCAACCCCAATTGATCTTTTAAGTCTTCTACAATTACTTTGTAACAACCAAGCAATAACATTTTGCAAGTTGGCATTAATTAATAATGCAGCATGGTAGGGTCCTCTGATATAACTCTATCAACTTCAGAATGTCGGTGGATAAAAATTGTGTATGGTATGCGATTCTTTTTTTTTTTTACTCGACTGATATACAAGAATTTAGAATATGATAAAAAAAAATATTTTCTATCTCCTCGTAAGGGTAATTTAAATGGTAAAAAATTTTGTACTCAAAAAAATAACAAAAAATATTATATAAATTTTTACTTAAATAAAATTATCCTTAACTTACTATCATATTTACCTCAATAGTTAATTATTCAAATCACTAATTCAATTTCTACTCAAAATTCAATTAAATGTATTAATTTATATAAATATCAACTCATCATATTACTGTTTAATTGAAAAAAATATATATACTTTTTTTTTATTTTTTTATTACTTTAATTTATGTAAAAATTGTATTTCCATCGTCTGTTTTTTTTAGGACCAACGGAGTAAGAATTTTACAACTCTACCAACTCCCCACGCAGAGTGTCGGTCGGTAACGATTCTTTTAACTTTTTACAACTTTATCAACTCCTCACTCACACACACACACACACAGTCTTTTCACTCTCTCTCTCTCTCTCAGCAAATCAACAGGACTTGCCCAATTTGAGATATATCTACTAATCTCCAAATCTTGTGTTAGTCCAAATGATATAGGAAGTTGCTTGCTTGAATTGAATTTGTAAAGCTGAGACACGTACAGCTCTCTCCTGAACCCTCCTAATTGAATTGGATTTAATTTGTAAATCTGTTGTATACTTCGTTCTGGGTTTCAATGAGAGCGTCGTTCCTCATCTTTTCCTTCAAGAAAACGTCCAAGGAAACATATGTCCTCAACGGTCACAAGTTTAAAAGAGAAGGTGGAAACATGGAGAGCTACTTTAAGACATGGGATTAAACTTTTTTTGATGCCAAAACACGGTTATGAAAAGTTATCCAGTGATATTGTATTTGTAGAACTTGCTGGTGGCCTTCCACCAGCTCTTAATGCTTTTAGTTCTCTTTTATTTGGTAAAAAAGAAGAATATTGGAGAGAGACTTTTTAATTTGTCGGCGACAGCCAAAACACGGTTATGAAAAGTTATCCAGTGATATTGTATTTGTAGAACTTGCTGGTGGCCTTCCACCAGCTCTTAATGCTTTTAGTTCTCTTTTATTTGGTAAAAAAGAAGAATATTGGAGAGAGACATTTTAATTTGTCGGCGACAGCCAAAACACGGTTATGAAAAGTTATCCAGTATTTGTAGAACTTGCCGGTGGCCTTCCACCAGCTCTTAATGCTTTTAGTTCTCTTTTATTTGGTAAAAGAGAAGAATATTGGAGAGAGACATTAGATAAGCTACAAGCCTACGACATTTAATTATAATTATTCATTTAACCTAACCCATTTAAAATTAATTAAAATAAATGAATAATTTTACCCATTTAATTATGGATTGGTGGACAGGTTAATGAGTTTTGAGTAAAATTTTGCCAGCTCTAACTATAAAATAAGCTTATAATAGATCTTGATAAAGCCAACGATCTTGATTCTTAGATTCAGTCAGTCACTAAATATAATTTTATATTATATATATACGAAAACAAAAATAAAAAAAAGTAAACTACATATAACTAGCTCATCTAGAAGAAAGGCTAATCCGAATTATCTTGGGGAAGAGAGGAAGAGAACAAATTGCTACCTTCACATGCTTCGCACATAGGTCTAAGCCTTCATAATTATAATTTTGCCATTACTTTTGTTATTCATCTTTAGTAAAAGTAATAGAAATAGAAATTTATCTAACAAAATACAAATGATTTTGAATTTCTCGCTCATCTAATAAATCATCTAAGTCATCCAAAGTTTGGCATAAATCTGATTGTTCATTATTTCCTCCTTTATTTCCTCTTCCTTTTCTACTTTTTTCTTCCTCTCCAAAAAGAATCTTCGTGCAGGAGGTACGGGTTACCGGCTAGTAGATATATAAAGTGTAATAGAAATCTTTTCCCATAAATTAAAATGTTAAGTGAGCACTTATTATGTACTTTTTAGACAGGTTTTTGGTTATGTTGACTTCACTTCACTACAAGCACTTACAAAGATGAAATAAATTCATTTTATGAACATTGGAGTCTCTTTTTTTTCTATTTGTGCTTTTTGTCATCTTTCTTGTCCCTATGGATAAAAAATAAATAATATGTCCTTTCCCTCGACCGCTTTAACGTTTCTTCTACCATCTCTTCATCTCCTCCTCCTCTATAAATCCCATCTCTTCATCTCTTAATCAGTAATGAATCAGTCGGTTTGATCTCCTCCTCCTCGACACTTTCCATTGGATCCTCGGCATGAACACTTTCGTCGTGTACTAATTTTACCAGACAAAGCCCCAGCTATATACATCCAATCCATTTCTCTTCTGTGACGCCGTCACAATCGCCAAAATTGGGGTATCGGCCGAGGACCTCGAATGAGGTAAGTAAATTGAAAATTTTCTTAATTCTATAGTTATATGCACCCTTCTTTCCCTTTTTCTTTGATTTTGACATTGTGTATGAAGTGTTTGAAATACTAGCATATTGATGTTTTCTGCGTTTCTTTTTTCTTTATTTTATTATATTTTGTGAATTCATGATGAGAATAAAATATGTTATATTTTTATTCCTTAAGACTTTATCTTTTATATTTATTTTGTGCCTAAATACACTCATTATTCTTATATTTTTATTTAGGTACAATTAACGAAGTCCGTAACTTTGGAAGTACTTTGGAGGGGCAAAGTTGTAATAATGCACAAGTTATTTATGTGGACATACATGGTATTTTTATATTCACGGATTCCTTTCCAAATTGGAAGAGATTTATGGGATTCCTAGCAGCTCAAGGATTCTGTAAGGACCGAGAATTTTATATGATTATATATGTATATATATTTATTTATTATATAAAAAAAAACTTTGTAACCTAACATTATATATTAGGAATAAGAATTAAATAACCTAAAGGTTATATTTATTGGAGATTTTTGATATTTAAAATATATACTAGTAGACTAACTTAAGAGATTAATTTTATTATCTCAATTTAAGTATTTATTTTAAATCCAATTAAAGCAAGTCTAATTGGGTTATATAATTAAATCTACATGAGTAATTACTTAAGATCCAAAATGGGTGGGTTAGAAACCCTAATTAAATATATAGGGTAATGTAAAATTCATGAGATGGACTTATAATTATTGCATGACCCAAATAATTTTAATTAGAGAGCCCAAACAATTTAAATTGGAGAGCCCAATCAATAAATGGATAGCCCAACTTTAGCCCAAATTTGTGTGGGTTATCTAGAAGCTAAATTACAAAAAAAAAAAAAAAAAAAAAATCAAAGATGGACAATAATTATTGAGATGACCGGCACAAGTGGGGAAAGAATTAACACATGTTGGAAATTATTTTTTTTTCTCCAAAGTTAGGCACCACTATACTAGCTAGTATTACTTTAAGTTTTTGTCTCAATTATTTTGCTTAGATGTTCAAGTAAGAAAAGAAGAGTTGGAGGATTTAAGTATACATACAAGTGGTATATATACATTTTACTTGTATATATATATATACCCCTCATCTATTTTGCAAATAAACTTTACTTCATATTTCCAAATTAGCTAACAAAAGAAAAATAGAAAAGATAGAGAGAGAGAGAGAGTGGGGGTTTGGTTACTTCAAGGTAAGAAGGAGGAGTTTTATTTCGTCATACCATCCAACTTCATAAATTATTGTGGAAGAAGTTATATTAAGTTATATTAAGTTGTAAAACCTGTTAATGTGATTTTATTGATTAATGATCAATATATGATGTATAAAAACTTTATAAGGGTATTTTGGTCATTTTTAATAAATATTATATGAATGACATGATATGTGAATTAAATAGTAAGAGATAAACAATTATATTAAATTATTTATAAATGATTAAAATATTATTAAATGATTAATAATATTAGTAATTAAATAAAATATTATTAAATGATTAAAATATCATTAAATGATTAATAAATAAATAAAATATTAATAAATAAATAATAATATTAATAAGTGATTAAAATATTATTAAATGATTAATAATATTAGTAAGTGATTAAAATATTATTAAAGGGTTAATAATATTTGAAAATGATTAAGATATTATTAAAGAGTTATTAAAATATTATTAAGTGATTAATAATATTAGTAAGTGAATAAGATATTATTAAATGATTAATAATGTTATGAGGTGAGTAAGATATTATTAAATGATTAATAATACTTGTGAATGAATAAAATATTATTAAGTAGTTAATAATATTGAAAAGGAAATAAAATATTATTATGTGATTAATAATGTTAAGAAGTAATGAAATATTATTTGATATTAAAAGGGAGTTTAAAATGATGATTATGTGATAGAATATTATCAAATGAATGATAATATTACTAATGATTTATTGTAGTATCTAATATTTGATTTATGTGACTAAATGAGTTATAATATGTTATGCTAATTGAAATATCAATCTTATTAATAATAGGTCTTTCATAAGAGATTATACTTAAATTGCGTAGCAGTAATCAGCGAACAAGGCAAGTTTCCTAACTCAAACTCGAGTTATTATATTTCAAGCATGCTAGTGGATTAATTATTGATAATTATTCCACATCTAAATATTTATTGTCATTCGCACATAATGCATTTGATTTCCTGATCTATTACTTGAACTGTTTATGAGTTGTGTCTCAGCTATTTGTTTTAGCGAGACTAATATTTGTTAAAGCATGAAACGTTCTATTTAATATGAGTGGATTTATTATTGGAAGATTTATGCCAGTTATTTCGGCTAGATCAACATTGATATTATATGTTAAATTCATAGTATTTCTTTGAATTCAATCCAAACCATATTGTTGTGGTATGGACTCATGATGTAAGACTGAGATGAACAACCCTGACAAATAAATCAGGGGAAATTTTATTGTCGGAAACCCGACCCGCGCGCTATGTTTGAGTATTATGCATAATCACGGGTACAATGAAGCTGATCCCTTCACGTACTTGCAGAAGAGTATATTTAGTCTATACGATTAACTTATACTCTTGAGGTATTCAGTATTATTAGCTGATGATTCCTCTAGCAGTTCACGATCCATTGTGATCACTCAGCATGAAATTTGGGTATAACCCCACTTTATTGACTATTATTGCAGTATTGCTAATCCTTCATGATCAATTGAATATTATTGAATCTTCGAAAGAATTTTAACTCTTTCATTCTTCATATATTATTCAGCATGAAATTCAAGAAAATTCTTGTTACTTGAAATGATTTATTGTTCAGCTACTTCATAATCTTTGAAACATTGTTGAAGTTTCAGAAAGTTAAACTCTTCTGTTCATGATATATCCTTTATTGTAGGCTTTAACTTGCTGAGCAAATTAGTTGCTCACCCTTGCTTAAAATAAAACTTTTCAGCTAAAGCCGAGGTAGCCGAATGGTCTAAGAAGAATAAAGGCAAAGCGAAGGCGACTGAATAGTATCACTTATGTAATGAATATTATGTTGTATGTTGACTTAAACCTTTTGTATTATTAGGTATGTAATGTTAAGGTTAGTAAGACCTGGGATGATTATATTTTTGTATTAAGTTAATGTAATAATTGATGTAATTCATAAGAAATGGGTAGATAGATGAGATATGTATGTTGTATCGTGAGCACCGAATCTGAGGTTCAAGGGACCCTTATTTGGGGGCGTCACAGGTTGGTATCAGAGCTGATAGGTTATAAACCTTAGGTGGGGGAAAAAGCCGTAGGAATATAACCATAAGAAAGATATATAGAAAAACTCATTTAAAGTTCTAAGTGATGGATTGAGGAAATTCATCAATAGTAAGATGTTGATATATTGTTGTTACAAATGGTGTTTATTAGTAATGTACTAATTAAGTTGTTTAAAACTGATTGTAGGATGTCAGGAGATGATGAGATTAGAGAAACTAATGAGGTTACTGAGATGTTAGCAGTTGCACCAATGCCATTAGCCGATGTGGCAGCTCAAAGTGAGTCAATTGAGGAAGTCTTAAAAGATGAACCTATGGTAAATCTAGAAAGTGATCATGAAGAGTATCCCGAAATGAAACTAAATGAAGAGGAAGAAGTAGATTCCAAAGAGGCTAAGGCAGAACCAGAAATAGAGACCAAAGATGGAGAAAAATGCAGTGTAGTAGCTGTAGATGGTCAATCATCAGTTGAAGTTCAAGAACTAAAGAATAAGGTGTTTTATCTAGAAGAATTGTGGAAGATGGAAAGGGCATTGCATGAATTGACAGAAGAACGCAATGAGTTGAAAGCACATATTAATAAAATGGGGGTGGAATGCAATAAGAAGAAAAAGGAGAAGAATAATAAAAGGAAAAGGAACAACGATAATGACAATAACTTAGGGAACCAGCAAGAAAATTCACAGACAAAGAAGAAGGCATGTATTAACTGCGGAAAGAAACATTTTGGGGAATGTATGAAGGGTAAAAATGTGTGCTATAATTGCGGACAAGCAAGGCATATCGCTCCCTATTGTTCCAAACCTAAGAAAGGTGGATGTTTCTCATGTGGAGAGGTAGGTCATTAGACCAAGTATTGTTTCAAAAAGAAGAAGATAGGTGCAGGAAGAGGACGAAAGAAAGATTAAATGTGAAGAAAGGACCATTTTAAAATAAGATAATATCTTATGCATGTAATATAATAGATGATGGATAGGTATATGTAATATATATATATATATATATATATATATATGGATGTATTCCCACCTTATATGTTAGGGGAATGTACTTATGCTAGATCCCATCTTTTGTTGGCTAAATGGGATAGATAACGTTTATAGTATTATGCCAAAATATTGTAAGTGTGTGACACTTTTATTTGGTATAGGGATATAAATGCAATGTTATGCTTACATGATTGTCTAAGTTTCAAATTATGCATTAAATTTTAAATTCTAACACTAGTAAAAGATGTGACATAAAATGTAAAACACAAAGAAATAATTTAAGATTTTATTTATTCAGACAATGCCGCCAAGAAGAGAACAACGATACCGAAGGGTAGGTGAATTCGATAATAATGAAGAAGGTAACACAAATCCTATGCAAGATTTTGTGAATATGTTGGCAGAGGCTATACACAATCGAGCGCCAACCGCAGGAAATCCGCCAGGGAATCAGTTAGCGAATTTTAAAGACTTTAAAGCAGTAGGTCCCCCAGAGTTTAAGGGGACAACAAACCCAATCGAAGCTCAAACATGGATAAAAGAATTGGAGAAGGCTTTTGTTATTGCAAGAGTTGCAGAGGAGCAAAAGACATCTTTTGCTACCTATTTGATGAAAGGTGAGGCGAATTTCTGGTGGGAGACGAATCAGAATAAAGCAGGAGAAGGAGTAGTAACGTGGGAGAGATTTAAAGAATTGTTTTTCGAAAATTATTTTCCACGGAGTATGCAAGGAAAAATGGAAGTTAAGTTTTTGGAGCTGAAGCAGGAGGACATATCGGTAGCTGAATACGCCGCCAAGTTCAACGAGTTAGCTAGGTTTGCACCACATCAGGTGGACACCGAGGAACGAAAAGCGCGACGTTTTGAGAACGGACTGAAACCGTGGATATTCAGCAAAGTAGCTGTGCTGCAGATTGATTCATTTTCGACCCTATTAGAAAAAGCAATCATCGCCGAGGGAGGAAATGAAGACGTATCCAAATACAACCAAGAACAAAAGAAGAAGAAGATTGAAGGAGGTAGTAATGGAGGCAGTAACTCAAACAAGCGTAAGTGGAACGACAACACTAACTCGAAAAATAAATCAGGAGAAAGTAGGAAGAGAGGTGAAGCGTGTACTAATTGTGGTAAGAATCATCAGGGAGTCTGCCTAAAGGGCAAAGGTGTATGTTTTAATTGTTGTCAGGAGGGACACATCTCTCCTAACTGTCCCAGTCCGAAGAAATTGCAAGGTTGTTTTTCATGTGGATCGCCAGACCACCATAGCCGTAACTGTCCAAAGAAGAAAGTAGAAACAGGAAGTAACAACAAAGGAAATAGCAGTGGGACACTAATGATTAACAGGCCATCTCAGCCAGGAAGACCAACGACACGCACTTTTAATATGACGGTTCAAGATGCAGTTGCTTCAAAGGAGGAAGTGTCAGGTATAATTTCAATCAGTAATATAATTGCGTACGTATTATTTTACAGGTACCACTGTGAGGTGTTGTTCATTTACGGATATAAGTTACAAATTGGTATAACGCATGTAGAAATAAAGAAATTGATGATACAACTTTAAAAGTTATTAGAAAACAAGTATAACCAAGTGGTTTATTATAACCCTTAGAGGTCCCAGACTAGAGTAAGAGAAAGTGAGAGTTGCTTAATATGTTAAAGGAATACTATTATAAGAAAGGTATAGATACCTAAGTATAACAAGTAATTATGAGCCATTACAAGTCAAACGAGACTTGAGTTAAGCAAATATTTTTCGCCCCTAATTGGGATGGGAAAGAGCAAGTGAAGTAATACATAACTTATAATAATAAATAAGGGTCTAATGATAAACATAATTTAAATATACGGTAATAGTGATTCCGAGGACGGAATCCTTATAAGGAGGGGAGAATGTAAGGACCGAGAATTTTATATGATTATATATGTATATATATTTATTTATTATATAAAAAAAAAGCTTTGTAACCTAACATTATATATTAGGAATAAGAATTAAATAACCTAAAGGTTATATTTATTGGAGATTTTTGATATTTAAAATATATACTAGTAGACTAACTTAAGAGATTAATTTTATTATCTCAATTTAAGTATTTATTTTAAATCCAATTAAAGCAAGTCTAATTGGGTTATATAATTAAATCTACATGAGTAATTACTTAAGATCCAAAATGGGTGGGTTAGAAACCCTAATTAAATATATAGGGTAATGTAAAATTCATGAGATGGACTTATAATTATTGCATGACCCAAATAATTTTAATTAGAGAGCCCAAACAATTTAAATTGGAGAGCCCAATCAATAAATGGATAGCCCAACTTTAGCCCAAATTTGTGTGGGTTATCTAGAAGCTAAATTACAAAAAAAAAAAAAAAAAAAAAAAAAATCAAAGATGGACAATAATTGTTGAGATGACCGGCACAAGTGGGGAAAGAATTAACACATGTTGGAAATTATTTTTTTTTCTCCAAAGTTAGGCACCACTATACTAGCTAGTATTACTTTAAGTTTTTGTCTCAATTATTTTGCTTAGATGTTCAAGTAAGAAAAGAAGAGTTGGAGGATTTAAGTATACATACAAGTGGTATATATACATTTTACTTGTATATATATATACCCCTCATCTATTTTGCAAATAAACTTTACTTCATATTTCCAAATTAGCTAACAAAAGAAAAATAGAAAAGATAGAGAGAGAGAGAGAGTGGGGGTTTGGTTACTTCAAGGTAAGAAGGAGGAGTTTTATTTCGTCATACCATCCAACTTCATAAATTATTGTGGAAGAAGAAGAAAGTTTGCAATTAGAACAAGGTATAAATACCTTTAAACCTTAATCCTAGTTAGTTAAATAATTTCTTGTGGATATTTTGTAATAAATAATGAGTTTATGTTTTTAAGCCATAGAATACTAAATCTTCATGTTATAGGGTATTTCATGTTTAGATCATACCATTTTAAGTGTTGATAAGCTTGAATAGCAAAGAAGAACAAAAACAGTTTTTGGACTTAAAAAGCTCTAATTTCAGTTCACTTTGGACCTTTACCATTTTAAATCTGTAAATTATATTTATGATCGGTCAAAGGCATGAGTTAGATACATGAGTTATATGATGAATCCAAGTGGAATCATTAAAAAAGATTAAACGAGCAAACCGTAGCATGATTTTTCGTAAAACACTCCCCGCCTGCGAAAAAATTGGAAAATCCAGTGTGCCTACTGTCCAATTTTTGTAAAGGCTGTTTCGGTCACTTTTAAAGACTCTAAAAATTCTGGTATTTTGTGGTATGTCAGTATATCAAGTTAACTAGTTGCTGTCCAAAGATGGTAATTTGTTGATATATAGAATGAGAGTTATGGCTTTTATAAGAAAGTACGTTTTAAAAAATAAACTGTTATAACTCCACTTATAAAACCCAGACAAATGTGAAATTTTTACAGGAGCTAGGTTTAGACAATAGGAGACTACCGTGTAAATTTCATAATTTTTGAGCAAAGGGATAATTTATGATAATTGTAACAATTTCGGACTATTTTGGACACTTAAAAAATACGAAACGAATTTATAAAATTGCAGGAAAATTATTTTGTCACTAAAATGTTATATATTAAGTTTCCCAGAAGATAAAAAAATAATAACTTTATTTGGTATTTTTAATGCCTATGATTAATTTAAGAATAAATGAGTAAATTAAGTTATATTAAGTTGTAAAACCTGTTAATGTGATTTTATTGATTAATGATCAATATATGATGTATAAAAACTTTATAAGGGTATTTTGGTCATTTTTAATAAATGTTATATGAATGACATGATATGTGAATTAAATAGTAAGAGATAAACAATTATATTAAATTATTTATAAATGATTAAAATATTATTAAATGATTAATAATATTAGTAATTAAATAAAATATTATTAAATGATTAAAATATCATTAAATGATTAATAAATAAATAATAATATTAATAAGTGATTAAAATATTATTAAATGATTAATAATATTAGTAAGTGATTAAAATAGTATTAAAGGGTTAATAATATTTGAAAATGATTAAGATATTATTAACGAGTTATTAAAATATTATTAAGTGATTAATAATATTAGTAAGTGAATAAGATATTATTAAATGATTACGAATGTTATGAGGTGAGTAAGATATTATTAAATGATTAATAATACTTGTGAATGAATAAAATATTATTAAGTAGTTAATAATATTGAAAAGGAAATAAAATATTATTATGTGATTAATAATGTTAAGAAGTAATGAAATATTATTTGATATTAAAAGGGAGTTTAAAATGATGAGTATGTGATAGAATATTATCAAATGAATGATAATATTACTAATGATTTATTGTAGTATCTAATATTTGATTTATGTGACTAAATGAGTTATAATATGTTATGCTTAATTGAAATATCAATCTTATTAATAATAGGTCTTTCATAAGAGATTATACTTAAATTGCGTAGCAGTAATCAGCGAACAAGGCAAGTTTCCTAACTCAAACTCGAGTTATTATATTTCAAGCATGCTAGTGGATTAATTATTGATAATTATTCCACATCTAAATATTTATTGTCATTCGCACATAGTGCATTTGATTTCCTGATCTATTACTTGAACTGTTTATGAGTTGTGTCTCAGCTATTTGTTTTAGCGAGACTAATATTTGTTAAAGCATGAAACGTTCTATTTAATATGAGCGGATTTATTATTGGAAGATTTATGCCAGTTATTTCGGCTAGATCAACATTGATATTATATGTTAAATTCATAGTATTTCTTTGAATTCAATCCAAACCATATTGTTGTGGTATGGACTCATGATGTAAGACTGAGATGAACAACCCTGACAAATAAATCAGGGAAAATTTTATTGTCGGAAACCCGACCCGCGCGCTATGTTTGAGTATTATGCATAATCACGGATACAATGAAGCTGATCCCTTCACGTACTTGCAGAAGAGTATATTTAGTCTATACGATTAACTTATACTCTTGAGGTATTCAGTATTATTAGCTGATGATTCCTCTAGCAGTTCACGATCCATTGTGATCACTCAGCATGAAATTTGGGTATAACCCCACTTTATTGACTATTATTGCAGTATTGCTAATCCTTCATGATCAATTGAATATTATTGAATCTTTGAAAGAATTTTAACTCTTTCATTCTTCATATATTATTCAGCATGAAATTCAAGAAAATTCTTGTTACTTGAAATGATTTATTGTTCAGCTACTTCATAATCTTTGAAACATTGTTGAAGTTTCTGTTCATGATATATCCTTTATTGTACGCTTTAACTTGCTGAGCAAATTAGTTGCTCACCCTTGCTTAAAATAAAACTTTTCAGCTACAGCCGAGGTAGCCGAATGGTCTAAGAAGAATAAAGGCAAAGCGAAGGCGACTGAATAGTATCACTTATGTAATGAATATTATGTTGTATGTTGACTTAAACCTTTTGTATTATTAGGTATGTAATGTTAAGGTTAGTAAGACCTGGGATGATTATATTTTTGTATTAAGTTAATGTAATAATTGATATAATTCATAAGAAATGGGTAGATAGATGAGATGTGTATGTTGTATCGTGACCACCGAATCTGAGGTTCAAGGGACCCTGATTTGGGGGCGTCACAGATTCAACAATTGGAATCAAAACTAAATTTGGATTCAGCTTATTTTCTAACGCGATAAGGAAAAATCTTTTACACGGTAATTATGGAAATTCAATCTTGGCAATCTGATTTCTTTAAGGAGCTAATAGAAGTAGATTCTAGATTTTTTTTTAATATTAATGTAATTAGGATTTTTAGGATTTCAATTCCAATTTTAAGTTGGATTGTTATTGTTTCTATTATTATTAGGGTTAGTGTTACTTTTGAGTAATATAAATAAGGGGTCAAGGTTGATGTAATGGATACAACACTTCATTCAATAAATAAAAATATTTCTCTTTCTATTATTCTTTGGTGTTTTTCATAGCTATGTGTAGCTAAATTTCTGTTCTTGGATTAAGGTGACGGAAGCCTTAGAAGTATTACACTGTGAGATCTAATTGATTTTAATTGTTCAATTATTATTTTGAGTATTGATTATTCTTCTGTGCTTATGATTGATATGTTTAATTACTAGAGTGCACACTAGTTTATTAAGTGTTGAAATGTACTGCTAATTTAGATATCAAATCCGTAATTATTTGGTCACTCTAATTTGTGAAGCAACTAAAGTTAATAATTGACTGCAGATCACGAGATTATTATATCTTAGGGAGAATACTCAACTAAATTAAATGCAACCGCTTGTGCTTGTGTTGTTTAGCTTCATCGGTTTTTCTAATTCTTAAAGCATCTACTAGATTAAACTTTTAGCGCTTATCTGAAGTTGTTTAGTAGTTAGGGTTATTTAGAACGCTTGTTTCTATCTAACTAAAATTAAGGAAAAACACGGAATAATTCAGAATGGTGAATTAATTCTAACGGTGAATATTCAAAATAATAATTGATTATGCTTGAGTCAATGATCAATGTAAGTTTTTGAGGTGGAAGTTGATTTAATCCAAGGTTTGTTTTCTCTGATTTACTTTAATAAATTATTTTGCATTATTTTTAGTTTACTTTAATAATTATATTCAAAACCCCCTTTTCTGGTATACAAAATATAAAAATAGATTAACCATTCTCTGTGGGATCGACTCTTGCTTACACTACTACATAAATATTTTTCGCAGCAAGGTTTTATTTTTGGTTGCCTGCAACAGCACACCAAATTTTGGCGCCGTTGCTGGGGAGTGATTTTAGTTTGTATTTATATTTTTGTTATCCTTATTTTAATTATTTTTCATACGTAATTTGAATTTCCTTGATTGTTTATGCCCGAAACTCGATCTACTAATCAAGGTGATTTAAAGTGTGATCCAGAGATAGAGAGAACTATTCGCAGATTAAGGAAGGAAGCTAGGATAAATTGTGAAGAAAAGGAAGCCATGGCAGCAAACCGAATTCTGAAAGAGCTTGCGGCTCCCGATTTGAACCAACAACCCTTATGCATAACCTTCCCTAATTTTGATACTAATACTCAATTTGAATTGAAATCTGTACTAATACATCTTTTACCTACTTTTCATGGTTTGGCAGGTGAAGACCCCCACAAACATTTGAAGGAATTTCATGTGGTATGCACGAGTATGAAACCGACCGGAGTGACCGAGGAGCAAATCAAATTGAGAGCCTTTCCATTCTCTCTGAAGAATTTGGCTAAGGATTGGCTTTACTATCTACCCTCTGGAAGTATCACCACATGGGAAGAGATTAAAAGATTATTTTTAGAGAAATATTTCCCCGCTTCAAGAGCAGCCAACATTCGGAAAGAAATTTGTGGTGTGAGGCAAAACAACGGAGAAACCCTACACGAGTATTGGGAACGTTTCAAGAGATTGTGTGCCATTTGCCCTCATCATCAAAACGGTGAATAACTTCTTATCCAATACTTCTATGAAGGCCTTTCATCTACCGAAAGGAGCATGATCGACGCTGCTAGTGGAGGAGCTTTGGTAGATAAAACTCCTGAGGCTGCTAGAAACTTAATTGCGAACATGGCGGCTAATTCTCAGCAATTTAGCACTAGACTTGATTTTGTACCTAAGAATGTTAATGAGGTAAAAATTTCATCAATTGAACAACAAATTGCGAGTCTAACATCTCTTATTCGTCAAATGGCTGTAGGTAATCCACAACAGGTGAAAGCTTGCGGAATTTGTGCGGTAGTAGGACATCCAACAGATATGTGCCCAACACTTCAAGAGGAGTCCTTTGAACAAATAAATGCAGTAGGAGGATTTCCTGGACAACCACAACGAAAATTTGATCCCTATTCGAACACGTATAATCCTGGATGGAGGGATCATCCTAACTTTAGTTATGGGAATCCACAAGCAAATCAGTCCCCTAATCAAAATTTCTTAAGTTATCAGCAATACAAACAACCATATCCCAATGGACAACAACAGGGCCAATCTTCTAACTCTTTTATGTCTTTAGAAGATATTGTTAAATCTCTTGCCACTAACACTTTGCAATTTCAACAGGAAACAAGGGCAAGTATTCAGAATTTGTGTACGCAAGTGGGACAAATGGCAACTGCAACAAGTCGCTTGGAGGCGCAAGGTTCGGGGAAGTTACCATCTCAAACAGTGGTGAATCTAAAAGAGAATGTAAGTGCAATCACTTTGAGAAATGGTAGAGAGTTAGAAATTCCAGAAAAGTCAGTACCTTCACCAAAGGAGCAAAACAATGAAGATGAGGGTAAAGAAGAAGCAAATAGCAGTAAAACAGGAAGTGGAGATGAAAGTGGTGAAGGTGCACCGAAGCGTAAATTTCCCCCTCTCTTTGAATATAAACCTGTACCCCCTTTTCCTTATGCTTTAACTAAAAACAGAAAAATTGATAAGTATTCAGATTTGTATGAAACTTTCCGTAGATGCGAGGTAAATATTCCATTGTTAGATGCTATTAAACAAGTACCTCGATATGCTAAATTTTTAAAAGAACTGTGCACGCACAAAAGGAAACAGGAATTAAAAAGATATGAAAAGGTAAAAGTAGGGAAGAATGTCTCACCTGTTATTCAAAGAAAACTCCCTACTAAATGCCAAGATCCGAGTATGTTCAATATTCCTTGCACAATAGGTAGCACTAGATTTGAAAAAGCCATGTTAGATTTAGGAGCATCAATAGATGTCATGCCATATTCTATATATGCTTCTTTGTCACTTGAACCCTTGAGTAAGACTGGTACTGTAATTCAATTGGTTGATGGATCTAATGTTTATCGTAGAGGTGTAGTTGAGGACGTTCTTGTCCAAGTCAATAGTTTGATTTTTCCTGCTGATTTTTATGTACTTGATATGGAAAATGGTGGCCAAAATGCATCGATTTTGTTAGGAAGACCATTTTTGAAGACATCCAAAACTAAAATTGATGTTCATAGTGGTACACTTTCAATGGAATTTGATGGTGAAATTGTTAAGTTTAATATTGATGATACCATGAAATCTCCTAGTGATGATAAACATGTTTATTCTATTGATGTAGTTGACTCTTTAGCATAGGAAGTTTTTGAACTAGATGAAAAGGATGCTTTGAAAATTGCAAACATTGGTGAGGAAAGTGCAAAATTACAAGGATCTGTTGCAGCGTTGAATGGTGTTTTGAAGGCAGGTGATACCTTTTATATTGAATTACTGGTTTTTAACGAGAAATCTCTATCATCTGTATTACAGGCAATCAAACTTCCAAATGGTTATGAGGGATGTTTTCGGGTTAATGTGATCAAAGATATAAGAAAGGATAAACCGAATGATGACAGTTATTTTCTGTTGATGGATGAAGATGAGTTCGAGGATTTTCACTCGTATAATGATGCCGAGGAATTCAATGAAAAGAGCAAGTGGCAACATGAAAAGACAATTTGTGTGTTTGAACCAGATTGAGACAAAGGAATGAGGTCAAGCCAAAGACTTTAAACAAAGGCGTTGCATGGGAGGCAACCCATAGGGGAGTATCTTTCTACCTTTTTCTATGCATTTTACTTTACATTGGGGACAATGTAAGTTTTAAGTGTGGGGAGAGGATTTAAGGGTACTTGTTATTTTATTTTTTTTATATATTTCGTTTGATTAATTTTTTTTTATTTTAGGTTGATTATTTTTATTTTTAGATGATTTTGAATTTTGTGGGTATATTCACTGCAAACCCTCATGAGACACAACTCGTCCACTTGGGGTAACCTTGGGGTTTAAAGGCTTGTTGCACATGCTAAGTGCAATCGTGTTTCCTACGAAAATGGGATAGTTTTTAGAATGTGTCACTTGAGCAATGAGTTAATTTGGATTTTGATTTTTGACTAATGATAAAATTTTAATTTCTTTTTGATAACTTCTTGGACGATTGATAGACATTGGGTAGTCTGAATTTGATTTTCTTTGTTGATTATTTGTAACGCCCCCAAAATCGGGACCAACTTAATCCAAAATCAGGACTATTCACAAACCCGACTTTGTGCGTTTTGTACTATCTTGTTCTAGCTTTAAAACATTATTCAATGTTAAAATAGCTAAAAATGCGGAATAATTTTTTATTTTTTTAAAAAATTTATATCTTTCTTTCTTTCGTTTCCCTGAATCGCAACCTTTACGATTACATATTTCAGAATCATTTTTATCCTATGATTCATTTTATCAGTGTAGATATAAGTATGTACAACTCAATCCTCAATACAAATTCATTCTTATATAGTAGTATCACTATAAAGCTTTATATTACAAAGCAATCATCACAGCATAATCAAAACATATATTCTTTATTTATTGAATATTTCAAACTTTACATAATAACACTTTACACACATTGTGAATTATCATCACAAGTTAATACAATCTTATTCAAAAGAACTATTTCTTCTTTAGACGCTTCTCTGAACTTTATCATCTGCATTGCTAGACATTTCATCGCAATTGTAACCTGCAAATTATTGCAAGGTTGAGCACGACGGCCCAGCAAGTCTAACAGTTCATCATGCTTCACGTAGCACATAGTTTCATATTCAGTTCATGCATTATATTCTTCATGTTCTTGCATTATAATTTTTGTGTTCATGCATATTACAAGTGCATCATCAAACTTATGCAATGCTAGTAGCAACATATATCTCATATCATACTACACATGCTTTGCACCTATTATCCATTGCAAATATATTGAGTTCCATAACTCAATTCAATAATTAGTCATATTTTGACTTTCATAAATCATAATATAGCAACAAATGCATTTCAATGTATTCATAATCATGGTAACAAGTTACTATAACAATTACACATATACATATCGAATTCACATAAATAAACTGAAAAACTTGCCTGTTTTTGCGTTTATCGCTCTATGCTCCTCGAACGTCCGTTGTATAACTTTACTTGTTATTCTCCGTATATTACTCTTCATCGTATAACTAGAATTAGGTCCACGTCATGAACCATTTGAACCAACCAATGACATTGAGAATCCCAACGCAAAGATTTTAACCTACAACCCTGCCTACTTTTGTGGGCACGTTAACAAACTCCATGAAATGATCAGCATCCAATTCTTGGCACAAAGGTTTGATCAGTTTAATACCCCTACGATGTCCTCTTCTCAACTAGTAGTGAACAAAAATAACTGCATCATGCCCAGAAGAAAACCCATCTGGGATAAAACCTTGTTGGCACATAAGTCTAAAGGCTTCAAACCCTCTATTTGGTTGTTGGTTTTCTATGAACCCCGTCGTAACCCGAGATCATAGCTGACCAGGTGACAAGATTTCTATCAGACATCTCATTAAACACTTGGCGGGCAGAGTTTATGCTGCCACAATTAGCATACATGATAAGAACATGATTGAATATAAAAACATCAGATGTCATGCCTGTCCTTACAACTGCAGCATGAAGGGATAGACCATATAGGAAAACCTTGGTTTTGGAGCAGTGGTGCAAAAGAGAACCAAGAGTTTCTGGTATCATTTAGTTAACCGTAATATCCATCAGATACAATGCCAACTATCTAACATAAAGAGCAGGTCCATTGGTAGCCTTGAAATTTAAAAAGGGAAAATCGGTGAAAACGATGAAGAAGAGTAAACCAAGAGAAAATCGGTGAAGGTTTATTAGGCAAAACCTCCAAATTTCAAATCCTTTATGTATTATTGAACAAACAGAGGTTATATACAACTATATAACACATCCATACGAAGTAGTTTCAATTGCATGGATGACTTTTCCTTTTGTTTCTGGTGTGACTCAATTACCTCCGACCATGAAATGTTGCACGCTCTTCTTTTCCACAATCGGTTTTCTGTGTTACCACTCTGCCACTTTTGCAAGAAATTGGGCAAAGGAATGGTTTTTTTTTTAATTTTAAAAATGGATGAGAAAAGAGAACAGGGGAATAAGTTATATTATTGAGCTTCTCAAGCAGCTCAATTCTCTTCAGACAATGCTTAATCTCTCTTCTTGGCCTAAGAATTCAACACCTCATGTTTTTTTTAATGAATCAGCAGCTACGTGTATCACATATGCTTTAACTTATAACTCCTAGCATAATACTGCTACATCATATATATATATATATATATATATATATATAATACATTATATACACTTTATTACCATCACATACTTATCCATTAGCTTATATTTACATGTAATCTAATTCTTAACCAAAATTAAATAATTATACAATATATACAACTTACTTTCTCATTTAATTAAATAATTCGTATCTAATTACCACATTAACCATTTCGTTGTTTTACAAAACTTAATGTTTTAACATTCAATGATTAACTATTATAAGTCAATCTCTTTCTCACTAATTTCCATTTTCTCAAATAATCCCATAACATTAATAATTCCACATGTCATTATACATATTACATAGTACATATACCAATTAATGTATTAAAATTTCTTAATCCTTCCAATAAAAATAGAATTAATACGTTAAATAAAATAACATATTTATTGTAACGAACTCACTATATTAAAATAATTAATATTAAATTAATCATTTTAATTCACTTCCTTAACGTAACGGATCAATTAAAACAATTAATATTCAATTAATTATTTTAATCTACTCATTAAATATATACAACAATTTTGAATAATTAAATTAATCATCTCATTCCTTTCGTAAATTATTTATGTTACATTATGGTAACATGATTCTCATTATTAACCAATTAAAAGAAAATACTCGTAACTTTCTTTATTCAATTAATCAATATGAATATTTTAATTCACCAATTTTTTTTCAAATAGTGAACTAATTATCTCATTCCATATTAATTTATATTCATTTGGCATAATATAATATATTAAGCCATTACATAAATATATTACATTATGTGTAATATATTTAAAATAATGAATTTAATTAACTCCTTCATATTTATTAAAACAAAGATACTTACATTAATTCACTATTTGAATTAAGTGACTTAATCACATCATTTATGAAATTTAATTCCTAATAATCTCATTGCCATTCAAGGCTTATTATTACAACTGAATCTCAATTAATCAATATTAATTAATTGATCTTCTTCACTTCCATAATTCATTTCGTAATGAACTCAACTAACTAATTTAATATTGTAATTAACTATTAATTCTTATTTTAATAATTATGAAAAATCCGGGTTGTCACAGATTTACTTAAGTGAATAAACTTGCTCATGAAATTTAATTCATAGCGAATTCATTACAAGACTTCATAATCAAATAATCTCATTTCATAATATAATTTAATTTAATCTCCATTTATTAAATACTTCTAACCATTTATTTACATTATATTCCTATTAAAATATTTTAATATTATAAATTATTTTAATTTGCTCATCAATAGATACAAAAGTTTTGTATCTTTAAAACTATCCATCTCTTTAAATAAATTGATTCCCACAATTTATTTCAAACCAAATCAAATATATAATAATATATTCAATAATTTTCTTCTATCTATAAATTATTTTCTCACAATTTATTTACCTGTAGTAAATATAATAATATATTCACTACATTAAGAACATGCATATATTACATCCATTATACTTACATAATTCTTTCAATAAAATGGAGGTTATTAAATATATTTAATACCACCCATTTACTATATTAAAATAATTTAATACTTATAAATTATTTTAATAATTTTCGTTATAATAAATTTTACTCATCTCATTTCCTCTTAAATAAATTGTTCTTACAATTTATTTACTTATAATAATAAATATATTAATACATATTTATTATTCACAAAATCACATATTGCATAACACATATTCACTTATGCAATATAATATCACATCACATGCCACCAAATAAGAATTTTATTTGTTAACTTCTTATTTTAATATTTTTCTGAAAATTCGGGTCATCACATTATTACTTTATTTGAGACCCTTCATTTTTGAGCACATGTCCATTTGGTCAACCTAGTTTTAACTTGGAAGAAATTTATTTGATTGAATGAATTGAGGGAGAAATTTTGGAACTCTATTACTTATTTAATCATAATTTGAAGTTAATATGAGTTATTATTTGAGAAAGGGGAAATGATTTAGGCAAATTTTGCAAGTTTGGATGAAAAAAATGAAAGAAAAAAAAAGTGAGAAAAACGAAAAAAAAATTGTTCATGTGGTGGGTTGAGATGGAGCGTAAAACGCACTCACTCATAAACACGTGACATGGCGAGATGGAGCGTAAAACGCACTCGCTGGTAAGATGGAGCATAAAATGCACTTACCGAAAGAAAAAAAAGAAAGAAGAAAAGCCTTTTGATCCTCTAGTGTTGCTTACTTGTGTTAACTTAGAATTGTGTGAAAATAAGTGCTTGAGTTTCTTTTTTTCCTTCAAGGTTTTGATTTCATAAGTTTTTCTGAGTTTTGATTGTGTTAATACATTTGGATTCACACACACACACACAATAGGTTGAGAGTAAAGTAAGATTGATAAATAAGCCTGAATTTTTGATGATACATTGTTTTGAAATTTCTCAAGAGTTATTGTTTTGAATCTTTGAGGTTAATGTTGAAATTCATATTAATTTGTGGCTCAAGTTTGTCAAGTTTATCAAGATTGTTAATTGAATTTTTGTTTTGCCCGAGGACGAGCAAAAGATAAGTGTGGGGGAATTTGATGAGAATAAAATATGTTATATTTTTATCCCTTAATACTTTATCTTTTATATTTATTTTGTGCCTAAATACACTTATTATTCTTATATTTTTATTTTAGGTACAATTAACGGAGTCTGCAACTTTTGAAGTACTTTGGAGGGGCAAAGTTGTAATAATGCACAAGTTATTTATGTGGACATACATGGTATTTTTATATTCACGGATTCCTTTCCAAATTGGAAGAGATTTATGGGATTCCTAGCAGCTTAAGGATTCAACAATTGGAATCAAAACTAAATTTGGATTCAACTTATTTTCTAACGCGATAAGGAAAAATCTTTTACACGGCAATTATGGAAATTCAATCTTGGCAATCTGATTTCTTTAAGGAGCTAATAGAAGTAGATTCTAGAATATTATTTTTTTTTAATATTAATGTAATTAGGATTTTTAGGATTTCAATTCCAATTTTAAGTTGGATTGTTATTGTTTCTATTATTATTAGGGTTAGGGTTACTTTTGAGTAATATAAATAAGGGGTCAAGGTTGATGTAATGGATACAACACTTCATTCAATAAATAAAAATATTTCTCTTTCTATTATTCTTTGGTGTTTTTCATAGCTATGAGTAGCTAAATTTCTGTTCTTGGATTAAGGTGACGGAAGCCTCAGAAGTATTACACTATGAGATGTAATTGATTTTAATTGTTCAATTATTATTTTGAGTATTGATTATTCTTCTGTGCTTGAATTTTATGATTGATATGTTTAATTACTAGAGTGCACGCTAGTTTATTAAGTGTTGAAATCTACTGCTAATTTAGATATCAAATCCGTAATTGTTTGGTCACTCTAATTTGTGAAACAACTAAGGTTAATAATTGACTGCAGATCACGAGATTATTATATCTTAGGGAGAATACCCAACTAAATTAAATGCAACTGCTTGTGCTTGTGTTGTTTAGCTTCATCGGTTTTTCTAATTCTTAAAGCATCTACTAGATTAAACTTTTAGCGCTTGTCTGAAGTTGTTTAGTAGTTAGGGTTATTTAGAATGCTTGTTTCTATCTAACTAAAATTAAGAAAAGACACAGAATAATTCAGAATGGTGAATTAATTCTAACGGTGAATATTCAAAATAATAATTGATTATGCTTGAGTCAATGATCAGTGTAAGTTTCTGAGGTGGAAGTTGATTTAATCCAAGGTTTATTTTCTCTGATTTACTTTAATAAATTATTTTGCATTATTTTTAGTTTACTTTAATAATTATATTCAAAACCCCCTTTTCTGGTATACAAAATATAAAAATAGATTAACCATTCTCTGTGGGATCGACTCTTGCTTACACTACTACATAAATATTTTTCGCAGCAATGTTTTATATTTGGTTGCCTGCGACAGCACACCATTTCAATATGATTGTAAGTTTCAATTCATGTTCTAGGAATATTGTTAGTTTTGTGTAAAAATTTTGGTTGCAGGGAATGGGCTGGATTTTAGGTTGGATTCAATTTTTCTCACTAAACTAAACTTGCACATTACCTGTTTGATGAAATGACATAGAGAAGTCATACATAGTCATTTTAGCCTTCAATTAGACAAATTAGATCAAGGAAGAGTGCATCATTTTGAGGAGACTTTTATGCCAGTAAATAAGCTTTTCATATTAGCAATTTTCAATTCTTTCTTTATCCAATATAACATAAACTATTTGTATAATGATGATTTCATTGGTTTGAATGCATAATTTTTTTGGACTAATATGAGCATTGACATTTCATTGTTATCTTGAATGAATGATGATGCTTGGTAGCTGACATGTGTTATTAAGAGGTAAAGGATTGGTAATTGAAACTATAAATTAATAGCTTGGAGCCTCTAGATTCTGCACTTTTTACTGTTTCAAAACATTGGTTTGGGCAGTGCAGTGCCATATTATTTAAATTGTCTAGGCAAATTTAGTAAACTGGAGTTGCTTTAGGTAAAACTGTTTAATTTATCACAATGTAATATGACTTCAATAACTGGATAGACTAGAACTCACTACCTCCCTCAATTTCTTACCATTGGCTACACAACATTTTCAATATGCCTGCATAAGTCTCTGTTATGAGGTTTTAGTGGGTTATATCAGGAAATGATTAAATGAATGGACCTGACTGAGGTGTTCATATCACCGATTGACGTCCTCATTTTAAACATTGTTCTTTTAAACATTTGTGACAGAAATTGCCAGATAATAAAGACATATTCAATTGAGGGAAAGTTAGACAAATTATGATTAGAAAATGCGTTTTCCTTTTTCAATTTTGGAACATCAATAACCTTGCACTACAACTGATGTAATAACAGGCTGAACCTTGGTCCATAGCACAAACTATGAACCATTTGAGAAGTTAATAACAGTCAAGATATCTAGGATTACCACATTGTAATAGTCATTGAGAAGCATGATTGTGCTTATACCTATACAACTATATTATTCTTATGGGAATGAGGTAGTATATATAGTTTTGGATATAAATTTTTATTATTTGATTTCGATGTACATATACATAGTGAGATACTCACGACTTTATACCTCAAATTTAGTTGTTGAACACAATCACTATTTGTTACTATTTTTCTATCTTAAAATGATTATTTTTTGGGTGATTAGCTTTAACATAATTTGGGAATTGAATTTTAATTGGTTGATATATTATTGGTATTTTAATTACGGTGATCATGTTTTTACTTTAATTTAATTTTTTTGAATTTTGAAATCAAAATCAAACAGATCAATCTATTATCACCAATGTTCGAAATAGCGATCGAGGCGTATGCCTCAAGGCGCGCCTCGTAGCGAGGCGGAACATGGTTGTGGCGAGGCCTACGCCTTTGAGGGTAAAGCAGAGTCGCACGCCTTATTTGGCTGAGGCTTGCGCCTCGTGGCGATGCGCCTCAAGGCGTAACAAGGCGTAAACCTTGATTCAATCAGACCCAAATTGGAACTGTGTTAAAAAAAACAGAACGACGTCGTGAGAAGAAGAAAGTTGGTCTAAGTCGTGAGCTCTAGGCGAAGTCGCAACAAAGAAGAAGATCGAAGTGAGAAGTCGATGCTGCGAGAGGCTGCGACTGCGACTTGCGAGGCGGAAGGAGGCTGCGACAGCAACTAGCGAGGCGAAAGGAGGGTGTGTCTGCGACTTACGAGGCCGATCGACTTGCGAGTGGCTGCGACTTGCAAGGCTGTGACTTGCGAGGTTGAGACTTGCTGCAGGTATGCGACTTGGCTTTTTTTTTTTTTTTTAAGTTATCCCTTTCTCTCGACTGGGTTGCTGGGATATATATATATATATATATATATATATATATATATATATATCATATATTTAGAGTTATGCCTTTCTTTCTGCTGGGCTGCTGGATATATATATATATATATATATATATATATATATATATATATATTCAAATAATGAAGACATATATCAATAATTCCCTATTGCAATAAAAATCGCCAAACTACTGAATATTGTGTGATTTAAGTTTAGTACATTGTTGAATTTGGAGTATCCTTCAAAATCAGTCCATTAAGGTATTAACATTTGTCAATGGTTGTGGGCTCAAAATGTTTAAAAATATAATATCAAATTTCAAAACAATATATAATGTTATTCACTGAAATTAAAAATATGTTCATTTTTTAAAACAATATATAATGTTATTCACTGAATTTAAAAATATGTTCATTTTTTTTATTACAGGGAATTGTTATTATGGGTAAGAAAGATCCAGCTTGGAAATATGGCACCGAAGCTCTTGGAATTAATAAATCTCATTTATATGTGGAGTGCAATTTTGTAAGAAAATTTGTAAAGGAGGGATTACAAGGCTGAAAAATCATCTTGTGGGTAATCATTTATATTCTCAATCATTTGATCTCACTAATGCTCAATTACTTGTAATTAATATAGATACATACAAAGAGAAGGAATCGACTGTCCGCATCCAGGCTTAACTCATTGGCTTACGTTATGTACAATAAACAATTGAAAGATCGTCACATCAAAAAAAAGGCACTAACAGAAGAAGAGGATCCATTGGTTGTTGATAGTGTGCCATCTGATAATGAGTGGGTTGCGGAAAAAAATGATAAAAATATCTCGGGAGTGATTTATGGGAATGATGATATGGAGGAGGGTGAAGGAACTCATGGGAATGAAAAGACAATTGGAGGATAAGAGACTAACTGTGATGACCCGGATTTTCAGAAAAATATTAAAATAAGAATTTAATAAATAAAATTCTTATTTGGTGTTATGATATGTGGTATTATATTGCATAAGTCAATACGTGCTTTGCAATAATATGTGATTTTTGTGAATAACAAAAATCTATTATTATTATATATTTATTATTTCATGTAAATAAATTGTAGAATCCATTTATTAAGAAGAAATGAGATGAGTATAGTTTATGATGAAGGAAATTATTAAAATAATTTATAATATTAAATTATTTTAATATAGTAAATTGGTGGTATTAAATATATTTAATAACCTCCATTTTATTGGGTAAAATGTATACATGTTTTTTTATATAGTGATTATATTATTATATTTGCTATAGTTAAATAAATTGTGAGAAAACAATTTATAGAAAGAAAAGAAAATAATTGAATATATTATTATATTTTTTTTATTTGAAATAAATTGTGGAGTAGCAGTTTATTTGGATATATTATTATATATATATCATTTAAAATAAATGTGAAAAATATGCATTCATTTGAAAAGTTATATTTAATAGTAATTACACTATTAAATAAGTTAGCTTGAATTAGCTATAAAACGGAATGAGGAAGTTAATTCACTAATTGAAATTTTGTGGATTAAAATATTTATTTAATTGAATAATAAAATTTATTTAGTTAATAATGATAATTGTATTGATGTTATAATAATAAATTGTAACTTGAGTAATATTGTAATAATTAATACGTTACATTAAATAAGTGAATTAAAATAATTAATTAAATATTAATTATTTTAATATAATTGGTTCGTTACACAAAATGTGTTGTTTTATTATATGGATTAATTCCATAATTAGTAGGATGATTTTATGCTTATTATAAATGTCTAATTATTAAATTATTGGGTAATAATTGGATTACATGATATATTACATATGTGATGTAGCCTTATGCGATATGTACCGAGGGAGGCATGTAAGTATGTAATATGGGTATTAAGTAAGCATGAGGTGAGGTTAATATAAGAATGTTGAGAACTTAGATTAAATATCTAAATGATGAGTCATTTAGCAAGCCGGAGGTGTAACTCATTGAATTTATATAAGGGACACTAAGGTAAGTCTATTATCTGCTGAATAAGAGAAGCTAAACCCAAGTCCATCTTCAGCCCCTCACCTCTCCATATACGTATTATATCCTTCACTTGGTTCCAAAATTTTCACACTTCTAAATTCTTAGAGCACAAATCTTCATCAAGTATAATCAAAGTTAGATTACCAACTGAGAATAGAAAGAGAATTAGAAGAAACAATCAAGCAAGCTGGAAAAAAAAACATGCATCCTCCATGCAATAAAAGTGGTGAGCAAGAAAATGAACTCTATAAACCTAGTCTCACACTTCCAATTCTCAGCTTGGATAGCCAGCAACTATGTGCTCTTATATTTTGTCCCAAAATAAGAAGCAAAAACAGTTCCTTGACTATTTTCATTCGTTCCAAAAAGAAAGAAAAGAAAGGAGAAATCATCAGTTTCTAACCGGTAAGCCAATTCGTTTTGTTTTATTTCAATTATATGTATATCATATATGATTCAGTGATGGTTTAGAGGGAGAAACGAAGGCCGTTTCGGCGATAGCAACCATGGCCGACGGTGGCCATGGTGGTGATTGTTGGGTTTAATTAATTTAAACAAATGGATAATAAAACTTGTAGGTTTTGATAAAGTATGATTCCAGAAAACAAATGGAAGAAGAATAAGGTTAAACAGTCATGTTAACAGTGAGAAACGTCGATGAAAAGTGTCGCCGGAAAATATTTGCGGAACGATATTTAAACATGAAATCTTTAACGGATCTTGAAACTAATTAGATGTATGGACTCCTGGAAAGGTGTAGATGATTTTTGGGCAGAGAAAAAAAAAAACTAGCCGGAAACGTATTGGGTCGCCGGAGAAGATGACCGGAAAGTCGCCGCCGACGATTTTTCCGGCAAAGCCGTTTGGGCTATTTCCGGCCAGAATTTGAAGAAACTTTGAACTACAAAATTGTAGAGAATTAAATTTCATGTAGGATGGATATAGAATTCATAATTTTCGGACAAGAGGTTTAATTAATATGAATGTTCGAATTTTCAGCACATTAAAAATAATAATTAAATTATCAGAAAAATGTTTTGAGTTGAAATAGTTTTACAGAAACCTTATAATATCATTTTATAATTTCTGTAATTTTTAGACAAATTATTAAATAGCAGAAGTAATTATTATATTTTTAAGCTATTTAAAGTTAGTTTAAAAATTAGTAGAAATTCAAAGAAAATTCTATGAATGGTAGAAAATTATGAAACTTGATGGAAAATTCTATAATATTATTTTAGAATTACTGGAAAGTTTTGGAGAATTATTGAATAACAAAAGTAATTATTGAATGTTTAAGCTATTTAAAGTTAATTTAAAATTAGTGAAAACTCATAGAAAATTCTATGAATGGTGAAAAATTATGAAACTTTGTGAAAAATCTTATAAGAATATAAGATTAATATTGATGGTGTTTTGAGGATATAAAATTATGTGCAGTTATTATTTCTATTTGGAAGCTATTAAAGGATAGTTTTTATAAATGGAAATAATTGCAGAAAATTGTCGGAGAATCCGAAAAATGTGAAAATTGGTTGAAAAGTCTAGAATAATATTCTAAAGACTTTATAAGATTTAGTAAGCTCGTGAGGTGTTGGGACGTTATAGATGGTGTGTCAACTGACTAATAAACGAGATATAGTTATTGTAAACTAACTTATCTCATTAAGTTAATGTGAACTAAGTTGCATGGATTGTATGACTAATGTTTGGTCTATGTGAACACTTAAATTGGCGTAGGATTCGTGAAGCGCAGATAGCTTAAGTGTAATCAACGCGCAAGGCAAGTCTTTCAGTTCCTATGTGCTATATGAACTAGATATTGATTGATTATAATTTGTACTGAAATGAGTATGTTGAATTGCCTATGATGCACTATAAATTGTGAAAGTCAATTTATGACTAAGTTGATGGAGTTACGGAACTCAATCTTTATATGATATGTGAAAAGCAACATGTATGATAAGCATAATAGAATGTTTATGATGCATGAACTAAGCATGAAATTTTATGCTACGTGAAGCATGAAAACTGTTAGATTTGTTGAGCTGTCGAGCTCAATCTTGCAAAAATAAACTTTTTGCATGTTAATGTTACAATGCGATATTATTCGCCATCTGATGATATGGATTAGAAAGCGTGCAAAGGAATACCTTTTCTTTATTTAAAAATTTGCATTGAATCATGATGATGGTTCTTGACATGTGTACTGATAGGTAAGTAAACCTTGAGATATTCAATAAATAAAGAATATTTATTTTGAATGCATGAAAATAAGCAAATCAATACAGTGATAATACTATATAATAAAGAATTCGAATGTAGAATTGAGTTGTATATACTCATATCTACTTCGATATATAATCGTAAAGGTTGCGATTCAGGGAATAGAAAGAAAGATATAGAAAAATTTTAATTATTCCGCATTTTTAGCTATTTTAACATTGAATAATGTTTTAAAGCTAGAACAAGATGCTATTAACGCACAAGGTCGGGATTAAGATTAGTCCTGATTTCGGATTAAGTAAGTCCCGATTTTAGGGGGCGTTACACTAACGTGAGGGAGATAACACTTGGAGGGAAAGGGGCTCAAGGAACAAGTAGTGAACAAGGAAGTCAAAAGAGAAAGAGAAAGACTTTGCAGTCAAAAACTAAAACAAAAGGTTAGTGTCATTACTCATTTGTCTTTCAAGTGTTCTTTAAAAAAGCATACTCATTTGGATTAAATATATACTCACTTGTTTATTTATAGATAAAGGGAAGAGATTGCAATTGGTAGATGAAGAACCGGAGTTTGAGGATCTTGCACTGACAATGAGGAGGATGACAGAGCTATTAGATACGATGATGATTCCATGGAGGATCATCTTAGTAATGATATGGATGATGATGATGGTGGGGATGATGATCAAGGATTTGATCCTTTTTTTAGGCCGCTGGATACGAATGATACACTACTTATATAGTGATGGATGATCACTATATAAGTAGTTGATGATATTATGTTGTTTTCATGTTTTGTAATGATACATAATGTGACGTTGATTATTTATGTCTTTTATGACCTTGATTATAATGATGTATTATTTTATGATTTTATTAGCATTTTTTTATAATTTTTTAGGAACTTTTAGGTCTTCAAATCAAGGCTTCCGTCTCGCTCCGCCTCGCTCCGCTAGGCTTACACCTCGCCTCGTACGGAGAAAAACGCCTCGTACAGCTTTTAGCCTTTTCGAACATTGATTATCACTTGGAAAGATAAAGCATCTGATAAAGCCAAGGAACAACACCTATACATGAGCTTTTGTCACCGTCTTATCTAATTACTGTTTGGCAATGGGGATCAATATTCAGGTATTGCAACTTATTACTACCTTTTTTTGGTAATGAGTACTCTTTGTTAATTTTTTATTGAACTTTAAGGTTTGCATTAAATAAACTAAATTGTATATGACTATATGTTGATTGTTGTTTTGTTATGCTCAATTAGATAGTGGCAGTGGTCGGATGAGACGAAATGCAACAGTTGCACACTTGCATTGAAGATAACAGGTGATAAAGCCATGTTTTACAGAGTAAAGATGTATATGGCCGAGCAAGATCAGGTTACAAGGTATGTATAAATCTTGGTCATCTTTTATTCTTGAAAGAGAATCCATTTTAATTTGCATACGATTCAAATTTTTTTAGAGCAATTGTAGATCATCATAGGAACTCCAAATATGATGATGTAGGTTTCTCATTTATAAACTGTAACATAAATGTAAATGACAATCTACTTGGGAAAGAGGTTGGGAAATTGTATGGAAAGGTTAAAATTATATTTTCTCCATGATTGCAGTTTTGAGCATTATTTGTAATTCTTAAAAATGATTACAGATGGCCAGCAAATGGATAAATTAGCATATAGTATGAAATTGATGATGATGCGCATAACAAGATGATTGTTCTTTCTTTTCTTACTTTCTCTTTTTCTTGGACATGTAGGTAATTGTTAATTTATTTTTAGTTTTTTTTTGGTCGCTTAAGCCTCAATTTTATTTAGTTTAATGGATGATAAAATTTTAATGATTATCATACAATGACAATGTTTGCTTCTTTTATTTTTCTTGGGTTGTATTTGTTTTATAAAGAATTAGTAATGCAAGTTGAGGTAACTTCAAGTTGGAGTTAGCCTTGAGAATCTACATATGATTGTAGCCATATAGATATGATTATATATCGTAGCCATCTCGTCAATTGGAGAATAGTTCAACTATTGCTACTAGGTTCCTAAAAATTAAAAAAAGCACAAAACTTTAAAGCTTTATGAACTACAAATGTCACAGGGTCTACAAATTGACACTAATTTTCTGCGTCAAATGTTCTTGTGATGTATTGGTTCGCACCAACCAGTTAACAAGATTCACACACAAACTACCTGTATGTAAATCACATTCTATAAACAAGACACACACACAAAGCTACACAATTTACAGGACAATGTCCCAACCTTGTATTGCTTCTCTGAATAACAAGGAATACAATCTGGCTAGGACTTGCAGACTCACTTTATCAGTGATCTCTGCCCATTGACAATGCATACAAAATTAGGCTGCAATTGACAACCCCGACTGCCTAGGATTTTCTTGGCCAATGGCCTTTCAACATTCAAATATGCAACTGCTCACTAGCAACCTGCCTGCAGATGTGCTACACCCATGTTCTGAAATTCAAATATGAGACATGCCAACATGTGTGTGGAAGTTGGCTAAGTCAGAAACTGCCCACAACTGCTCACCAGTTTGGTCCTTGCTTTAGTCATCCCATTCTCCAACTAGTCCACGAAGTCAGCCCACATTGTTGCCTCAGTTCACGAACTTGCCCAACATGTGTCACAATGCTTTGTCCATCCAGCCCACACGAAGATCTAACTAGGCCACGCATTTGCCCAAGGTGCTGCCCATTATGAACATGCCATGCACATCAACATTCTTGCCAAATCATGCCCAGCCCATGAAAGGGTCTTTGATCCAATCCAAGCCACCAATCTGTTGTTAGCATTGTTGTTAGGGGAGCCCAACAATGCCCTAATGCCCCGCACGCATAGGCCATGGCAGTCTGCCCATGGCCTGGGTGGACTTCACGGACCACCCCTCCCCTATAGTAGCACTTATGAAAATTTCTAACGTGCCAACAATAGACATCAGGTGTGCTTGAGGAGTCATAATGTATACCCCCTGGATATACTAGTTTTCTAGCCAGCGCCCCAATTTGCTGCACAGCGCCCCAAGCTGATGCACGCACCCGCACGCTGCCACACAAGACTGAGTGTCAAGCTGCCTTGCCCCACAAACTGAGTGTCAAGGCCAAGTGTTGGCATGCTGCCTGGCCATCCAACAGTATTCCAATTAAACTCAAATATCACTATCTGATTAGTGTTATTAGGCACTTACGGATAAAACTAATTACTGAATTATGCATTGTTTTACTTCTTAATTTATAGCTAATTGTGTTGATTATTTCTTTAAATTGTACTGTTTTATGAATGTTGTTGATGGAATTCATCAATCTCTTAATTTTATGCAACGATAATTCAACTAATTTACATGATTTTAAAATAGGCTGAATGACACGTTTGTCTCTCCAAATTGTCACATATACAAGTAATTACATGGATTGTGTGCTTCGAGTCTTTTTTTGTCATGAATGTCTGGCAAATTATTAAATCTATTATTCAAACTAGCCTGTGCATTGCACGAGTTATCAACTAGTAGAGTGTAAGAGGATGGAGGGAGTAAATCAAAAAAACATACAAAAATAAAAATGCATGGTCGGTGGACCCCTATAATTCATTTTAGAACTCTTACCAATTCCAACTAATACTGTCTGCCGGTAACCATGGCTATTTCCGGGCGAAACTTCGAATTCTTTGTCACATATTCAGTCGGTTGAAGATTAGATTTGAGATAGTTGCTGCTGGGAGTGATATATTCCAGATTCCTTCTTCCTTTCCTTCAATTTGTGAGGAATTTATGAATCCCCGTAGTAGTAAACACCTTCTCAACAGTTGAGCTGCTTCCCGATTTTATGATAATACATGGATCAGAATTGTATTGTTTACTGTGATATCACAAGGTAATATTACTCCATGAAATTGAAACTTGTTTGATTAACAAAAATAATAGTTGGGATTAGATTATTTGTACTAATTTATTACCGCTGCGGATTATTTTATCTTCTGATTAGTCCGTTATTTAACACAATGGACTATGTTTTGTCAATTCTAACGTCATTTGATGATGATATCTATATAATCCCAAGTGAAAAGATGGTATTATATAATGATACTCAAAAGTATGAAATGACCTAAGAAATGATTACAAATAGTTGATTAAATGACAAACTAATAATGGGATAAAATAGTTCGTGTTAAATATGTCTTATCCTTCATTTACAATATGGTGTTAAATTAGTAATTAATTAGTATAGTAGCAATGAATTAGTTGATCCGGAGTTTTCAACGGTATACCTAAAAAATATTGGTAGATTTACAATTTTTATAAGAGTATTAACCTTCCCAAAAATGACAATGTGGCTTTGATGGTATGTCATTCACAATACTAATAAAGAAATAAAAGTTAATTCTCCATAGCTTTGAGTTTGACTAAAAACAAGATTTAACATTGTTCCTATTTTGTGGGGCTGGACGATTGCATCTAGGAATTGACATCTTTTGTCATGATAGCTCTTTAATTACGGTGATGGTAAAATTGGAAGTTGGAACATGATCCACTTTATATTCTCAAAAATATAAATATTTCTCGCTGGATAAAACGGAAATGACCAACGGAGTTTCTTCAAAAAAGTTACAATTGAATCATCCACCATACACAACGCTTTCTGTCCAAGGAAAGTACACGTTATATTTGAAATAATCACAAAAGGTTGAAGTTTTAATGCAACATAAGTAACTTCAGAATCCAGGGCCTCAACTTCTCTCTCTCTCTCTCTTTGCAATTAATCTTTCCACATTTTAGTCAATTCTGTTCAATAGCATATAATTACACTCATGCTTAATCATTTGCAAGGATGAGTCAGAAGCCATAACTGAAATTGTAAGAAGGATCTTTTAAGGACTTGCAGGATACATTACCAAGAAATGTTACCAAAGGTCTAATAGGTATAGAATCTCGAGCAGAGGAGTTGAAAAGAATTTTGAATGTAGAGCCTAATGATATTCGCTTGGGAAGACCTTTACTGCTGCTATTGAGTTAGTAGCTCTTACTAAGATATGCTATATCCGATTTGTACATATCGGACAAATGCTTCCATTACCACTTCTTTTTGTTATGACTTCTCTTTTTGAATATTACTGACTCAATTTTTCAGCGGAGCCAACTTTCAAGCCAAAAGTGAACTGATGCATAGGGATTTGTGAAATGAGTGGAATTGGAAGACTACTGTTGCTGAAGTTGTCTATGAGGGAACTCGTAATCAATTTCAAGGTTGTAGCTTCATTGAAAACATTAAGGACATTTCTAAGAAAAATGATAGTGATTTATGTAAGTTACAACAAAAACTCCTTGTTGACATCTTGAAGGATTAACATATACGTGTACGTAGTGTTATTGAAGGAGTTAGTATGTTGCAGGAAAGGTTATGTAGTTTGAAGATTATAATCGTTTTGGATGATGTTAATCACCGTGACCAATTAAATTTTTTGGCTGGGGGCATGAATGGTTCGGGCTTGGTAGCAGAATTATCATGACAACAACAAATGAGGATTTGTTGACATAGTTGACGGGAAATATAAGTGTGAGGGATTAAACTTTTCTGATTTCTCTAGACTTTTCAATTTATTAGCCTTTACGGAAGGACAGACAAAGCATGGGTATGAAAAATTAGCCAGTGATATTGTGGAACTCGTTGTTGGCCTTCCACTAGCTCTTAATGCTTTTGGTTCTCTTTTATTCTATAACGCCCCCGAATCGGGACTAACTTAATCTAAAATTAGGACTAATCTGAATCCCGACCTTGTGCGTACGATACTATCTTAATTCAGCTTTACATCATACTAAGATGAAATAATAGCTGAAAATGCGGATAATTAAAAACTTTTTATATCTTTCTTTCCTTCTTTTCCCTGAATCGTAACCTTTACGATTATCTTATTTATTTCCAAATCATATTCATTTGATGATTTATTTCATCAGAGTAATTATGAGTAATTACAACTCATTTCTTAATATACCACATTTCTCGTATAGTATTATCACTATATCACGACGGCCCAGCAAGTCCAACAGTTTATGATGCTTCATGTAGAACATAGTTTCATATTCAGTTCATGCATTATATTCTTCGTGTTCATGCATTATATTCTTCGTGTTCATGCATATTACAAATGCATCATCAAACTTATGCAATGCTAGTAGCAACATTCATCCCATATCATACTACACATGTTTTGCACCTATTATTCATTGCAAATATATTGAGTTCCATAACTCAATTCAACAATTAGTCATATTTTGACTTTCATAAATCATAATATAGCAACAAATGCATTTCAATGTATTCATAATCATGGTAACAAGTTGCTATAACAATTACACATATAGATATCAAGTTCACATAAGTAAACTGAAAAACTTGCCTTCTCAATGTGAAGCTATTAACTCTAGGCGATTGCGCGAATTCAAAGTGTTATGCTCCCGTAAAGTACCTATGTAACATACATAAGGTCATTACATTGCTTAATGACACCCCATTCCACGAATTTAACTTAAACTTATATTCTTCAAGCTTAACGTCTCATTCTTAGTTTTACCCATGTCATTGGATTTGTTATATAGATATATAACATATATCTCTATTGGATTTCCAATAGTTCGATATACATATTTTCCATGAATTTCAATTCAATTTATCCATTATGCCAAACTTGACTCATTACTACTCGACGTATTGTTTACATAGCATATTATATAGCTCCATGCATTTGTACTTCAAAAATCTCAATTAAACTTGCATTTTCAAGTTTAAATAACTTATTCTTAATTTACTAAGTTTATTAGAATTATCTATTATAATATATTAGTTTTTATAAATTTTACTTATTTAATTTTCTCATTAATAGATACAAAAACTTTGTATCTTTAAAGCTATCCGTCTCTTTAAATAAACTGATTCCCACAATTTATTTCAAACCAAATCAAATATATAATAAAATATTCAATTATTTTCTTTTCTCTCTATAAATTGTTTTCTCACAATTTATTTAACTATAGCGAATATAATAATATACTCACTACACAAAAACAACATTCATACATTTTACCCAAATAAAATGGAGGTTATTAGATATATTTAATACCATCAATTTACTATATTAAAATAATTTAATTTAATAAATTATTTTAATAATTTCCTTCATCATAAACTATACTCATCTCATTTCTTCTTAATAAATTGATTCTACAATTTATTTACATGAAATAATAAATTAATATATAATAATTAATTTTTTGTTATTCACAAAAATCACATATTGTAAAGCACGTATTGACTTATGCAATATAATATCTGTTGGGTATGACATGATTCCTTATTGGATTTGGATTTAGGTATTATCTAGTTCCTTATTGGATTTGGATTTAGGTATTACCTAGAATCCGTTTTGGTTTAAGGAAAGTTATCTTTCCTAATTATACTCAATTTAGTATTTCCTATCCTATTTGGTTATAGAATTTCCTATGGCCTATAAATATAGGTGCTAGGATTTTGGGGAAGAGACATTCAGAGACATTCAGATTCATTCAGAAATATTCTAATTATTCTCTCTCTATCTTGTATTCTTCAAATATTTATTTAATGGATTTCTTCTGTCTTCTCCGTGGTTTTTTCCCGATTTGGGTTTCCACGTAAAACCTTGTGTTATTGTCTTTATCTTTCTGAGTTGATTTATCGTGTTTGTCATAGTTTGTCATAACAAACTGGTATCAAAGCTTGGTTATTATCGATCCATACTATGGCATTAAGTTCGACTTCATCAACGAAATTTGATATTGACAAATTTGATGGAAATATTAGTTTCAGTCTTTGGCATGTTCGGATGAAGGCTGTTCTTACTCAGCAAGGCTTGAAGAAAGCCATTGTAGGGAAGCCAGTGAAGCCTGTAGATATGTCTGATACGAATTGGGAGACGAAGAAAGCTAGCGAGATGTCTGAGTCAGAATGAGAAACTATGGATGATAAAGCACTTTCGGCAATTCAGTTGTGCCTTTCGAATGATGTGTTGCAAGAGGTGTTAGCGGAAACTACATCTGCTGATTTGTGGAAGAAATTATAATCTCTCTATTTGACGAAGTCCCTCACCAATAGATTGAGACTTAAACAGCGTCTTTACACCTTGCATATGTCAGAAGGTACTCAAATCAAATCTCATATCACTGAATTTAATTCGATTGTAACTGAGTTGCAGAATATTGATGTTAAGATTGATGATGAAGATCAAGCCCTATTGTTGTTAGTCTCATTACCTTCTTCATATAAGCACTTTAGAGACACTACGATCTATGGTAGAGACACTATCTCAATTGAGGATGTTAAGACGAATCTTATGAGTAAACAAAAACTAGATTCTGAGATAACTTTTGGGAAAAGTGATGATCAAGGTGTTGGGTTGTTTGTTAGGGGGAGGTCAGTTGAGAGAAGTTCAAAAAGTGGCAGTACACACAGATCAAAATCTAGGAATAAGAATTTCAGCTGTAACTACTGTCATGCAAAGGGGCATATAAAGCGTAATTGTCCGAAGTTGAAAAATAAAGAACAACGAGGAGACAATCATGGTCAGATTAATAGTGGACAGAATGTGCAGAACCAGCAGAATCAGGGGGCAAGAAAGCCTGCTCAGGCTAGTGTTGCTGAGGATAGTGATGATCTTCTGTTAGTAGCTAATGACAGAGAAAGACTTAACAGTGATTGGATTTTGGATTCTGGGTGTTCTTATCATATGTGTCCTACTCGTGATTGGTTCTCCACATATGAACCATTTGATGGTGGAATTGTTTTGATGGGAAATAATTCTAAATGTAAAGTAATTGGCATTAGCACAGTTAAAATTAAGATGCATGATGGCATAATCAGGACATTGTCAGATGTTAGACATGTTCCAGGTTTGAAGAAGAATCTCATATCTTTGGGTACACTAGATGAAAATGGGTGTAAGTACACAGCTGAAGCTGGAGTTATGAAGATTAGTACAGGCTCTCTTGTGTTGATGAAAGGAATCAAGGTCGGCACTTTATATAAGTTAGAGGGTTCTACAACTACAGATTCAGATATAATTTGTTCTTCAGTTACTGCGGATGACACCACCAGGTTGTGGCATATGAGGTTAGGCCATATGAGTGAAAGAGGCATGGATGCTTTGAGTAAAAGAGGTCTTTTATTTGGACAGAAAATAGGAAAGTTAGACTTCTGTGAGCATTGTGTCTTGGGGAAACAGAAACGAGTTAGTTTCAAGACTGCGGTTCATAGAACAAAGGGGACTTTGGACTACATTCATTCAGACCTTTGGGGTCCTTCACGGGTTCCTTCCAAAGGTAGCGGTGCACATTATCTGCTAACCTTCATTGATGATTACTCCAGGAAGGTTTGGGTCTATTTCTTGAAACATAAGAATGACGTTTTTGTGACTTTCAAACAGTGGAAGACTTTGGTTGAGAAGCAGACAGGAAAGCAGATTAAGAGGTTCAGATCAGATAATGGCCTTGAGTTTTGTGAAACTGAGTTTAATGAGTTCTGCAAGAATGAAGGAATTGTTAGACATCGTAAAGTTGTGAAGACACCGCAGCAGAATGGAGTTGTAGAACGGATGAACAGAACCTTGATAGAGAAGGCCAGGTATATGTTGTTAAATGCGGGTTTGGGCAAGGAATTTTGGGTAGAAGTAGTGAACACATCTTCTTTCTTGGCGAATCGTTCTCCCTATACAGCTATAGAATGTAAGACCCCTGAAGAGATTTGGTCAGGTAATCCTGCATATTATTCATCTCTTAGGGTATTTGGTTGTCCTGCATATGCACATGTGAATGAGGGAAAACTCGAACCTAGAGCGAAAAAATGCATCTTTCTTGGTTATGGTTCTGGTGTGAAAGGTTATAGACTTTGGTGTGCATATCAGAAGTCAGCAAAGGTCATCATTAGCAGAGATGTTACTTTTGATGAGTCAGCTATGCTTCATAAGAACAAGGAATCATTAATTCCTTGTATTAATAGTTTTGATAGTGTTGGTCAGAAGGTGGAGCTTGAAGTAACTTCTCCTCAGGCTCAGAAATCACAACAGAGTTCAGATCATGTGCCTACTACTACTGTTGCAGATGAAAATATAGTTCCAGAGGAGGAATAAGTGGACAATCAGTATAGTCTCACTAGAGACAGGGCAAAGAGGACACTGTGACCACCACAGAGATATGGGTATTCAGATTATGTTGTTTATGCCTTATTAATCGCTAAGACAATTGAGTATAGTGACCCTGTGACTTATAAAGATGTTGTTTCCTCAAATGATTCAGAAAAATAGTTGTTCGCTATGAATGAGGAGATGGAATCTCTTCAGAAAAATCAGACTTGGGAGCTTGTGAAACCACCTAAAGGTAAGAAAATTGTGGGCTGCAAATGGATATTTAAGAAAAAGGAAGGCATCCCAGGAGTTGAAGACTCTAGGTACAAGGTTCGACTAGTAGCTAAGGGATTCAGTCAAGTCGAGGGAATTGACTTCAATGATGTGTTTTCACCAGTTGTGAAATACAGCTCTATTCAAGTATTACTTGGTTTAGTTGCTATGTATGATTTGGAGTTGGAACAACTCGATGTGAAAACAACTTTCTTGCATGGTGAACTTGATGAAAAGATTTATATGTGTCAACCTCAGGGATTTCAGATTCAAGGAAAGGAAGACCACGTTTGGTTGTTGAAAAAGTCCTTATACGGTTTAAAGCAATCTCCCAGGCAGTGGTATAAACGATTTCACTCATTTATGGTTGGGATTGAATATAGCAGGAGTCAATATGATAGTTGTGTGTACTTCAGGAAACTTCAGGATGGCTCATTTATCTATTTGTTGCTTTATGTTGATGATATGTTGATTGCAACAAAAAATAGTTCAGAGATTAATAAACTGAAATCACAGTTGAGCACTGAGTTTGAGATGAAAGACTTTGGGGCTGCTAAGAAGATTCTTAGCATGGAGATTCAACGAGATCGCAAAATTAAGAAATTATACTTATCTGAGAAAGACTACATCGTGAAGGTGTTAGATCGTTTTGGTATGAAAGATGCTAAACCAGTAAGTACTCCTCTTGCTGCTCACTTCAAATTATCAGCTGAATTATCTCCTCAGACATATGAGGAGGTTAGGTATATGTCAAGTGTTCCCTACTCTAGTGAAGTTGGTAGCCTAATGTATGCTATGATTTGTACTCGTCCAGATATTTCATATGTCATTAGTGTGGTAAGTAGATACTTATCATGTCCAGGTAAAATTCATTGGGAAGCTATGAAATGGATTTTAAGATACTTGCGAGGTACCTCTGATGTTGGTTTAGAGTTTGGAAGAAATGGCAATACCCTTATAGGGTATGTTGATTCAGACTATACTGGTGATCTTGATAGGAGGAGGTCGTTGACTGGTTATATATTTACCCTTGGAGGTTGTGCAATTAGTTAGAGAGCTACTTTACAGCATACAGTTGCTCTATCTACTACAGAGGCAGAATATATGGCTATTACAGAGGCTGTTAAGGAAGCTATTTGGTTGCGAGGCTTGTTTGGAGAGATCAGCATGGATCATGGAGTTATTGTTGTCCATTGTGATAGTCAAAGTGCTATACACTTAACCAAGGATCAGATGTATCATGAGAGGACGAAGCATATTGATGTCAGGTATCATTTTGTTCGAGACATTGTTGAAGATGGTGACATTAAGGTCTTGAAGATTGGTACTGCAGATAATCCAGCTGACATGTTAACGAAGACGTTACCATATACCAAGTTCAAACATTGTTTGGACCTGGTTAGTGTTCGATGCACTTGAGCTCTGCATTTGAGAAGAGGGGAAGTTCACTGTTTGTGCTATATTTGGAGGATTCAAGTCAAGGTGGAGATTTGTTGGGTATGACATGATTCCTTATTGGATTTGGATTTAGGTATTATCTAGTTCCTTATTGGATTTGGATTTAGGTATTACCTAGAATCCGTTTTGGTTTAAGGAAAGTTATCTTTCCTAATTATACTCAATTTAGTATTTCCTATCCTATTTGGTTATAGAATTTCCTATGGCCTATAAATATAGGTGCTAGGATTTTGGGGAAGAGACATTCAGATTCATTCAGAAATATTCTAATTATTCTCTCTATCTTGTATTCTTCAAATATTTATTTAGTGGATTTCTTCTGTCTTCTCCGTGGTTTTTTCCCGATTTGGGTTTTCACGTAAAACTTTATGTTATTGTCTTTATCTTTCTGCGTTGATTTATTGTGTTTGTCATAGTTTGTCATAACAATATCACATCACATACCACCAAATAAGAATTTTAATATTAAATTCTTATTTTACTATTTTTCTAAAAATCCGGGTCATCACATTCTTCCCCTCTTATAAGGATTCCGTCCCCGGAATCACAACACTGAACCTTTCCTACTCGGTTTAAATCTATTTTACCTCATAACTTTATCGTTGAATAACCTCAACTTATCGCTTAGGTTTTATATCACCCATTTCCTGTCTTTTCCTTAATCACTTCTTATAGATTTCATTTTGTAATTGTCATGAAACTCGATTATCTTTCGCGTATTATTCTTTCTTTAATCCATACACTTTTTTTTTCTAAGGATCATTGTATTCGCAATCGTGATATACTAAACTCATGAACATTCGGGATATCACATTTACCCTCTCTTCTAAGAATTTCGTCTGCAAAATTACAACATACTTATCTCTACACATTCTACTCATCATGACTAGGTTTTCATACTAACCTTTACCTTCATACTTTTCCCTAAGAAGCTCATACTTTCTTATCATTCATTTTCCAAAATATCGGAATAGCTTTCAAGAGTCTATTTTTAGCAATTTCATGATCAGAAATTTTTTAATTCTCATGACTCTACATTTTTCCTTCTTCAAGGATTCGCTTGAAAAAAATTGTCGATTTCTACGACTTACTTTCTTCTGAGGAACATCATTCGTTCTACGTCTTCCAACTTCCAGAATAATATGAGTTCTTCACAATTGATCAATAATTGTAAAGCAATATGAATAACTCAAGAATTTTAAAGATTCGCTTAGGAGGAGCTTTATGTATCATGCAAAGAGTCATAAAGACCACAACATTCTTTTTCATGTTTCTGAAAAGGTTCTTAACAGAAATTTATCTGTGAACCGTCTGTCTTACGGGCACATAGGTGATCAGCCTGTTTATGCCCTGTGTTGATCTCTGTTATCTTTGCCGCTATATCGCGCAATCAGAATTTCCCAATTCAGGGGTGTTCCGTGTTGATCAACACTATCTGTGTGGCCGCCATTCGGCGCCAATTGAACGATATATGTTCATCTGTGCCACCATCTGGTGCTAAAAACTTTCCTAAATCAGGGATTTTCAAACGAATTCTGGAATCCAAACCAAAACGAGTTAGTTGGACAACTCTATATATTCAACAATAATATCTCAAAGGCTTATTATAAGCGATATCTAAATCTGTGTCTAGCCGATTCAAATGGCATTTGACACTTTTTAACAATTAAAATACTGAAAATCATTTTATGACGCATATTACCGCACTGTTTTCAGCAGCCCGTTGAGAATGTCGTCATTTTATGATTTCGTCATACTACATCATACCATAGTGGGTTGACGATCCTTAGATCACATCCAACACTAGGTTGATTCTGCATTGATGACTCCATCATCTGTCATTCTACACCAGGTTCCATGATGCATTGATGACTATTTACAAATACATTTTGATATTTTAAATCATTTTTTTTGTCTAGCCGAAACAAATAGCGTAGACTCTTCTTTAAACAGTTTAAAACATTGAAAAATCATTTTGGGTGTTATCATGCCACAACAGGTAACGATGTGATAATGGCTCAAAGTCCATCTACACACCCTTGTCACCTTGTTTTAAAGATAACAAAAATTTTAGTTTTATTTTTTTAAAGGCACATCAGTGCGAATTTAGCTTGATGTCAAAAATTTCGAAGTCTAGCATAGCTAGAAGATTTGGAATACTTATGCCTCCACCATCAACTTCAATTTCTCCAATGATCCATTGCTTAATAATTCTATCTATTTCTATCATCCTTAAAGCTTACTATACTAAAAATCCTCAATTCTTCATGCACAACTTTTCTATACCCCAATATAGTTTATTAAACATACCACACGTTATGAGTTCAAGAACTTACCATAATCATATGAGTTTAAGAACTTATCCTAGTCAGACTAAAGACGTCCATTCGCTGAGGGGTTCAAAAACGTACCATATGATTATGAGTCACGAACTTACCATAAGTATGGATTCAAAGAACTCGCACCTAATCTTAATATTCTCTAACTATCAAATATAAATATGAGAAAAGAATCACCTTCTCGTCATATGTATATTGATAGCGCGACACCAATATTTCAATGATTATCAATGTAATAAACTAAGTAGTCGTTAGACCAAGCACAAAACCTCTGCCCATACAAAGGTTTGTACAACTCAGCTATCACATGAGTCCTCAATTGAAATCCCACCCGATCCTATCTTGCTCTTTGCTCAATACGAATTTTCTTTAATCCCTATTCCATCATCTATAACTCTTTCTGAGTTTTAGTCGTACTATCTCATAGTACCTTCTATTTATAGCATTAAGCTAAAATTTTCAATTATTCAATTCTTTGACTCAATCAGATCATGTTGTGATCTTATCTTATAATCGTATTTATATTACGATTCTTTTCTATCTTATGATCGCTTTGTTTTTATGATCTTCTAACTCATTTCTTTAATCATATTATTTTATGATCATTCAAATCAGGTGTTCCCTGATCCTTTGGCTTTTCAAGATTCTTCTTCGAATCTTTGCGTATTATCTTAATGCATTCTTTATGAATTTCTAAATTCATTTGAAGATCATTTAAACCTCATTCGAGTTTATGCTTAGCTTCTTCTTCCTTTTCATCTATCTTGTTTACGGTTATAGCCTAAGGTATACTTACCTAAGGTTTATAACCCATAGCTCTGATACCAAATGTAACGCCCCCGAATCGGGACTAACTTAATCTAAAATTAGGACTAATCTGAATCCCGACCTTGTGCGTACGATACTATCTTAATTCAACTTTACATCATACTAAGATGAAATAATAGCTGAAAATGCGGATAATTAAAAACTTTTTATATCTTTCTTTCCTTCTTTTCCCTGAATCGTAATCTTTACGATTATCTTATTTATTTCCAAATCATATTCATTTTATGATTTATTTCATCAGAGTAATTATGACTAATTAAAACTCATTTCTTAATATACCACCTTTCTCGTATAGTATTATCACTATATTGGTTTTTACATTGTGAAGTAGCTAAAACGCTATCTTTCAAACTCAAAACCGACATTCTTATTTCAAAACAATTATTCTTTATTTATTGAATATTTCAAACTTTACATAATAGCACTTTACACACATTGTGAATTATCATCACAAGTTAATACAATCTTATTCAAAAGAACTATTTCTTCTTTACACGCTCTTCTGAACTTTATCATTTCAATAGCTAGAGATTTCATCGCAATTGTAGCCTGCAAATTATTGCAAGGTTGAGCACGACGGCCCAGCAAGTCCAACAGTTTATCATGCTTCATGTAGAATATAGTTTCATATTCAGTTCATGCATTATATTCTTCGTGTTCATGCATTATATTCTTCGTGTTCATGCATATTACAAATGCATCATCAAACTTATGCAATGCTAGTAGCAACATTCATCCCATATCATACTACACATGTTTTGCACCTATTATTCATTGCAAATATATTGAGTTCCATAACTTAATTCAACAATTAGTCATATTTTGACTTTCATAAATCATAATATAGCAACAAATGCATTTCAATGTATTCATAATCATGGTAACAAGTTGCTATAACAATTACACATATAGATATCGAGTTCAAATAAGTAAACTGAAAAACTTGCCTTCTCAATGTGAAGCTATTAACTCTAGGCGATTGCACGAATTCAAAGTGTTATGCTCCCGTAAAGTACCTATGTAACATACATAAGGTCATTACATTGCTTAATGACACCCCATTCCACGAATTTAACTTTAAACCTTATATTCTTCAAGCTTAACGTCTCATTCTTAGTTTTACCCCATGTCATTGGATTTGTTATATAGATATATAACATATATCTCTATTGGAATTTCCAATAGTTCGATATACATATTTTCCATGAATTTCAATTCAATTTATCCATTATGCCAAACTTGACTCATTACTACTCGACGTATTGTTTACATAGCATATTATATAGCTCCATGCATTTGTACTATCAAAAAATCTCAATTAAACTTGCATTTTCAAGTTTAAATAACTTATTCTTAATTTACTAAGTTTATTAGAATTATCTATTATAATATATTAGTTTTTATAAATTTTACTTATTTAATTTTCTCATTAATAGATACAAAAACTTTGTATCTTTAAAGCTATCCGTCTCTTTAAATAAACTGATTCCCACAATTTATTTCAAACCAAATCAAATATATAATAAAATATTCAATCATTTTCTTTTCTCTCTATAAATTATTTTCTCACAATTTATTTAACTATAGCGAATATAATAATATACTCACTACACAAAAACAACATTCATACATTTTACCTAAATAAAATGGAGGTTATTAGATATATTTAATACCATCAATTTACTATATTAAAATAATTTAATTTAATAAATTATTTTAATAATTTCCTTCATCATAAACTATACTCATCTCATTTCTTCTTAATAAATTGATTCTACAATTTATTTACATGAAATAATAAATATGTAATAATAATCAATTTTTTGTTATTCACAAAAATCACATATTGTAAAGCACGTATTTACTTATGCAATATAATATCACATCACATACCACCAAATAAGAATTTTAATATTAAATTCTTATTTTACTATTTTTTGAAAATCCGGGTCATCACATATTCTGTAAAGGAGGAGAATATTGAGAGAGACATTGGAGAAGCTACAACAATGTCTAGAGGGAGAAGTTCTCCAAAGACTTGAAATTTGTTATGGTAGACTAGATAGAAATGTGGAGGATATATTTATATACATTGCTTGTTTCTTAAAAGGGAGACACCAAGCTCTAGTAAACGATATACTAAAGAATATTGGTTTGTATCCTGTGCGCGGAATGGATATTCTCATTAATAGGTCTCTTATAACTATTAATTATGACGATGCATGATATACTACAACAAATAGGTTGGGAAGTTCTTCGTAAGGCTTTCCCAAGAATGCTTGGAAAACGCACTAGGCTCAAGTGTCGTCAAGATATTGTAGATATATGCACATCCAAAGAGAAGGTATGTATAATGATTTCTCACAGAACATAAACAAATAGTAATTAATTTGTAGAAAAAAATAATAATATACAAATTAGTACTAATTTATATTATTAATGCCATTTATTCTTGTATTCACTTTAACTATTCTAGGGAACAAAAACAATTGAAATTATAAACCATGAGCATTATGGTGTTGAAGTGGAGAATTGTGACGCCCCCAAATCCATGTACTAGCTACAATGGACTGGTGCTCACTATTCAACCTAAACTTCTTCTGAGTATATAAAGGGTAGACTTACACTATTGACAACCAGGCAGTTTCCAGGAAAGAGGGGGTCTTCCGCATAAACGGCGCACAATCAAATAACCCCTTTCCTTGACAGAACATTCTAGACATTGTCAGTAATGTTAAATCTAAATTAAGGATTCACACATTTAACTAAACATAACTTAGATAGTTTATTTCAAACATCTTCGTCTAGTCCCAAGGTTCTTATAACCTTTACAAATACACACATATATAAAATCCTTCAAATTCATTACAAATATTATAAATATTTAATTATTGCATAACATGCTTCCTATTCATCCATCTTTCCTTTCCCTTTATCCTTGCCCGATCCTTCGGCTTTTTCATGTTTAGCTGCAAATATTAGGTTTAAGCAAGAATGAGCACAAATTACCCAGCAAGTAATATGAGAGTTTAACATCGAACATCAAGAAAAGAGATCATCTACATCTGAGCTTCAACAATTAGAATAAACTTGAGAAGTATTTGATAACAAGAAATAATGAGATTTCAAGTTGTTACCATCGTACTGAGCGGTAATAAATACCTTGAACAAATAAAACCTCAGGACGAATATCAACCACAAAGACCGACAAACATCCTCCGCAGGTACTTTAGGGGATCAACCTATCGTACCATATATTGTGCACATATATAAATTTTTAACGCCTAAGCGCAAATGGGACTATATGCCCGACATCTGTTATCCCTTTTTCAGGGTTGTTCATCTCAGTTTTATACCACGAGTCCACACCAAAGTAATTTGGATTGGTTTGACTTTAAATAACATCTATGATTTGAACGAATTCAATATATCATCGCACATCAATATTGTCTAGCCGGAACAATTGGCTTTGACGCATCTATTCAACAGTTCATAAATATTAAGGATTTTAATAACATAAGAAATTCGATAACGAAACAACGCTTTTAATGTACATAAATACCATCAATTGAATAGTTTCTAGTTCAACAATAAAGGAGACTTGCACAAAATATAAACTTGTATAAGTTATAACATCATCATCATACGAACTTGTACGGAATAATAACTGCACAAGTTAGGAAACTTACATTCAATGTAGAAATTGAATGAAGTTAGGATACTTGCCTGATATGTCGTTTAAATATAACGTTATTAATTTATCCTTCAAAAGACCTACACATATTATTAAGGTCATCACACCAATTAGTCACATACGTCATATGCTGTCATATTTTAGCCGATAAAACTTTACTCGAATTAATTGTTTTATCTTTACATAAATTAATTTTCTTTATTAAACGTAGTTAACCATTTTATTATTTTTCTTCCTCCTGGCCACACATACTTAGAAATATTCCCCATGTAAAAATTATTTTATTATAATTTTTTAACTTTATTAAGTATTTTTAAAAGGTGTCATTTCGGTTCAAAACTTAGCAATTTTGCTATAACGAACTTAATTTCAAAAATTCCCAAATTTGGTCAGTATCTTAATCATATTAAAGTATACTTTCAGTTAAAATTTCATAACCATCTGATTTATAGAACTAGAGTTATAGCAGTTTTCGTCGAGAAAACCCTAATATTAAATTGGTCATATCTCACTCATCTGAAGTCGGATTACGTTCATATTTGGACAGGAGATTTGTTATACCATATAGTTTCATTACCCAAAAAAGCTTAATTTTTCTCAGGAGTTAAGTGGACAAAACTGTCGACGAAACAATTGGGCAGCAAGCTCTTACCGATTTTCTAGTTTTTCCTGTTTTAGTAGAAATTTCATCATAAATAACTTACAATGTATTTTCTAGAAATTCCAGTTGAAGGGGTTAGGGAACTCATATATCTATCACTACAAGTTGACCACACTCAAAAATTCGAAATATAATGAGAGTTATGGTTGTTCAAATTTCAGTTTCTGTTTTTAGGAAAAACAGATTTTATCTTCTTTATTGCAACTTTAGTTCTTCAACTATTTTTCATCGTCTAAGTTATTTAACATCAATATCTAACATATTTACATATATATGAGTATGATACATGTTTATATACATATATCCAAGACCTTTACAAGAAAATTGAATATAAAAAGGTTTTAGGTATTACCTTCACTTAGTTGGTAGAACTTCCTCCTCTTGCTCCTAACCTTTCCCCCAAGCTCCTAAACTCTCTCTTTCTCTTATCTCTATCTTAGTTTTCTGAAAATGAAGTAATGTAATGCAAGTATTCTTGGTGTTGGCTATTTATAGACCCAAATGAAAGAATTGCAAGTAGCTCCTCCTTTCTTGGTTTTCATTTACGGTCTACTCCCTCATCTTTTCATCTTCTCTCATTTGTCCTAACTATTTACCCTAGTCATCCAATCAATTAAGCTAGGATTTAGGGTAGTCAAACTAGGAAATCATGATCCCCATTTTCCTCCTTCTTTTCTTCCCACTATATCTCCCACTATGTCTCCCACCATCTCTTTTTCTTTTCTTTTTTTTTAACTCATTTCTTACATCATTAATGCATCACCACTTCTAGAAGTTGGATCAAGGACTTGGGCTTGGCCTTTTGGGCTCCTTGCAAGATTTATTAGGGCTTGTATTGGACTCATGCTTGGGTTATTTTAATTCTTTCTTGGACTCTCTCAATTAACATTTAACTTGGGCTTGTCAACTAGGTTTAATTCCTTAACTATTTTGCCCCATTAGTAACTTACTTGCATAATTAATTTGGGCTCTCTCTTACATTGCCATACAAGGCTAGTAATCAAGCTTTGTTAGTTAATAACCTAAGCTTTAATTCTCTTAACACTTAATCAACTTGATTAAATTAATTTTTTTTATTCCTTAGTTAGTTCAAACTAATTAAATTAATTAGTCTTGTCTAACTATTAACTTGCATCTCTCATCACTTAAATAAATATATTGCACATATATTTATTCATTTATAATATTTGCATAAAAATTTAAGCAAACTTCATTTCATTAATAACTATAGATAACCTTATTTACAATGCTACATGATTTTCTCGGTTATTACAAGAACTGCATTGGTGATCCTGAATCTTTCTCGAAGATGAAAAAACTTAAATTCCTCAATATTAGTAATGTACTTTTTTCGCCTGGTCTTGAGTATCTTTCCAATGATTTACGAATTCTTGAATGGTATGGATGTTCTTTAAAGCCTTTGCCATCAACCTTTGAACCAATGAACTTGACATGCATTGTAGCAGCCTTGAAGTACTACTATGGGAGAAATATATCGTAAGTGTTCTCTATACCATGTATTACATTTCATTAATGACTTATATTGTGCATGAGATACAACTCCTTCCCTCTCTCACTCAACATGATTTGCCCAATTTGAGATCAATCTATTGATCTCGGTTTCTCGAAGGATTTGACTAAACTTCCAGACTTAACATCAACTCCAAATCCTGAGATATTGAATCTCGAAGGCTGCACTTGTTGGTGGGTCCTCACCCATGAAAACATGCAACACAAAATGGCAAGAATTCGGAAGGTTGGGTGTAATAACCAAGAATATTGGGTCACAATGTAAATGAGAATATTAAATTGTTATCAATGTATTAAATATTTTGTGACTTATAAAGGATGTGTATGTTATTAAATGAATATATATATATATATATATATATATATATATATATATATATATTATGTGTATATATTTATTTATCATATTATGTGTAATGACAAGCAAGCTTTATAACCTAATTATATACATTAGGTATGAGAATTAAATAACCTAAGAGTTATATTTATTGATGATTTCTAGTATTTAAAATATATACTAGTAGACTAACCTAAGAGATTACTTTTATTATCTCAATTTAATTATTTATTTTAAACCTAATTAAAGCAAGTCTAATTGGGTTATGTAATTAAACCCATATGCGTAATTATTTAATGTCCAAATTAAGTGGACTAAAGACCCTAATTAAATAACTAGGGTAATGTAAAATTTATGTGTTGGACCCATGATAGTTCTAGTTGCCCAAACAATTTATTAGAGAGCCCAAATGAAATTAAGGATGGCCCAAACCTTAGTCCAACTTGGGATGGATCTTCTAGAAGATTAAAATAGCAAATTAAGTAAATAAAAAAAAAATCAAAAATGGGGTTAATTAGAGGGGGAGTAGTCGGATGTGGAAAGAGGGAGTAATAATGCTTCATTTCAATTTTTCTAAGGCTAGTCACTAACTCTTCTACCCTAGTATCTCCTATATTGGCTAACAAAATAAGATGAGGTCCATAATTTGTGGGATATCTTAGAAAATGTGAGATTTTTAAATATTAAATGTATACATACATATGTTATAAGTATACATTTTTATAGCTATAAATAGAGTGCCTTTCATTTGCTAGCCAAAGTTTATTTCATTTTTACATTTCCTAAGTTTATAAGCTAAAGAGCAAAACAAGAGAGAGAGAGAGAGAGAAAGAAAGATAGGCTGCCAAAATTTTTATAAAAAAAAAAGAAAAAAAAAAGAGTTTTGTTGCATGTCTCCAAGATCCATAAATTATTTTGGAAGGAGAAAAAGGGTAGCATATAAGACAAGGTATAAAACTCAAAAACTCAAAACCTTGTTATCTTAATATGATTTATTGTGGATATTTAGTAATAAATCATGAGTTTATGATCTTGAACCATAGAACACTAGATTTATATGTTTTATGTAGTTTCATGCTTAAATCTTACTATTTTATGTGTTTTTAAGCTTGAACAAAGAAGAAGATGAAAAACAGTTTTTAGTTTATAAAACCTTAATTTTCAGTCCACTTTGGACCTTTACCATTTTAAATCCGTAAATCAATTTTATGATCTGTAAAAGAGGGGTGTTAGATATATGAGTTAGTTGTTAAATCCAAGTGGTAGAACTCAAATTTATTAACTGAGCAAGCCATGACAACTGTTTTGGTAAAACAGTCCAAGCGGGTGGAATAAAAACTGTAGGTTAAAAACTGATACAGGTCAGTTTGTGTCAAGGGAAGTTTCGGCCACTTTAGTTGCTTTAAAAATTCTGATCTTTTGTGAAATGTTAGTATACTGAGTTATTAAGATCCTGTCCAAAGATGGTAATTTGTTGATCTATAGAATGAGAGTTATGGCTTTTATAAGAAAGTGCGTTTTTAAAAATAAACTATAATAACTCCTAAAATACAACTCAAACAAATGTGAAATAGTTACAGGAGCTAGGTGTTGATAACAGGAGACTACCGTATAAATTTTATAAATTTTGAACAAAAGGATAATTTATAATAATTGTAAAAATTTCGGACTGTTTTGGACCATTTAAAAATAGTAAACGAAATTGAAAAATTACAGGAAAAATATATTATCACTAAAATATCATATACTGATATTATCCAGAAAATAAAAAATAAAAAGTTGTTTTGGTATTTTTCATGGCTATGTTTAGGTTATAAATAAATAGATAAGTTAAGTTAAATCAAGTTGTAAAACTTGTAAATGTGATTTTATTTATTAATGATCAATATATGATGTATAAAGACTTTATAAGGATATTTTGGTCATTTATGTTTTTTTGTTATAAGGATGACATGATATGTGTGTTAGATAAATTAAATAGTGAGAGATAAACAATTAAATTAAATTGTTTATAAATGATTAAAATATTATTAAATGAATAATAATAATAGTGAATGAGTAAAATATTATTAAATGATTAATAATATTTGAGATTTAATAAAATATTATTAAATGATTAATAATATTAATAAATTGTTAAAATATTATTAAATGATTAATAATATTAATAAGGGATTAAAATATTATTAAATGATTAATAATATTAATAAGAGGTTAAAATATTATTAGATGATTAATAATATTAATAAGGGATTAAAATATTATTAAAAAATTAATAATATTATATGAGAGTTTAAAATGACGATTTTGTGATAGCAATATTATCAAGGGATGATAATATTACTAAGGATTTGATGTGATATCTAACGTTTAATTGTATGACTAAATGTTAGATAATTTAATAAAAGGGTAGTAGTATTATAAGTCAATATATGTTATGCTAATTGAAAGATCAATCTTATCAATTATAGGTCTTTCTTTAAGAAGTTTAACTTAAATTGCATAGCAGTAGACCGCAATCGAGGCAAGTTTTCTAACTCAAACTTGAGTTATTATTTTTAAAAGCATGTTAGTGGATAATTATTGTTGATTATTCCACATCCATAATGATCATTGTTATTCGCACTTAGTGCAATTGATTTCCTGTTCTATTATTTGAACTGTGAAATAATTTGAGTTCTATTATTTATGAACTGTTTATGAACTAGGTCTTAGATAATTGTATCAGCTAGACCGAACATGATTTAAATTTGTTAAAATATGTTTCTAAAAGCTATTCCAAACCAATTGTTGGTACGGACTCTTCGACTGAGAAAAAGAACATTTTTTAAGGCAATATATCGAATACAAACGAATAATTGCCCGACTTTAAGTGGTATGCATATTCACCGGGTATGAAAGGCTGATCCCCTTGATTACCAAAACTTTTAAAAGGTCCAGTGTAATTGCTGATAAACCTTCGCATATGTTCATGGTCATTGCTGGCCACTCATCATTATTTATTAAATCTCCCATTTATTGAAGCTTGACTTTCGTTTCTTCACAATCATTATATATTGTTGAAAGTTCACAAGATAATTCTATCTAATCATGATATATCTTTCTTGTATTTAAACTTGCTGAGCGAATTAGTTGCTCACCCTTGCTATATCATGACGTTTATTTCAGTTAAGCCAGAGACATCCAACAAGGACAAAGGGAAAGGAAAAGTGCAAGAATAGATAATGCATGTTTAATTATGTTGTTATCCTATGTAAATTATTTAAGTAAACCTTTTGTGGTTGTTAAGGTATGTAATAAATAAAGGTTATTAGACCATTGGGATTTGATGTAGAACCTTATGTAACAAATAATTTATGTTTATTTATTTCGCTTAGTTATAGAATGTGTATGAAGATGTTGGATCGTGAGCACCAATTGCCAAGGTTATGGAACCTGGATTTGGGGGCGTCACATTAGGCAACCAAAGTCATCGTGTGGGGGCCACAAAGAAATAAATGGCCTTAAGCCTTTTCATTCTTCTCTTAGCAGGCTACTTGGGAACATGTGATATATATATATATATATATATATATATATATATATATATACTGGTAATATATATATCAATAGTTAAAATTAGATTAAAATTCAAAAAGTACTACATTACCTAAAGACTATTTGCAACCTAAAATAACTTACAATCAGACATAACAATTATCATAATTCACCATACTACCACAATAATTTATACATACTCAATCATCAACGCATATCTAACCACCAAAACATCAAGCTAGTCGCTACTAATTTCAATAAATTTCGGCAGAATTTTCTTTAAAAATAGATATCCAAAAAATCTAAACTTGTCTACAAAACTTACAATCATCAATACATATCCAAACCACCAAAACAACCATCATTCCATACCCAAAATCATCATAACCATGTATAATTAGTTAACTTTACAAAAGACATAACACAAAAAATACAGTGATGCCTACATGACCCTTTTAAGCAAAAAAATACATGGTTTGTACCTTTTATTCAGTAATTAATGTATACCTATAAGTAATTTTTTTTTGTTTTCTTTGCGTTTACTTTCGCAATGCAAATTCATCTAAAGCACTGAATCATTTGATGTCAAGGTGAATTCAGACTGCATTATATTGAAGTCACTACCAAAAGCAGTAATGATAGTCAATAATGCGGCTCTTATTTTATAAAAGTTCCTCGAGATTTTCCAACTTAGGAGTGTAGATAGAAATAAATTTTACATTTTGATGTAGATTGACTACATCCACTTGTCACTATTTTCTTTTAGATTTTGCATCATTTGTATGGTCATTACCAAATTTCATTATGTAAATAACAATCTGAAATTTTTTAAATAGTCACAACATATATTCCAGACTTGACCAAAGTCTAGCAGATTTAAATAACAATCTAAAAATTTACACATGAACATCATTATACTATTCCAGATTATATATAATTAGCACCAACCAACATACAAAAGTACAATGAGAAAATTCAATATGCAGAAAATCATTTAGATAATTCCATACATTAGTGTACTCTCATAACATTCGATGGAAAATAAATATAAAGAAAGCAAATCTTTATCACGTTATTAAATATGGGATCGAAGAGCACTAACCTAGGAATATCACATCTATCCGGCTTCCATTGACAATTCGTATACAGAGAATCTTTTCTTCCATTGCTTTGACAATCATAAGCCTCGTCAACAAAAGGGCAACTCCCTAGTTTATAAATTGGATAATTTTATTCGTCGTTCAGGTTTTGCATCACTTGTATGGTCATTACCATATTCCATTATTTCAAATCAAATATAAACAAACTATAAGATCAAAAATAAATTTTTAAATAGTCACAACGTAGACTCCAGACTTGTCCAAAGTTCAACACATTTAAATGAAAATCTAAAAATTTACACATGAGCATCATTATACCATTCTAAATAATATATAATTAGTACCAACTATCATACAAAAGCACAATGAGAAAATTCAATATACAGAAAAATATCAAGATAATTCCATAACAAACAACAATTCTTCATTTTTCTTTTGAAAAGTACAGAAGTCACTATTAGCTTGTTTTAATGATCATTAGTTGAATGTACAACTTTTATTATTGGAAAAGCTTATTATAATGAAATTCATGGACATGATCATGCACAAAATTGGATGATTCTAACAATTAAATTAAATTTCAAAAAATAAAAATATTATTATTATTAAAGTTATTATAAAATATAAAAATTATAAAAATTATTATTATATGTATAATTATTATTATTAATAGTATTATCAATATTATTATTATTATTATTATTATTATTATTATTATCAGTATTAATATTATTATTATTATTATTATCAGTATTATTAATATTATTATTATCAGTATTATTATTACTATCAGTATTATCATTATCGGTATTATTATTATTATTATTATCAGTATTATTATTATTGTCTGTATTATTATTATTATCTTATTAATATAGATTAAAATTAGAATGAATCTGAACCGTATTTGTGTTTTCCCGCCCAAATCAATTGTGTATGGGTTTCAGATAAAGTTTTTTAGGTTTAGTTTTTTAACATATATAGTTTTGAAGATAAATAATTTTTTTAAAATAAAAAATAAATAAATCAAATGTAATACTAATTGGATAGTACATTTGAATTAAAATATAGTACATGTGCATTTAAATTGAGAGACTTGAGAGAGTTTTTGGGGGGAAAAGACTTGGGGAGTTTTGGGGGAAACATTTAGTATGGAATGAATCTGAGTCATTGAATTAAAGTTACAATCAATCTTAACCGTTGTTGTGCTTTGTCAAATGAAAGATTCAAAATAGGTCCTGTATTATTATATAGATAGATATATATATATATATAGAGAGAGAGAGTCAGGATCAGGTCCGGACTCCCATACCTGATTAAAATGCGGACCCCAAATTTTATTTTATTTGTTTCATTTTTTTTTCAAAACAACTAATAAAAAATGTATAGTTATTTTTGGTACTGAAAAAAATTTCATAATACAGTGTTTTGGGTATGATTTGGATACATATAACAAAAGTGTTGTACCGACTATACATTTTTTATTACCAAAAATAACTATACATTTTTTATTAGTTGTTTTGAAAAAAAATGAAAAATAAATAAGTAAATTTTGGGGTTCGCATTTTAATTAGGTCCGGGAGTCCGGATCTGATCCTGGGCATGTGTGTGTATATATATATAGTGTGTGTGTGTATATATATATATATATATATATATATATATATATATATAAACACACACACACACACACACACTAGTAAATACTCATATTTGACAATTGTTATTGACAATAGGTATGGGTCTACAAGAAAACATCTGAAGAGAAGTTCCCCACTTTTAATTTTGAGAAACTGTTACTTTTAGCTGGTTTGCACTTGCAGTGCTACTGTCCTGCCTTTCTAGTTTCTATTGTCCTGTTGCCTGCTGCTGCGTATATGCTTTGCTGACTTGCTTCTGTTGTGCTGCAATCTGCAATTTGCATCAGCATTTTACTGCTTCTGTTGTGCTGCAATCTATGTTCAGATTGTTATATTCTGTTCTGTAATCTGGTTTATTCCATGATCTACCATTTAAAAGCTTCCAAATGTAGAAAGGTCACTATTGTGGTGTTAGCATCAGGTGCTACGCACCTCCATTTCTTTTTGTAGGGTGCCGGGATTGAAAGTTTAATTCTTACTGGTAGGTACATTTTCCTCGCTGTTTGTTTATCTTTATTTAGTTTGTTTTCTGTTAAAAATTTACCACATCACTGTAAGTATTTATTCAGTGGGTTTGCAATTTTTAATTCCTATTTGTAGGTGTTCAGACTCCAAATTGCATAAGGCAAGCTGTTTTTGATGCAATACAGCTAGATTACCTTACCAATCAGTTCGTGTTATTGTTGATACCTCAACCGCTACCATACCTGATGATATACATGGTGGTATGCATCTTCTATCCTCGACTCTAGTATTGAAGGTCCCAATATTGTATATGGTGTTTTTCAGCAAGTTACCATGTTATTGAACCTTCCATAAACTGAAGCCTCAAGTATATATAATCAGGACATTAAAAAATAGGTACATCTTTAATTGGTATTTTGGAACGAAATGCTAAAACAATTAAGCTGCACGTATGTCCGCAGGTGAATAAAGGATAAAGTAATGCAAACAAGAGTTAGATTACAGGTTAAACACTGACAGTATGATATGTTGCTAATTGTGAAATTTTTATAATTTTCTTTCATGGGGAACGGAGATACGAGAAGATAGAATAAAATTAAATTTCGCTAGCTCTAATCAGGTTGAAGAGACTTAAATATTAGAGTTGCAGGGGAGCAAAACTCATGGAGTTTCACATGAACATGAAACCCATTAATATCTTAGAAGCAACCATGGAACCTGCTACTTTTAGTATATATGCACTTGGTTTAATTTAAAGTTCATCCATAGGACATGGTTATCAAGTATGAGAATTAGATACCATGTGCTGGACTAAAGAATTATTTTGATGTGTTTTTTTTCCCAGGATATTCAAATTCCTGGATTATTTATTTTGTTAGTGCTTTGCTATATTGAGCTATCAGGTTGTTCCAATTGACCCTCCTAAATCTGTATGTCTTTTTCTTAAATGTTTCTAAGATGAAATTTTATATCTGTCTTTTTCTTAACTCTTAGTTCATGTTCCTGCATCACCATCATGTTATATTTTATGAGGCACCTTCAATATTGGCTGACGCAACAAGAAATACATATAGTAGAACATTTTTCCCAATTAATTTACTTTTATTTTTCTCTCTAACTTATGATATCAATTGTGTAGGAAAAACTTTAATTAGTTTTTGGCATTGGACATGTAGTTCATCAAGAGTTGGATGTTGCTCTAGTGCAGCCACCTAATTATGGTGGTTGTCTATATCCTATAAACACCTTCTTATTAATGACCATTGAATTTTATTCTTTTAATATATATATATATATATATATATATATATATATATATATATATCTTAATTTAAGTTTGCAAGTTTTATCTTTTCTCATTCCTCATCTCATTGAAATTGAATTTTGGTGTTTCTCTTACAGCATGAAGTTTACAGGCCCAACCTTGATTTCCTTGAAGAAAATGATGATGAAATGGACCTAACATGAAACACTTTCTTCATTCTAGTTCATTGTTAAGCTTTCAGTTTTCTTATGTTAGTTAATAAATATTGTAGATATTATGGTCCTTGGGAGACCAAGATACAATAACAACTTCTGTAGTTATCGTGACTCGAACATTATTTATTTATATGTGGAGTATTGGTTTTATTAGCTCTTTATGCATTAGTTTATTAATTAGTTTGAAACAAGTATGACAATATTTATATTTACTTGAAATATTAAATTTAATATTTCTTATAGAGATTAATAATAATAATAATAAATATGATATCACTGATTTGAAAATAAATTATAATTTCCAATGAATTTTGATTATTTAGCAATTAATTTTTTATTTACAAATTTATAATTTGTGAAGGATTTTTCTCTTACTAATTTGAAGAAAGATTCTAAATTTATAATTAGTGAAGGATAATCTTTTCTGGTTAAATAAATTTGTTCGTTACAATATATTATTTGTGAGGGAATAAAGTTATTCACTAATTTCAAATAGTCCTTCTTAAAATATTATTTGTGAAGGAAACCATTCTTTCACTATATAACAATATTTCATTACCAAATATAATTTGTGAATAAAAAGTTATTCACAATATATCTTTCACAAAAAATATTTAGTTACTACTTAGCGAAGGATACCCTATTGCGACGAGGGCTTATGCGAGCAATCGTGTGAAGGAAATATTTCTTCGCAATAAATCTCTTGTGAGTGATATATTATATCTTGCGAAGGATTTGTTCTTCACTAGATGCCCTTTTTGGTGTAGTGACATACTGATGTTGAGGGGAACATTATTTTCTGACCGTGGAATTCTGACCATCGTGAGGCGGTGTAAAGTTCTTTGTGAAGCTAATTGGAACTCTCAAGCCCACATCCGCAAGTTAATTACCATCCTTGCCATTGGCTTCAAACATGGTTCAATTTCCTTGGATTCCCTCCGTGAAGTCATAGAAAGTGTACTAGAAATGAACCAACAAGTAGTCAAAGTTATACTTGAACGCAAGGAAGAGATACGGAAGGATAAGCAATTATTTTCTTTAGTTGTGTTGTTCTTCTCCCAAGTCGATCTCCCAATCTTAAAACTTTGTACTGGTTTAATGAAATTCCTGAAAGGCATCGGTGATAGCTGGTTGATTGTTCAGGTGGCAATGCAGCAAATTGAGGCTAAAAGAAGAGCTGGCACTCTCAATTATTTGGAGATGATGCAACAACTCATTGATCTTAAAGTGGCAAAGGTTCCATTTTCTGCAATGTTGATCACATTGTTTCAGACTTTCTCTGTTCAACAAGTTGACATGCTAAGGCACTTTAGTGATGAGATGAAGCACGGTATGATGTGGACGTCAGTTGACGCATGGCATAAAGTATTAAATGTAACAAGTGAAGCCACTCTTAGTGCGGTTTTGGTTTCTGCAGTTGTGGACTTGCGCATTGCTGAACCACTGCCAATGATGACGACTATAGACTATGATCATGTTCTGGATACTTGGACTGATCAGGGGGAGTTTCGTCGGAGTTTGGATTGGGACGTGAGGATCTCGGATTTTGATGGAATTCTAAAGCTTCTGGAAGAATTAAAAAGTAAGTTGCAATTTCCTAATTTTGTTACTAAAGAAGAGGAGGAGATTGTGATTTCCATGGATGAGATTAAGAAGAAGATAAGTGGGTGTACAAATACTATTGACGATATGATTATGCATGCTTATAAATGTTGCAATGATACAAAGCAGGCACACAAGGAAATAACGTCTGGATCAAGGGAAGGCCTCCCTGTTTCAGGCTCTGCCCTTTGTAGGGGGTTTTAGCAGTAATAAGACCCTTCATTCTTGCCCCACCCTTCATTTCAGGCTGCTCTTCGTCTTTCTCTTCTCTCTCATCACTATTTCTTCATCAAATTCACGTTAGTTTAATTGAATTATGTCTAAATTAAAAACAAATATTGTTCTTTGTTTCTAATAAAATATCTATATATCTCTCTATACATATATGTGTGTATGTATATATTGTACCTGTAAGTTATAAACATCTCATATTGTTGCTGGACTTCTTTGATTTTGATTCCTTAAAATTTTTCTGTTGATTGTGGGATACAATTCCTCAACTTGGGGAAGAAAGGAAGAGAACAAATTGCTACCTTCACATGCTTCACACATGGGTCTAAGCCTTCATAATTACAATTTTGCCATTACTGTTGTTATTCATCTTTAGTAAAAGTAATAGATAATAGAAATAGATATATAAAGTGTAGTTGAAAAATCTTTTCCCATAAATTAAATTGTTAAGCGAGTACTTCCTCCGTCCCTTAATATAAGTTGTTTTAGAGTTATGCACAACTATTAAGAAATTAATTGTATAATATTAAATATAATATCAATTGTTTATATTGTACGTGTAGTGTTATTTATTGGGCAAAAAATAGTGAGAGAACTAAAGTTATATTTAGTACTTGGGATAATATTGAAAACTAAGCAATTAATTTTTACTTGAAATTCTCAAACGTCATATATTAAGAGATAAAAACACCTCTAAAACGGCTTATATTAAGAGACGGATGAAATACTTATTATGTACTTTTTAGACAGGTTTTTTTTTCATGTTGACTTCACTTCAAGCACTTACAAAGAGACGAAATAAATTCATTTTATGAACATTGGAGTCTTTTTTTTTTCTATTTGTGCTTTTTGTCATCTTTCTTGTCCCCATAGATAAAAAATAAATAGATAGATAATATGTCATACTCCTTTCATTGCATAAAAAAATTCTCTTGTATTTATAATAATATAAAATGACATAATATTTTTAAAGATAATTAAAAAAATAACTATCATGACACTGCTATTATTTTTTATTTTATTTTTTTTAAGAACCTACACTATTACAATATAATAAATTTAGGGATACATTTCAAATGACCTAAGGGAGAGTTTTGGTAAAGAAGACTTCTTGTTGATGATTCGTATACAGAGAATCTTTTCTTCTATTGCTTTGACAATCATAAGCCTCGTCAATAAAAGGGCAACTCCCTAGTTTATAAATTGGGTAATTTTCTTCATCGTTCAGGTTTTGCATCACTTCTATGGTCATTACCAAATATAAACAAACTATAGGATCAAAAACAAATTTTTAAATAGTCACAACGTAGACTTCAGACTTAACCAAAGTTCAACACATTTAAATGGAAATTTGAAAATTTACACATAAACATCATTATACCATTCTAGATGATATATAATTAGTACCAACTATCATACAAAAGCACAATGAGAAAATTCAATATACAGAAAAATATCAAGATAATTCCATAGCAAACAACAATTCAACAATTTTAGCTTCTTTTTTTCTTTTGAAAAGTACAGAAGTCACTATTAGCTTGTTTTAATGATCATTAGTTGAATGTACAACTTTTATTATTGGAAAAGCTTATTATAATGAAATTCATGGACATGATCATGCACAAAATTGGATGATTCTAACAATTAAATTAAATTTCAAAAAATAAAAATATTATTATTATTAAATTTATTATAAAATATAAAAATTATAAAAAATTATTATTATATGTATAATTATTATTATTATTTTCAGTATTAATATTATTATATATATATACATATGCAAAAAGATTATGTCTTTTAGGATTCCCACACCTTTTTACCTTCTGATTACTGTATATATTATATACATATACATATATATTATATACATATATATATATATATATATGTATGTATGTATATCCTCCATTCTTCTAAGACATGGAATAAGCCATATTCCATCCGAGAAAGGATCCCATTCGGAAGAGGGTGGAAGAGAGAGAAATCTCATCTGGGAGAGGGTGGAAGAGAGAGAAATCCCATCCAAGGGTGGAAGAGAACATACCAGAACTTGTTGGGAAAAATCACCTCCCAAATACTGTTGTCTTTGATAAATTAAATGGCCAAAAATATCAGTACACGCCAAACAGATTAAATTTGCAGTTCCACCAAAATAATAACCACTGCAGGAAATAATGAGAAGAAATATCCAAGCACGAGACACCAAGATTTTTAACGTGGAAAACCCTCTATAACTAAGAGGTAAAAACCACGGGACATACTCCGAAAAATTCACTAGAATAAACTGAGAGATTACAAAGATATCCTAATTTGAGTACACACTCAAATTACCTCACCACAATAACTATGTGATAAACCCAAACAAAATACCTATTTGCTTGATCTTTCTTTCTCTCTGTTTTTCTAAGCTTCAGCAGAAACTTTTCTCACTATTTTCTCTCTTGCTCTCGGATAGTTCTCTCTGTGATTACTCTATATTCTTTAGCAGCATTGGAGGATATATATAGGCACAGAAAGAAAACCTATACCCTTAAAATCCGTTGGCCTATGGACCTAGGCTATGCCAAAAAACAAAAACTTCCTCCTTTTCCTCTTTTTTCTTTTCCTGCTTTTCTGCCCATGTTTTCAGGCATGTTTTCTTATTGGTGAGGACCCACCACCCACCATGGAAACCAACAATCTCCCCCTCCGAACCCATAAGAGAATATTCATCATGACCCTATCACTTGGAGTCGATTCCTGTGTCAAACCCAACTCTTGGAGAGACCACAAAATTTTGTTGTCAACTCAGTAGTAGACAAAACAACACACTTCTGCAACTTGGACTGTCATAACATAGTTCCACAGCTCCCCCTGCAAAAGTAAACAAATACCCCGAAGTAGACTTCTTCTCTTCAGAACCTGTCATATCTGCTTCTGTATAACCTTCCAAGACTGAATTTGCACACCAAACCACAGCTCCTCACTTGGAGCTAATCCCAACGAAGCTTTGACTCATCTCAAGCTTCTTGGAATTTTCAGCTTTCTTCATGCCCGACTTTATCTCATCGGCATGGTTCATCTCGATGGGAGGATCCAACTCAAACGTGACAGATTTCTACTTGCCAAATTCTTTCACAACCGCTTTGTATCCTGGCTGCGAGATATCATTTTCCTTCTTCACTTTTGGTACCCATTTAAAGTGAAAAGTTTTCTTCTCGTGGTTCTCATGCAAGACTTTTCTCCCATCTCGCATGGCTTTATACCACATCCTTTTGCACCTAGCTCCCCTATCTTCAACACCTTTCACATGCGCCCGCATTGTGTAAAGAGTGTTAACCTTCTTTCCTCTAGTCACCACTAGAGACCCTTTAGTGAGCTTCCACTGACCTTCATCAAAGGAACTGCTATAACCATTCTCATCAAGCTTACCAGTAGACATCAAATTAAGGCGGATATCTGGAACATGTCTGACTTCTCTAAGCATCAACCTGCCACCATTATTAGTCTCCAAACAAATATCCCCAATGCCGATAACCTTGGATGCGCTACCATTTCCCATCCGTACATAGCCAAAATCACCACTAGTGTAGGATGTGAAGATCTCACCACGCGAAGTTGCATGGAACGAAGCACCCGAATCAACAATCCATTCATTAACATGACACTTGGGTTTTCCATCACTAACAATGGCTACATCAACGTCAGATAAATACACAATTGAGTCTTTATCTTCATCTTTTTCCTTAGACTGTTCCTTCTTTAGAAATCGACACTCTCGCCTTATATGACCCGGTCTCTGGCAGTGAAAACAAATTATCTCTTTTCCTCTCAACTTTCTCCTGAATTTGTCATCTTTAGGAGAGTTCGTCTCTCTGTTTTTGCCGCTACTCTGTGCAACAAAAACTTGTGTTTGTGTCTCAAAATTCATGCCTTGCTCCTTCCGTCTTGTCTCCTCATTATGAAGACTGTCCTTGACCATCTGCACGGTCAGCTTTCCTTCTGGAGCTGAATTACTTAGAGACACCACCAAAGTCTCCCAGCTATTTGGCAACAAACTGAGAAGCAAAAGAGCCTGAATCTCATCATCAAGATTCAACTTCATGGTGGACAACTGGTTCACCAATCCTTGGAACTCACTCATATGCTCCGACACACTGCTCCCGTCTTTGTACTTCAAGTTCACAATTTTTCGAATCACAAAAGTTTTATTTTGTGCATTCTTCTTCTCGTACATGGACTTTAGTGTTGTCCATAGAGTATGAGCATCCGTCTCCTGCGAAACATGATGGAACACACTTTGATCAATCCATTGTCGGATGTGACCAATAGTCTTTCTGTTCATCTTTTTCCAATCAGCCTCAGATTTATCCGCGGGCTTCTTTCCCTCGAGCTCCAACGGATCATACAAATCCTTACAGTAAAGGATATCCTCCATTCTAGGCTTCCAGATCGAAAAATTTGAAGAGGTCAATTTAATCATGGCTCCACCTGATTCTTCCATAAAATTTATCAAAAACAACTGCGGAAATAACCTTAGCTCTGATGCTAATTGTTGGGAAAAATCACCTCCCAAATACTGTTGTCTTTGATAAATTAAATGGCCAAAAATATCAGTACACGCCAAACAGATTAAATTTGCAGTTCCACCAAAATAATAACCACTGCAGGAAATAATGAGAAGAAATATCCAAGCACGAGACACCAAGATTTTTAACGTGGAAAACCCTCTATAACTAAGAGGTAAAAACCACGGGACATACTCCGAAAAATTCACTAGAATAAACTGAGAGATTACAAAGATATCCTAATTTGAGTACACACTCAAATTACCTCACCACAATAACTATGTGATAAACCCAAACAAAATACCTATTTGCTTGATCTTTCTTTCTCTCTGTTTTTCTAAGCTTCAGCAGAAACTTTTCTTACTATTTTCTCTCTTGCTCTCGGATAGTTCTCTCTGTGATTACTCTATATTCTTTAGCGGCATTGGAGGATATATATAGGCACAGAAAGAAAACCTATACCCTTAAAATCCGTTGGCCTATGGACCTAGGCTATGCCAAAAAACAAAAACTTCCTCCTTTTCCTCTTTTTTCTTTTCCTGCTTTTCTGCCCATGTTTTCAGGCATGTTTTCTTATTGGTGAGGACCCACCACCCACCATGGAAACCAACAGAACTATCCTTTTTGTCTCAATTAACTCTAGTGAAAAGGGGTCGAGAACAAAGAAGCTATAGAACAGAAAATATAAAATTTCTTTTAAAAAAGAAAAAAAGGAAAAGCTTGTCCCATTCGTCCATTTAGTCATTCCAATTGCTTTTGTTAAAAATATTATCCACCGAAAATTCTTCCATTTTAATGCCCAATCCTCATTATTATTAGTAACTTACTCTCTACTTACTACTTTTTAATTGTTTGTGAATAGTTTAGGATTTCCTGTAGGAATTAGGATTTGCAGCAGTTCTATGTTATTGCTGCCTTCGTATATAGACTACTAAAGTAATGCTGTTGATTTTCATGTTGACTAAGAAGGTCAATAATGTGCAAAGTGATGTTAATATAATCCAGTCTGCTCCATGTTTGACTTTAAGCACTTGTTTTTATCATGTTCTGGGTTTCATTTACTTTTATCTGATATGGTTTTGGTGATCTGCCTCCAAATTGTACCTTTTTCTTGTGGTATATAGTAATCCTCGAGGTTTTTGCTTCTTGTTGACTTCACTTCAACTACTTAAAAAGGATGACAAAAATCCACTCAATGAACTACGACCTCGAAGACGGATAAAAAATGTGTTACACTCATTCCGTCTAACCAAAAGAATTTATCCTTTTTATTTATTAGCGATAATATAAAATGACATAATGTTGTCAAGTATAATAAAATAATCTCGCTATCATGACACTAGTACCAAACAAAATACTTATTATATCCAAGGATGGAAGAAAATTGTATTCTTAAACTTTGTAAATTTTACGAGAAGATTCTTTTTGTGGAACTAAGGCAGTGCATTTAGGTGTTGTATTACATGATGAATAAGTTTTGTGGTGAAATGAAGGAGACATTAGTAGATTAAAAAAACTCAAAAGTTGAAGGTTCTCCTTTATTATGTGGATGGCAACTTTACAAAAACTTCAAACTCTTTATCGCATTGCAAAATATTCTCATACTGTGGATCCTAGATGCTGTCTTTGCTCTCTTTACAATGAAAATCATGCTCATCTTTTCTTTGAATGTGATTATTCCCGCTCCATTCTTTTATCTTCTCTCAATTATGGAGGCTGGGCTAATGTGCCTACCAACTGGCATGCTTTGCCTATTTGGGCTATTAGTAATTCAGCAAAAGGAGTTCACAAGCTGATATTGAAATTACTTATTGCAACGACGGTTTACTCCATTTGGGCTGAGCGCAATTCCAGGCTTCACTCCAACCCAAGGCTACCAGCCCAGATCCTCTCTTCTATTATTCTTAATAGAGTCAAATGCAGATTAGTTTCTTTTGTTAAATTTCAGAAGGCTAAGCTTGTTGATAATTCTCTTCTTGTTTGGGATGTATAGTCTGCTCTTGATTTCTAGTTGGCATCTCATATGATCTGCATATGACCACTATTCTGATTTGGGAAATGCCCCTTTGCTATTGTTTATGAAGACAAACAGAGAACATAGCAGCACATGGGCAGCATATCAACATAGTGGAGGATGGGCATTAAGTCATTCTTATGAGAGCTCAACGGGAACAAGGAGAGCATGAGAGCATCAGCTAGTGGAGCATGTGCACCATAATCAGACAACACAATTACCATGGGATTTGTCAATCCAACTCATGCATTCACTCGGTTGTCCAAAGTTTTAAATTTGTATTTGAGATGCTCATGTATGCTATAAATAGGACTGCTCTCTCCTGTAAAAGCCATGGAAGTCATAATACACTAAAGCAATATTATTGCTATTCGTCTTCCTTATTCTCCTTATTTGTTCTATTATATAAATTACTTCTAACAGTTTATATTTTCTTTTTTTATAGAGTCTTAAATCTAGCAAAAAACAAAGGAAGTTGAAGGTATTACACCAAAAATACATTGAACACATAAACCAGTGGGTATATAGAATATCATGAATTAATAAACTCATATACTTGTATTTTGCTGTAACGAAGACTAGATTTTGATAGCGTAGTACTATTTTTATTTATTTCTTTCTTTCTCGTGGAAGAGAAAATTAAAGCTCCCCTTCAAACTTGGAAAGCTAAATCATTAACTCCAGCATGCTGGCAGAGATGTGCTGATTAAATTAAACATACACTTTCCTCTATTCCTATTTATACTCTCTCATCATTTTTAATCCCATATGGCCTCCTGAATGAGCTTAATAAAGAGACTCATTGGGCTCTCCTCTCTAAACTAGCCTAGCCTGGAGAATTTGTACTCAACCCGAGTCTCTTGTCTCTTCGATCAGTTCTATCAAAATACTGTCTTTCATCATCCTTTCTGACTCAGAATTGTAATGCTGGAGACTCTTGGGTTTGGAGAGGAAGAATTCTAAAAGGGAGAGATCTTATAATGCTTCAATACAGACCAATGATCAATTGGGGCAGAGCTTGCTTCCTAATATATGGAAGCTAATTAATTAATGTCCCACCAAAAGTTCAGTTGTTTATTCAGAAAATGCTCCATAATGGTTTACTTTTGAATGAGTGTCGTGTTAAGTTTGTACCTTCGACCTCTCCTTTGTGTGTGTTTTGTCAGCTACACTTTGAATCTGGTGATCATTTGTCGCTGCATTGCCATGTCACTAGGGCAGTTTGTTTGGGTTCCTATCATATATTCATCCTACAGACTCGGTGAAGAGTTGGCTCTTTAGATTGTGGAAACAAAAACCCTCCCTCTTATTCAGGGTTTTAACGTATCTGAGTTAGCAGTTTGCATTCTGTGGGTGGTGTGGAAACATTGTTGTGATGTTATCTTTCGGGAATTTACCCCGGATACAACGATGGAGTTGGATTGTGTGTTACCCATCTTAATCAATGGAGTGCGGCATTATCTCACTCTAAAAAATGCTCGTCTCTGTTTCGGACTAACCCCTTTGCAGGACATGTTGTTGAGGAAGGATTGGTTAAGAATTCTTTTGTGCATATTGGTAACAGGTATGTCTTGGACCAGGAGACAAGGGATGTCCGAAAAATCCCAATGGATGGTAGCTGGGTTGCAGGACCATTTTGTTGCAGCCTGCAGCAGTTGCTAGCAGTTGCTTGGGTATGGGATGAAGGGCAGTCCTTCAGAGGAGTGGCCCTGCCAACCTTTCCTCTTCCCCTTTACATGCAAAAACTTTGGCACTTTTTCATTCTCTTATTTGGGCAGTTCGATCACCACAGATGGGATTATAATTATATTGAATGCTTGACAGACTTGGCTCGGTTAGTGCATTTGGTGTCCCAACCTGCTTCGGGGTGTTTAATAAAAGTGAATGAAAAGTTCTGTATAAGAGAATTTAAATAAGCTGGGTTCCATTTTCTGCAGAGTTTATCACATTTTTTCAGTCTTTCTCTGATCAACAATTTACCATGCTAAGGTTCTTTTTTTTATCATATTAAGAACAATATGAAGTTGAAGTCCGTTAAGGCATGTAAAAAAGTATTCAATGTTACAACTACGGCCACTCTTAGTGCTGTTTTGATTTCTGCAGTTGTTGCCTTGCGCATTGCTGTCACCACTACTGTCAGTGGTAGGGGCTGAGCAAGGAATCAAAATTGGCTCCCAAACCGCACCAAAAACTGACCAAACTGCACCAACGATTCCGACATATGTAGCAGTTTTAGAATGGCTAAAAAACCGCATATGCGGTTTTGGGAGGCTCTCACACCGCTCAAACCGCACCGCACTGCACTGCTCTTATATATATTATATATATATTAGAAGTTATATTGCCAAATTCCTAAAAATATAATAGACGATTTTAATTATGTTATGCACTTTTAAACTTTTTCTTTATGGTTAGAAATATTTTTAATTAAATTGTAATGGTTTGAGCAATGTTGAAGCATTTATGAGTAACATATTTCAAACCTAAAACTTGTTGTTTGATGTTATTTTATTAATGTCATGTATGGTTTCTTATACATAAAGATGAATTTGATTTATTGAATATTATTGTTAATTATGTCAATTGAAGTTCGATTGAAGAGTGGCATCAGAGTTTGGCAAGGTATGAGGATAAATATAAGATATGGGTCGAGGGGTTTGAGAATTATTGGGAGTTTTTTGATTGGGACGTGAGGATGACGGATTTTGATGGTATTTCAAAGCTCCTGCAAGAATTAACATAGGAATTGTTTTATTGTTCCCATAGGAATCTTCTTCATTCCCAAACGAATTAACATCTTTTGTTCTTTATAGTGTCTCATTTGGTAGCTCTTTAATTACTGAACTAATTGACCAACTAGAAAAGGACGTTTTGATAGTTACAAGAGATTGCTTGTATTGTGCATCTATGGCTTCTTCAAAACAATAATATAAATGACCTTATTAACTGACCTGATTAATTAAATACTTGGATGAAGCTGGCAAAACAACTAGGAAGCTGACCTGAATGTAAAGCTCTCTATCCCTCTTAATTTGTAACTTCTTTCTTTAAAACATTCAATTGGTGAAATTTGTACCTCTCTAACATACTGGGTTTCAATTAATTGCTAGTTATAGTTGTTGGGCTTTGTGGAGTCTAGTTGTGTTTGATCCGGTTGACTCCGCTCCATGGACAAGCCTCTTGGGGGTCCGGGGGCAACGCCCCCGGAAAATTGTTTTTGGCCCGTTTTGTAGCCCATTGCAATTCTTGTGCACCGGAAGTTGAAAATGCAGTTTTAGTGTTTAGGGTTTGGTCGTTGTGGTTTTTCGAGCGAAAGAGGATGTACTGCCGCACTTGGTATGTTGGCGATAATAGTGAAATCCCTGCAACCCCGTGGACGTAGGCAAATTGGCCGAACCACGTAAATATTGTCTTGTGCGTGTGATTAATTTTTCTTTGGCGTGTGTTCTTTTCTATTTTTGTTTCTCACAAGTTTTGGGAATTTCGAGTTAATTCCCTTCAATAGTAATTAGAGCGTCATCCACATCTTTTTCTACAACAGGACGTCCATGTAAACACGATGTGTTCCTCAGCTTCAGAGGCAAGGATACTCGCATGGGTTTCACCGGTCATTTATATGATGCCTTGACTAAGAAATGTATTAATACTTTTAGAGATGATGAGAACCTTCGGGTTGGAGACCTCATCAGGCCCAAGCTCTTAGAAGTAATCGCAGCATCAAGGTTTGGGATTGTGGTTCTGTCGAGTGATTATGCAACTTCAACATGGTGTTTGGAAGAAGTTGCATATATTGTTGATTGCATGGAAAAGATGGAGTTGATTGTTATTCCTGTTTTTTACCATGTGGATCCCTCTGATGTACGGTCTCAAATGAGCACTTTTGCACAATCCTTTGCCAAACATGAAACAGATCACAGAATTGCACCAGAGAAGGTGAAAACATGGAGAGTTGCTTTCAGAAAAGTGGCTGATATAAGTGGAGTGCACGTACAAGGAACCCGGTAACTTTTCTTGTTATTCTTATATTACATTGCATAATTCTTCTTATTCTGCCGAATTTATTCTTCCCTCTATAGAAACAGTGATATTCCCACCTTTCTGAAAAAAGAGGTTATGCTTCTAAAATGACAAATTTCATGGACAATTTTATGGTTCTTTATTTAACCTAATTAGAGATCAAAAATTCTTATGGCACTGTCATAATAGTAGATTGTGGTGATGGCAAAATTTGAAGTTGGAACATGAAGCCACTTTATTGTCTCAAAAACATAAATATTTCTCTCTGGACAAAAAGGAAATGACCATACACACAACACTTTCTGTCCAAGGAAAGTGTCATGTTGTATTTGAAATAATCACAAATGGTTGAAGTTTTAATGCAACATAAGTAACTTCAAAATCCAGGGTGCACGCAACCTCAATTTTTTTCTCTCTCTCATTGCAATTAAGTTTTCCACATTTTAGTCAATTCTGACGAATCACATATAAATACACTCATGTTTAATCATTTACAGGTATGAGTCAGAAGTCATAACTGAAATCGTAAGAAGGATCTTTAAGGACTTGTAGGATACATTACCTAGAGATCATACCAAAGGCCTAGTAGGAATAGAATCTCGAGTAGAGGAGTTGAAAAGTCTTTTGAATATGGATTCTAATGATATTCGCTTCATAGGAATTTGTGGGATGAGTGGAATGGGGAAGACTACTCTTGCTGAAGTTGTCTATAAGGGAATTCGTAATCAATTTCAAGGTTATAGCTTTATTGGAAACATTAAGGACATTTCTAGGAAAAATGACAGTGATCATCATTTATGTAAGTTACAACGGAAACTCCTTGTTGACATCTTGAAGGATGAGCATATACGTGTAAGTAGTGTTGTTGAAGGAGTTGACATGTTGCAGGAAAGGTTACGTGCATGGTTTAAGGATTATAATCGTTTTGGATGATGTAAATAACTGTGAGAAATTAAAACTTTTGGTTGGGGATCGAGCATGAATGGTTTGGGCATGGTAGCAGAATTATCATGACAACAACAAATGAAGATTTGTTGACAATACACAAAGTGGATGACAAATATAAGTGTGAGGGATTAAACTTTTCTGATGCCTCTAGACTTTTCAATTTGTCAGCCTTTAAGGAAGGACAACCAAAACAAGGTTATGAAAAGTTATCTAGTGATATTGTGGAACTTGCTGGTGGCCTTCCACTAGCTCTTAATGCTTTTGGTTCTCTTTTATTTGGTAAAGGAGAAGAATATTGGAGAGACACATTGGAGAAGCTACGACAATTTCCAGAGGAAGAAGTTCTCCAAAGAGTTGAAATTTGCAATGGTAGACTAGACCAAAACGAGCAGTATATATTCATATATATTGCTTGCTTCTTAAAAGGGAGAGACCATGCGCTAGTAAACGATATACTAAAGAATATTGGTTTGTACCCTGTGCGCGGAATTGATATTCTCATTAGTAGGTCTTTCATAACTATTAATTTTGACGATACTGTGTGGCTGCATGATCTACTACAACAAATGGGTCGGGAAGTTCTTCGTAAGGAATACCCCAGAAAGCCTGGAGAACGCCTCGGGCTCAAGTGTCGTGAAGATATTGTTGATATATGCACATTCGAAGAAAAGGTTTGTGTAATGGTTTCTTATTAAACATCAACATATATAGTAATTATATCATTGAGAAAATTAAATAAATAATATTATGAAAATTTACTTCAAATTTATGCCACTTATTCTTCTATCCTCATTATTTTAGGGAACAAAAGCAATTGAAATTATAAACCAGGAGCAGTATGGGGCTGAAGTAGAAAACTGCATTGGTGATCCTGAATCCTTCTCAAAGATGAAGAAACTTAAATTTCTCAGAATAAGTAATGTACTCTTTCCATATGGTCTCGAGTATCTTTCCAATGATTTACAAATTCTTGAATGGTATGGATGTTCTTTAAAGTGTTTTCCACCAACATTTGGACCAAAACAAATTTATGAACTTGACATGCGTTCTAGCGGACTTGAAAAACTATGGGAGAAAGATATTGTAAGTGTTTTCTATACCAAATACGCCCTCGGTTTCATGATATAAGATCAATATTATTGATTTTTAAATTATATTTGAGATATTTTAAAATTCAAAATTGACATGATTAATTTGAGAATTAGACAATACAAGTATGAAAATTGTTAACAATCTAAGTAGTACTACTAATTAGAAGATTTATTGTTTTCAAAAGTTAAATACATCATACCAATTTTAAGTCTAAAAATATCTCAAATTGACTTTGAAAAGTCAAATTTGATCATATACTTTGGAACGGAGGGAGTATTGGTTTGTTATATAGCTTAAAAGAGTTGGATCTGTCCGAAAATGATTTTGTCACGCTGCCTGCAAGTATCAGTCTCCTTTCAAATCTTAGAATGCTTAGTTTGAATTGTTGCAGAAGGCTTGAATTATTACCAAAGCTATCAAAAATAAATGAGGATACACTACTGTATGGAGCTGAAATTAGATTCAGTCATTATATTTCAGGAAAAAGATTAGATGTATCTAAATTTCGTTCGTTGAGCCACAACATTAATCCAACGGTATCTTGTTTGAACTGTCCTAAATTGATTGAGAATCAGAGCAATAGTGGTTTAGCAGAAATAATTTTAAAAAAGTACCTTCAGGTCTATGTGTATGCATCTTTGTCTATCTGTCTGTCTGTCTTCCCCATTGTTAACAATCACATTTCTTTTTTATTTTTCTTTTGTGCAGGTAAGAACTGAATGCAAAGTTATACCTGAAGCTATATTTGAGATATTTGCTGCTGGAAGTGAAATCCCATGGTGGTTTGCACTGCAAAGATACAAGCATCAAGGTTTAAGGGATGTATTCGATATTGATTTCGATACATGCATTGGAGTTGCTTTATGCGTTGTTATTGTTGCCCCGGACTCTCTTGTCAATATGAGAGGTGCTTCTATAGAAGTGAAATATGAGATCGTTGCACATATTCATGTTGCGGGCAAAGATTGGAGGATTCCCGTTCCCATAAACTTCTTGGAGGCCGAGTTAGAGACCCAGTTGGTTTGGTATTGGACTGTACCTGATGATCTTGGAAGAGCAGTAGATCCATCTCAAATACATCAATTTTATATATCATTGTCTGTGGAGCCAGAACGTTTAGAGAAACTTACTTTGATAACCTATAAAACTAAATTCCAAATAACATGAAACATCTCGCTTCTCGCCCCCTCTCGCATCGGTTCTGCATCTGATGATGAGCCCATGCGCAAACTTTTTCTTTTATTGTTCACTCATAATTAATCTTGATGTCTTTTTATATTTCTTAGAACCAGTTTAATAAAAGTATAACTATACTGCAGATGGTAATTTGGAGGCGAAGAAGTTTGGGGTTCGTTTCTTATGCCGAGAAGACATACTGAAGTTGAGAGGAACAAGATTTTCTAACAATGGAATTCTGAGCATCGTGAGGCGGTATAAAGTTTTTTGTGAAGCTAATCAACAACTCCAGTCCTTCGATTCGAGCTTTCAAGATCACACCCGCAAGGTAATTACCATTCTCCCCACTGGCTTAAAACATGGTTCCATTTCCTTGGATTCCCTCCGTGAAGTCATAGAAAGTGTACTAGAAATGAACCAAGAAGTAGTCAAAGTCATACTTGAATGCAAGGAAGAGATATGGAAGGATAAGCAATTATTTTCTTTCGTTCTGTTGTTCTTCTCTGAAGTCGACCTCCCAATCTTAAAACTTTGTACTGGTTTAATGAAATTCCTGGAAGGCACCGGTGATAGCTGGTTGATTGTCCAGGTGGCAATGCAGCAAATTGAGGCAAAAAGGAGAGCAGACACTCTCAATTATTTGGAGACAATGCAACAACTAATTGATCTTGAAGTTGCAAAGGTTCCATTTTGTGCAGAGTTTATCACATTGTTTTAGTCTTTCGATGATCAACAAGTAACCATGCTAAGGTGCTATGGTGATCAAATAAAGTACAGTATGCAGTCGACGTCAGTTAAGACATGGCTTAAAGTATTAAATGTAACAACTGTAGCCTCCCTTTGTGCAATTTTGATTTCTGCAGTTGAGGCCTTGCGTATTGCTGAACCACTGCCAATGATGACAACTATAGACTATGATCATGTGCTGCATACCTGTCGGATTTTGGAAGAGTATGATGATAAAACATGGGAGAAGCGTTATGAGAATTATTATTCAGAGAACTTGGATTGGGACGTGAGGATCTCGGATTTTGATGGAATTCCAAGGCTTCTGGAAGAATTAAAAAGTAAGATTGATTGGCGGTTACAATTTCCTAATTTTGTTACTAAAGAAGATGAGGAGGAGGTTGTGATTTCCATGGATGAGATTAAGAAGAATATAAGTGGGTGTATAAAGACTATTGACGATATGAGAAAGCATGCTTATAAATGTTGCAATGATACAAAGGAGGCACGCAACGAAATAAAGTATGGATCAAGGGTAAGCTTCCCTGTTCCAGGCTGCCCTTTTTAGCAGTCATTTGACCCTTCATTTCAGGCTGCTCTTCGTCTTTCTCTTCTCTCTCATAATATCTAACTATTTCTTCATAAATCAAATTCACGTTAGTTTCAGGGGAATCCTCATAAAAAATAAGAAACTGATATTTTCACGTGTAATTTTGATATTTCCACATGTGTTCCTCTCACATCAAGGTGGGACCCACCCTACTCTCTTGTGAGAGAAGACCATGCGGAAATATCAAAATTACATGTGGAAATAGTGTTCCCCTAAAAATAATATGATTTAATCGAATTGTGTCTAAATTAAAAACAAATATTGTTCTTTGTTTCTAATAAAATCTCTCTCTCTGTGTATATACATATGTGTGTGTATATACTGTACCTGTAAGTTGACGCATGTGAACACAGATTATCCCATTTTGGCAATAATTTTGGGTTGATGCAGGATAATAGCATGTCTTCACTCCAGTATTTCAGCAGCTTCTTAAACAACTTTTCGAATTTTCAAACCTCTCTTTCTGTCCATGAGTTCACTATGCAGGCCTCGTGTATCAGTAATTGTTGCTTTCCGTGGTGGTGGTCCTCACCCATGTTTTGTGCATGAAAAAAGGGTTGCTTTTTTTTGAAGTGGGGAGCATTCCCTAATTTCAGTAGCTTTTTGGAGTGGGGAACATTCCCTAATTTCAGCAGAATACATGGAAGAGAGAGAAGAGCATTTGGCTTTTCTTAGGCTATAAATATAAGGCTGCAGAATATGCATATTACACACCAATTCGGAGAGAGCAAAAACACATCCGAGAGCAACCATAGAGAGAGAGAAAAAGAGTGAGAAAGCTTTTGTTAAAGTTTAGAAAGCCAGAGAGAAAAGTGAGATCAAACAAATAGCTATTTTGTTTGGGTTTTTATCACATAGTTATTGTGGTGAGATAATTTGAGTGTGTACTCAAATTAGGATATCTTTGTATTCTCTCAGTTCATTCTAGTGGATTTTTCGGAGATCGTCCCGTGATTTTTACCTCTTAGTTATAGAGGGTTTTTCACATAAAAATCTTAGTGTCTCGTGCTTGGTTATTTCTTCTCATTATTTCCTGCAGTGGTTGTTATTTTGGTGGAACTGCAAATTTAATCTGTTTGGCGTGTACTGATATTTTTAGCCATTTAATTTATCAAAGACAACAGTATTTGGGAGGTGATTTTTTCCAACAATTGGTATCAGAGCTAAGGTTATTTTGCTCAGTTATTTCTGATAAATTCTATGGAGGAATCAGGTGGAGCCATGATTAAAGTGACCTCTTCAAATTTTTCGATCTGGAAGTCCAGAATGGAGGATATCCTTTACTGTAAGGATTTATATGAACCGTTGGAGCTCGAGGGAAAGAAGCCCACGGATAAATCTGAGGCTGATTGGAAAAAGATGAACAGGAAGACTATTGGTCACATCCGACAATGGATTGATCAAAGTGTGTTTCACCATGTTTCACAAGAGACGGATGCTCATGCTCTATGGACAACACTAAAGTCCATGTACGAGAAAAAGAATGCACAAAATAAAACTTTTGTGATTCGAAAAATTATGAACTTGAAGTACAAAGACGGGAGCAGTGTGTCGGAGCATATGAGTTAGTTTCAAGGTTTGGTGAACCAGTTGTCTACCATGGAATTGAATCTTGATGATGAGATTCAGGCTCTTTTACTTCTCAGTTCATTGCCGAATAGCTGGGAAACTTTGGTGATGTCTCTAAGCAATTCAGCTCCAACAGGGAAAATAACCATGCAGTCGGTCAAAGACAGTCTTCATAATGAGGAGACTAGGTGAAAGGAGCAAGGCTTTAATTTCGAGACACAGGCTCTTGTTGCAGAGAACAGGGGCAGAAGCAATTTCAGGGGATCTCACCAAGGAGATAAAAGTCGTAGCAAAAGCAAAAATCACCGGAGCAAATCAAAGACCAGACAAGGCGATACGTATAGATGCTTCTATTGTAATAAGGAAGGTCATTACAAAAGAAATTGCAAGAGCTGGTTAGACAAGCAGAAAAATGGTGAGCAAAGAAAGGTTGAGGAGAAGAACACTGCAGCCACAGTCACCGAAGATGTTGTGATTCTTTCATTTGGGGAAGAAGAATGCTTGCATGCTGATGATCATAAATTAAAATAAATAATACATAATAAATCAAAATAAAATAAAATAAATAATATAATATAACGAACTAAGTAGTATTTACTTAGTTTATCATTACTAAATAAAATAATACAAAATAAAATAAAATTAAATGAAATTAAACAAATTAAATAAATTAAAATAAATAATCCAAAATAAATCAAAATAAAATAAAATAAATAATATAATATAACGAACTAAGTACTATTTACTTAGTTTGTCATTACTAAATAAAATTATACAAAATAAAATAAAATTAAATTAAATTAAATAAAGCAACTAATTATATGTAAAGTTGGAATATTGAGCATCTAACAGTCATAAAGAGAGAGAAAAAGGGGGGACAAAATAAAAGTTGGATACAAACAACTGCAACTAGACAAGATTAGTAAAGCAAAACAAAATACACAAATCAGATTAAAAATGACAGATTTATAGGGATATATAGAATATTCGTTTTTTCTAATGAAAAGCAATTTATTGGTTTTATGGTACTTCTTACTACTTTTGCATTCATTCGTTATACATTAATATATTTCTATTGGGTTGTGTCTTGGGTGCCTACAAATGGCTATATATGCATGCCCTCATTTATGTGGATAGTCCATATGATAGGGGAGACTCTGGCAAAATTTTAATAGAGTCTGACCATGCTATACATTAATAATCTCATGTTGTTTGCAGTAGGTACCGTGATATCATGGACCTCTATTCAGACCGTAGTTGGATGAGACGACGAAAGTCAAGTGCCCAGATAGGTGCTACAGCTGAATTTAGAAATGGTTGTCAAGTGTTTTTGGATTATGCGTTTAGTCACCCAGAATGTGTGAATGGTCAGAACAAGATAAGATGCCCTTGTTTAAAGTGTAAGAATGTCAATTATATGGACAGAGACATGGTAAACTATCATTTACTTGTGTCTGGGTTCATGAAAAATTACGAAGAATGCTGGTGGGCACATGGGCAGAGAAGAGATAGTGGTATCGCACAAGTACACAATCCGGGCAGCAGTACCCATCGTATAAATGAAATGGTTCATGATATTGCAGGGCCGAATTTTGATTGGGAACAAGAGAGAGAGCAACCTATGAATTCTGATGCCAAAGCCTTCTTTAAGTTACTAGACAAAGGTAGCGAGCCGTTGTGGCATGGTTGCACCAAACACACTACGTTGTCTGCAGTTGCGACATTACTTAACATCAAGGCTGATCACAACATGAGCCATGAGTGTTTTGAGTCACTCTTGAAGGCCATTAAGAGTATGTTGCCTGACGGTGAGAAATTGCCCGATAACTACTACTATTGTAAGAAAATGGTGAAGAAGTTGGGTCTTGGATACCAAAAGATCGATGCATGTCCAAAGGATTGCATGTTGTTTTATAAAGAAAATGAACATAAGACAAAGTGCACTTTTTGCGGTCATGATCGGTTCAAGCCTATTAAAGAGGGTGTGACTACAAAAAAGACAAAAATACCTTTGAAGATTTTAAGGTATTTTCCAATTACACATCGGCTTAAGAGATTGTACATGTCTTCAAGAACAGCTGAACATATGACTTGACATGCAAAATCTCCAGCTAAAGATGGAGAACTTAACCATCCCGCAGATGGGCAGGCTTGAAAAGATTTCAACTTATCACATCCTGGGTTTGCATTAGAACCTAGAAATGTGAGACTTGGATTGTCCACTGATGGTTTTAACCCGTTCGGCCACTCAGTTGTTCCGTACTCCTGCTGGCCTGTGATTGTAACTCCGTACAACTTGCCTCCTTGGATGTGTATGAAGCAGCCATACTTGTTTCTCTCACTCGTGATTCCTGGTCCCAAGAGTCCTGGAACGAACCTAGATATTTACTTGAGACCTCTTATAGACGAGTTAAAGGTATTGTGGGAAGATGGAGTACAGACTTGGGATGTTTCCACGAAAACAAATTTCAACCTTAGGGCAGCGGTTATCTGGACTATAAGTGACTTCCCTGCTTATGGTATGTTATCTGGCTGGAGTACACACGGGAAGTTGGCTTGTCCATATTGTATGGAGAATACAAATTCTTTCAATCTATCAAATGGTCGAAAGCCATGCTGGTTTGACTGCCATCGTCGTTTCTTGCCGGTAGATCACCTGTTTCGAAGAAATAGAGAAAACTTCAGGAAAGGGAAAGTAGACAATGATATGCCTGCACCGCGATTGTCGGGAACGGATATGTGAAATCGTGTGATGAGATTGCCGGTTATCCCATTTGGTAAGATTGTTGCCTCTGACATCATCGATGGGTTTGGCGTATCTCATAATTGGGTTCGAAGAAGCATCTTTTGGGAATTGCCTTATTGGTCTACAAATTTAATTCGTCATAATCTAGATGTTCCGGGTAAGACGAAAGATAATGATAAGGCACGGTTGGACATGAAAGATATTTGTAAGCGTCCTGGATTAGAATTATATGAATCTCGTAATGGTCGGATGGTCAAACCCCATGCAAGGTACACATTGTCCAAAAAACAAGTTGAAGATGTGTGCACATGGATTAAGTCTCTGAAACTACCAGATGGATATACCTCAAACATTGCAAGGTGTGTCACAGGTGGCAAATTGCAAGGGGTGAAGAGTCATGACTGTCATGTGTTCATGGAGAGACTAATGCCTATAGCATTTCGGGACTTGCTTGATAAACCAATATGGGATGCTTTGACTGAACTTAGCCGTTTCTTTAGAGACATATGTTCAAAAACGTTAAATGAAAAGGACATGTCTGTACTTGAGAAGAACATCATTGAGATTACGTGTAAGCTTGAAAAAATATTCCCACCAGGTTTTTTTGACTCCATGGAGCATTTGCAAATCCATCTACCATATGAAGCTCGTGTTGGTGGTCCAGTTCAATATAGATGGATGTACCCTTTCGAGAGGGTAATGGGAAACCTTAAGAGGAAGGTGAAGAATAGAGCTTACGTCGAGGGGTCGATATGTGAGGCATACAGTTTTGATGAGATATCTACGTTTGTCTCAGACTATTTTCCCGACGAAGTTTTGACAAAGGCCAATCGAGTCCCGAGACATGATGATGGGGGAAATGTTGATCTAAATGGTCGGCTTTCTGTATTTGGTCTACCGGGTCGCGCTTATGGAAACGGGAAGCGCATATTCCTCTCTGAGCAAGAATTACATGCTGCACATACTTACATTCTTCTCAATTGCGAGGAGATTGACGAATTTGTAAGGTATACATGTAAAATAATTCTGAATCATTGGACCTATATCTTAACCTGCAATTAATCTTATACATTCAAATATGTTAATGTTTATAAAATTATATAGATCATATGATGACGAGTTAAAAGCGAATCAGCCCGACATCACTGATAAAGATATTTAACTCAGTCGTGATCAAAAATTTGCACTTTGGCTAAAGGACAAAGTAAGTTAATTTAATTTATAAGCACGTATGGCTAAATATTAATTATTAATTCATTTAACTTAATAGAATTTTTGTAGGCTCTTAATGAGGGAACCATTCCTCCAAATATATAAGTCCTAGCTATGGGCCCAGATCGGGACCAAGTCAGCCGCAATGGTTACAAAATAAATGGCTGTGAATTTCATACAAATACATATGCTCGCGGTAAAAGAACAACTAACACTGGAGTGTGTGTTCAAGGAGATTGTTACAATGAGCTGGGTCGTGCCTTTTATGGGGAGTTGGAGGAAATCATTGAGCTATCGTACAAGGGTACTTATGGGGGTCATATTAACTTGTTCAAATGTCGTTTGTTTGATTCAGAAAAAGGGATACGTGTCGATCAACATGGAATCGTCGATATTGACCTCCATAGGACCACGTACGTCAACGCACCATTTGTGTTGCCAACTCAAACAGTACAAGTATACTACACTCCTAGTCCTGTTAGGAAAAGAGATAGACCGCCTGCAGATTGGCAAGTTATAATTCATACTCCCGCGCGCAGTCGTGTCCAATTAGTAGACGGAGAGTTCTACCAAGAGGAGATGCTTCATAGACCTCCTATAATAAATGTCGAGGACAACAATGAAGTAATCCAGTTAGAGGGTAGAGATGAACCCGATGAATTGGATCCCGAGTCAGTACATGTGTCAGATGACATTGATACTGAGGAGGAAGAATTATTGACTGACACTGACACTGAATCTGAAGAAAATGATGGTTATGAATCTCCAATACGTCAGCAAAATAATTCTGACTCAGATAGCGATTCTCATTAAAATGTATGTTTAGTTTGACTTGTATTACATACACTTGCATATATACATGTTCTCTATATCCTTGTCATGTTTATGTACCTTTTCATTTGTATTTGTTGTAGTTAACTATTTAATACAATTACATCATAACTTATAATAACATCCTAAAATTTTGGTGAAACAGATGTCTTCTGAACCAGCGCCACGAAAGCGCGGCTTGGGTTGGGGCCCTAATCATGTGCCGAAGGCCCCGGCTAATCCGGATGACCGGATTCTCATACAGATTCGTCCTCCTCCAGACAGCACGTACGTTAAGCATCATTTATATATAAGCATTTTATATATATACTTTCCATAAATATATACTAATGTCAATTGCTTTTAATATTCTACTAAAATTACTTATCTTTATTTCATATTGTTGTATATTGTAGTGATTTTCATGATAGTAAGATTGTGAAGTGTATTTCACAATTATGCTTACAAAACTGGCCCACGCCAGCGATTACGTGGGCGAGTACACCTCTCGCCCACAAGGATGCAGTTTGGGCTGAATTCCAGGTAGATATATTTTTTTTAATTTCTGACATATAATATAGTTAATGAAATAATATTGTTTAGTATATTAATTATGGTAATATCACCGTTTTAATATTAGTATTGTTGTTTTATTTGCAGAAAAGGTATAGATGGGACGACGCGCAAGCATTAGTTATTCAGACACTTTTCTGGCAGAAGTGCGCAGTCCGTACCAAAGATAATCTCAGCAAGGAACGACAAAAAGCCATACATAATGCAGAGATAAACCATCCTGACCAGGGTGAGCAGTATATGCATGAGCATAGCCCCTGGTGGTGCGCGCAACCCATATGGACGGAGATGTGTGACCAGTGAAGAGCTGAGACATGGGTTAAGCGACGCAAGACTGCTGCCTCAAACAGATCCTCAGGTGCACATGAAGACGGAAAGGCAAAAGGCACGAATAGGGCCGGCAGTATATCACAGGTGCATCATATTGCTGCCAAGGTACGTATGAATAGCAAACTTGTTGGCTTAATGAATAGTATTTTTATGTTTACAGTCAGGTTTCTGTAAAATATCATATGTTTACATATTAATATGATTTTATGTTTTGTAGGAGGCTCAGTCTCAGGGTCAGCCTATCAATTGGCTGGATGTGTGCGTGGCCACCCGCGATGGTCTGCCTAAGGCTGTCCAGATAGCGGTAATAAGTGTTTAGAACATTGATATGTAGTATATATAATTTTTACGACCTTTTGCTACCATTTTATATTTATTTTTAACTATTTAATTGTTAACCTGCTGACAGGACACATATAAGAGCTTAATGAACGAGCGTTTTCCTGAGGGCACTCCGCGTCCGCCGATTGATCAAGAATTGTGGGAGAGGGCGTCAGTCGTTAAGAAGAACTACGTCAAAGGCCAAGGACAACGACGACGCCCGACCATCAGTGGCACAGGCAGCTCTGCTACCCAGTCTACACAGTCATCGGGTAGTCCAACCTACCATACCCCTGCTGACTGCGTGAGAGCGATTTGTCGAGATCGTGATCTTCTTCGTATACTGGGCGCGCAGCAGTCTCTGAGTCCTGATGAGTTAGCGGATGCAGTGGCGGCAGCAGCACAACATCAGGATGGCGATGAGGTAATTACTATTGTTTACCTTTCTTTCACTTTGCTTTGCATAAGTAATACCTGTTCAACACATGTAACATGATGTATTCTTTTGTTAATTACAGGATCCTACTAACTTGGGCGATGATGCATGAGGACCTAGGCTTGTTTTCTTCATATTTAAAGTTTTATACTCTTAAATTCATTCTTTGGACAATTGTATGATACTTAAAGATGACATTTGTATATATTTCTTTAGTTCATATTGCTTTATTAATGTTTATAGTGTTGGTTTATGGCATTGTGGATGGACGGATGTTATATATATATATATATATATATATTGTTGTGCATGCATATGCTGGGATATAAATCATGGATGGATGTTTATATATACTGTTGTGTGTTGGGATATAAAACAGGTACAAAACAGGTACAGTTTTTTTGGGAAATCCATAAAATACTGCAAATTTTTTTTTTAAAATTCAACATCAGCGACCGCATGCGGTCGCTAATACATTTGTGCGGTCGCTGATATAAAGTCATTATTAGCTACCGCGTCGGTCGCTATTACCGGTCGCTGACACGTGTGCCACGTCACTCATGTGAACTGACTCAGGATGACTCAGCTTAGCGACGGCGGCGGTCGCTATTAACGGTCGCAGATATGTCGGTCGCTGATAGTGGTCACTGATGTGCACACCAGCGACCAGATTATCTGTGACACTTATCAGCGACCGGGGTCGGTCGCAGATATCTATCAGCGACCGCTAGCGGTCGCTGATAAGCTTTTTTGTTGTAGTGGGTGCTTATAGAGAAGTGAAATATGAGATCGTTGCACATATTCATGTTGCGGGCAAATATTGGAGGATTCCAGTCCCCATAAACTTCTTGGAGGCCGAGTTGGTTTGGTATTGGAGTGTAACTGAGGATCTTCGAAGAGCAGTACTATATCCATCTCAAATGAATCAGTTTCATATATCATTTTCTGTGGAGCCAGAAGGTTAAGAGAAACTCGTTTTGATAACTTATAAAACTAAATTCTAAATAACAGGAAACGTGTTCATGCATTATTAATCTCGCTCTCTGTCTTGTATATTACTCATAAATCAGTTTAACTAAACTGTAACTACACTGTAGATGGTAATTTGGAAATGAAGAATTTTGGGGCTCGTTTTCTATGCGAAGGAGACATAAAGATGTTGAAAGAAACAAAAAAAAATTATCAATGGAATTCCGAGAATCGTGACATGTGCCACTTCAATTGTCCGAGGTTTGAGACAATATAAAGCTGTTTTTGAAGCTGATCGAGAACTCCAGTCGAGATTTCACGACCGCACTAACAAAGTAATTACCACCCTCGCCATTTGCTTCAAACATGGTTCCATTTCCTTGGAATCCCTCCGTGAAGCCATTGAAAGTCTACTAGAAATGAACCAAGAAGTAGTCAAAGTCATAGTTGAATGCAAGGAAGATGTATGGAAGAATGAGCAATTATTTTCTTTTGTTCATCACTTCTTTGAAATTAGCCTCCCAATCTTAAAAAGTTGCACTGATTTAATGAAATTCCTGAAATGCGCCAATGATAGCTGGTTTCACTTATTCAGAGGCGGAGCAAATTATGGGAGGGAGAGCAGGCACTTCCACTTATTCAGAGGCGGCTTGAAGCTTTAGATGATCCAATTCTGGAAGAATTCATTAATGTTGAAGTTTCAGAGGATCCAATTTCTGCATAGTTTATGGCACTGCTTCAGTCTTTTTCTGATCAACAAGTGACCATGCTAAGGTACTATAATGATCAGATGATGAAGTCAAAGTGGAAGTCAGTTAAGGCATTGCGTAAAGTATTAAATGTAACAACTGCTGCTACTCTTAGTATGGTTTTGGTTTCTACAGTTGAGGCCTTGCGTATTGCTGAACCACTGCCAATGAGGATAATTGTGGACTCTGATAATGTGCTGCATATTTCGATTGATGAGTGAAGTTTTGTCAGAGTTGGGCAATGTATGTGGATAAATATAAAAGAGGGAAGATGAGTTCTGAGAATTGTTGGGGGCGTTTTAATTGGGACGTGAGCATCACGGATTTTAATGGAATTCTAACGCTTCTGAGAGAATTTTGTTATTATTATTACTAAAGAAGAGCTGGCTATGGTTAAGAAGAAGATAAGTCGGTGTACAAAGACTATTGACCATATGAGTAAGAATGCTCATAAATGTCAGAATGATACAATGCAGGCACATGAGGAAATGAAGCTGTTTGCAAGCCCCCTAGTTAGGATCATGGAAATTGTGGTTCCAAGGGAAGGCTAATGTTGGGATATAATTTACAGCAGCCCACATGTTCTTCCTTTTTACCTACCGATGGCCAGTTTCTCCAAAAATGGTGTGCTGCACATTTTTTCCGCAAGTGGCATGCTCACCAAAAGTTCCTTCATTGGCATGCTTAGGATTGCCTATAAAAGGCATCCGACACACCTCTCAATTCATTCCAAGCTCAGTAATAGAGAAGAAGAAAGAGTTAGAGAAATTAGTCCGAGAGTTTCAATAGTGGAGAGAAAAATAGCTCATTTGAGTTATAGAAAAAGTGAGGGAGAGAGAAAATAATTACTAATATTATTTTCTCTAATTTGTACAATATTTTTATAGTGAATTTCTGAGATTTCTCCCCGTGATTTTTTCCCAATTGGGTTTCCACGTAAAATCCTTGTGTTATTAAATTCTCATTTAATGGGATCTCATTGTGTGTATTTATTTAAGAGTATTTTATAAACCCGATACTACAATACCCTTCATCAAATATCAATTATTCCAGCAATATTTTCGGTTCTCCATTGATAACGCTTTTTGCTCGGTTACCCGTTGTTTCGGTGATTTCAACAGGCGTACAAAATTTGGCGTTAACATTGGCGCTAGAAGGAGGGCCTTAATTGGTATTTGATTCCAAATCACCATCTTTTTCTAGAAAATTGTTAATATGGAAAATAACGGAGATTCACACAGAAGCTCAGTTAGAAACAGACTTGGCCCCAACGCAGCACGGTTTGGCCCCATCATAACACGGTCAGATCCTGTACGGAGACAACTTTTCACACCAACAGCCATTCCGGATCAAGATCTGCATAGGAGGAGGACAAATCAACATACACTTGTTTTGGAGGATGAAGACAGGGGATCAAGTCAACTTGGCCAGCAAGACCGAATCAGACTACGAATGATCAAGGAAGCAGAGACGGAGTTGCAGTTTCTACGCCACCGGCAACAGGAGTGGGATGCACATCTGACTGATCTAAGGAGACAGAGAGAAACAGTTGCTACAGTGGTGGGAGGAGAACGGGAACTCGATCTCCAATTGATAGGAGGCATCATGTTCATGCAAGGGTGGAACAACCTCAAGAAGAACAACAAGTAATCCCACAGGCAACCATTCTCGAAACCATATTAAATAGGCTAGCAGAACTGGAGCAGAGACCAGATACAGCAAGGGCAGAACTAAGGGTGGTGGATCCGAAGTCTCCTTTTTCTCTTGCCATTACTCAAGAAAGAGTTGATCCCAAAAAGAAGTTACCGCCACTGCAGATGTACGATGGCACAGGAGATCCATACGATCATACTCATTCCTACCAAAGCGTCATGGACTACTACAATCATTTGGAGGCGGGCATGTGTCGAATCTTCGTAACGACACTTAAAAACTCAGCGAAACAGTGGTTCATGTCTTTGCCCCCGAATTGTATTAATTCATGGAAAGAGTTGTGCGACAAATTTCATGAACGATTCGGGAGTAATAAGTGGAGGGGGAAATTGACTGTGTCCTTAATGCAAATCAGGCAAAAACCTGGCGAGTCGCTAAACCAGTATGTGCAGAGGTTCCGAGATGCGGTAGGAACGATCACTGATTTAAACATGATACAAGCACTGGGATTTTTCACAACGGGATTGGATATGGGGAGGAACAAGAAATTAATGAAAGATGTGATGTTCAACCCTCCGAAGGACCTTTTTGATGCATATGAAAGGGCTGAAAGATTCATTGCGATCGATGAGGCTATGGCGAGTTTACAGCCGAAAGGGAATGACCGACCCAACAACAACAAAAATGGAGATAATAAGGCAAATGTGTGGGATCGGATCGGGCCAAAAGGAGGGGCTCCAACAATAAATAAGCCACATTTTCAACCGCGAGTGGAGAATAAAGTATATACACCGCTGAACACAGATCGGGTGAAGATTTTGGAGGTAATAAGGAACACTCCGGCAGTCGAACCAAGACCATCAGGATCTCGACAAACAAGAACAAACTTGTATTGTCATTATCATCAGTATGTAGGACATGCAACAGAGGCTTGTGTTGGTTTAAAAGAAATGATTGAACAAAAGGTGCAAAGTGGTGAGTTAATCCAGTATGTGGCGGGTCGGGAAACGCAGTTACCCAACTTGCCTCCTGTCGAAGAAAAGAGAGCTGGGCAAGAAAGTCGACCTCGGCGGGTCGTTGATGTTATTACTGGTGGAACTATGCAGAAACAGTCCGGGAAGAAACGGAGAAATACAACCGACATTGTAGCATTATTGGATCAAACCCAGAAGGTGGAGAGGCCTTTTCCAAACACGGTGATTTCGTTCTCGGACGAGGATTATCCCCCTGTTGCAATCGAGCCACATGAAGGAGCCTTGGTTATCACTGCACAAGTTGGCCCGGTAGACATGAAAAGAATAATGATCGACAATGGGTCTTCGATGGATGTACTCTACAATCATGCTTATCAAAGGATGAATATTGAAGGCGTCAAGATGGAAGTTGGCCAAGAATCTCCTCTTTGGGGTTTCGGTAATGAGGCAGTACCCGTGGTTGGTACAGTAGAGCTCCCAGTGGTGTTTGGTATTGCTCCCACGCAAGTGAAGGTACTAGTAAAATTCTTTATTGTGCAAGTAGATTCTGCCTACAATGCTATTTTGGGTCGAACTACTTTATCTGCATTGGGCGCTGTTACTTCAATCCCTCACTTTAAGATAAAGTTTCCAACATCTGCTGGGGTTGGTGAAGTAAAAGGAGATCTTGACATTGCAAAGAGGTGTTACCGACATGCTTTGACAGCATCTGCTATTGGGGTTAGTAAGCAAAGACAAACAATGACGGTGGACATTGAGCCATTTACCGAAGGGGCTACAGAGCCATTGGCGTTACCGGCAGAAGAAACCGAGGAAATAGAGTTGGTTCCGGGAAATTCAACAAAGTTGGTAAGGATTGGTGTCGGGTTGCAGAGTACAGTTAAAGCAGGGTTAATACAATTGCTGCAAACATATTCAGACATCTTTGCCTGGACACCTCACGACATGCCAGGAATAGCAGAAGATGTAGCTGTTCACAAGCTATCGGTTGATCCGGAGAAGAAACCAGTTCACCAGAAACGTCGAATTTTTGCACCAGAACGACAGAGAATTATTGATGAGGAGGTTGGCAAGCTTCTGGATGCTGGGATTATCAATGAGATAGAATATCCAGAATGGTTGCCAAATGTGGTTTTGGTTCGGAAACAAAATGGGAAGTGGAGGGTTTGTATCGACTACACTGATTTAAATAAGGCATGTCCAAAAGACTTCTATCCACTTCCCCACATTGATCAACTCATTGATGCAACGTCAGGGAATGCTGTTCTCAGCTTTTTGGAGGCTTTTTCGGGGTACAATCAAATTTTCATGGCAAAGGAGGACATACCGAAGACAGCCTTTATCACACATCGGGCTATTTATGCATACAACAGGATGACGTTCGGGTTAATTAATGCAGGAGCCACATACCAACGGATGATGAATAAAGTCTTTCGAAAGCAGATCGGAAAGAATATGGAGGTGTACGTGGACGACATGATTGTCAAAAGCTTAAGGGTACATGATCATCTACAGGATCTGGAAGAGTGTTTCCAGACTGTTAGATATTACAACATGAGGCTCAACCCCACAAAGTGTACGTTCGGCCTAGGATCGGGAAAATTCTTGGGTTACTTGGTGAGCAGGAGGGGAATTGAGGCAAATCCGGAGAAGATAAAGGCGATCTTGGATATGAAGTCTCCACAGAATTTTAAAGATGTGCAGAGGCTTACCGGTCGAGTGGCGGCATTGAGGAGGTTTATGTCTAAATCAGCAGAAAGGTGTTTGCCCTTTTTTGACACTCTGAAGGGACCTAAAAACGAGAAGACCTTTCAGTGGACCTCGGAGTGCGAAGACGCTTTTCAGGGAATTAAGAGGTATCTGTCATCTACCCCTTTATTGCAGAAGCCAATACCAAAGGAACCTCTTTACTTGTATTTGGCTGTTAGTTCGTTGGCAGTAGGTGCGGTCCTAGTTCGGGAAGAGGGAGGGGTTCAACGCCCTGTTTACTATGTTAGTCATGCCTTAAGGGATGCCGAGACACGATATCCGAACCTGGAAAAGTGTGCATATGCCTTGGTTGTTGCTAGTAGGAAACTTCGACACTATTTCCAAGGACGAATCATTATCATCTACACAAATTAACCACTCAAGAAGGTGTTACAAAAGCCAGACGCTTCGGGAAGGATGGTTGCTTGGGCTGTGGAACTTAGCCAATTTATTCTGGAATATCGTCCTTGAACTGCTATTAAAGGGCAGGCATTAGCAGACTTCATAGTTGAATGTACATTCCTGGATTGTGATCAAGCAGATGAGATGACTGGAGCTGTGGGTGCCATAACTGGGGGGCAGCCGATCCCAACTTTCTCCTGGACTCTGTACGTGGACGGATCATCCAATGCCGATGCTAGTGGGGCTGGTGTCATCTTAACCAGTCCAGAGGGATTTAAAGTACAACAAGCAATTCGGTTTCGTTTTAGAGCTACCAACAACGAAGCTGAATATGAAGCGATATTGGCAGGCTTGAGATTGGCAAAGAGTTTGGAAGTACGTCGTATCCTTATATTCAGTGATTCCCAGTTGGTGGTAAAGCACATTCAGGGAGAGTATGAAGCTCGGGGGGCACGAATGACAAAATATTTATCTGAAGTAAAGGTGCTATTACAGAGGTTTGAATCTTATGCATTACATGGGATTGAGCGGGAGGGAAACGTAGTTGCCGATGCGTTATCCAAATTGGCTGCTACTCTGGTGGATGATTTTGGTGGTTCGGTTTATTTGGAAATTCTTAAGGAGCCTAGTATCAACAAGAAGGAGCTTATGACAGTTGAGAGAATGGATTGTTGGGTGACTCCATACATAGAATACTTGGTCGATGGAAAGCTTCCAACAGATAAACTTATGGCAAAAAGAATTAAATACCGAAGTTCTTATTTTTGTCTGATCGATGGAGATTTATATCGGCGAGCTTACTCATCACCACTGTTGAAATGTTTGGTCCCATCGGAGGCTTCTTATGTGCTTCGGGAGGTGCATGAAGGAATCTGTGGAGATCATATGGGAGCTAAGTCGTTGGCATATAAACTGATCAGGCAAGGGTACTACTGGCCAACGATGTTTCAAGAAGCTAAGGAGTATGTCAAGAAATGTTCGAAGTGTCAGTTGAATAGTCCAATTCCACATCAACCTCCGGAGGTGTTATCATCAGTACTATCCCCGATCCCGTTTGCTGTATGGGGAATAGATTTGTTGGGGCCTATGCCAAAGGCGAAGGGTCAAGTTCAGTTCATTGTGGTGGCCATTGATTATATGACTAAATGGGTAGAGGCTAAACCACTTCGACATATAACGGAGCAAGATTGTCTTCAATTTTTGAAAGAGTCAGTGGTGTTTCGGTTTGGTATTCTGATGGTTCTGGTATCGGATAATGGCTTGCAGTTCGTAGGTTCAAAATTTGAGAAGTTTCTAACGGATTTGGGGATTCAGCATCGAAGGACTTCAGTAGCTCATCCTCAGTCTAATGGTCAAGTAGAAGTCACAAACCGAACTTTACTCAATGGTATTAAACGGAGGTTGGATGAAGCTAAAGGGAGATGGCCTGAAGAACTTTCAAGTGTTCTCTGGTCATATCGAACTACTCCTAGGACGACTACTGGGGATTCACCATTCAGATTGACCTATGGTACTGAGGCCTTAATTCCAGTTGAGATCGGGTCTACTTCATTCAGGGTAGTTAATTTTAAAGAGTTGTACAATGAAAAAGGTCTTCGACTCAATTTGGATCTGTTAGACGAGGTTCGGGATGTCGCAATGTTGAAGTTGGCCATCTATCAACAAAAGACGGCTAGGCATTACAATCGAAGGGTTCGGATCAGAAGATTTGAGGTTGGTGATCTAGTGCTTCGGGAGGCAGAGGCCTCGACCCCACAGAATACAGGTAAGCTAATGCCTAATTGGGAAGGGCCTTATGAAGTTATAGAGATATTAAAGGCAGGGACTTATAAGCTTCGGAGTATGAATGGGTCTGAGCTTAAAAATACATGGCATGCAGGTCGGCTTAGAAAATATTATCAATAATTTGGGTTCTCTTTTTCTAACTTGATCTATCACCTTCATTCCCATATAATTCACACCAATAGTCTCTCTTGCCTTACTAAATACGAGTTCTACATATATCAAAAATGTCTTTGACCCAAATAAATCTGTATCGAATGTTATCTACCTAATTGGTCTTTTGTATTACTCTCCTATTATAAATTTTTATAACAGGAGAGTGGGGGGCAATGTTGGGATATAATTTACAGCAGCCCACATGTTCTTCCTTTTTACCTACCAATTACAAGTTTCTCCAAAAATGGTGTGCTGCACATATTTTTCCACAAGTGGCATGCTCACCAAAAGTTCCTTCATTGGCATGCTTAGGATTGCCTATAAAAGGCATCCGACACACCTCTCAATTCATTCCAAGCTCAGTAATAGAGAAGAAGAAAGAGTTAGAGAAATTAATCCGAGAGTTTCAATAGTGGAAAGAAAAATAGCTCATTTGAGTTATAGAAAAAAGTGAGGGAGAGAGAAAATAATTACTAATATTATTTTCTCTAATTTGTACAATATTTTTATAGTGAATTTCTGAGATTTCTCCCCGTGATTTTTTCCCAATTGGGTTTCCACGTAAAATCCTTGTGTTATTAAATTCTCATTTAATGGGATCTCATTGTGTGTATTTATTTAAGAGTATTTTATAAACCCGATACTACAATACCCTTCATCAAATATCAATTATTCCAGCAATATTTTCGGTTCTCCATTGATAACGCTTTTTGCTCGGTTACCCGTTGTTTCGGTGATTTCAACAGGCGTACAAAATTTGGCGTTAACAGCTTTCCTTTTTAAAAATATTAGGTAAATCCCACGCGCTTCGCTTGCGACTTTTTACACTTGCACTTACTAATTTAGTTTAAGGTATTGTTTTCGTTTTCATATATACGATTAATTTCACTTTATCTTGTAATTTGCACCTGCAAATTTAAACAACTCAACTTCTACAACCTGTTCTAAAACAAGTCAGCAATTTATAACTAAACGATTTACAAAATTATATGAATTCTCCATTAACCCAGAAAAAAAGCAAATCAAAATATATAAAATAAAATAAATACTGCAAGTTTTATAATTAAGGAATTAAAGAAGAAGAAAAAAAGAAAGAAAAGAAAAGAAATGGGTTTTATAGTATTTTGAACTTATAATTGTTCTTTCCAAATACGACCAGCCACTTTGAGTTTCAGCTCCTGTCTGTCGCCACCCGAAAAGAATAGTGCCATGCTTCTCTGAATAATCAGTCCATCTAGACTGTCTCTGACCGTCTTGTGGCTGTCGCGAATGCTCCTTGGAACTCCTTGCCATGTTAACTTCCTGCCATATCCCCCAACTTCCAGACTATAACTAAATTTTTTCGCATCATGATCGTCTCCCATAAAGCGAAGGAAAGCCATGTAAACTGGCGCCATTACAATATGGAAAGCCTCAAAATGCAAGCAAAATTGGTGGTTGAAACAGTTGAAAACCTGCAGCGGTTAGAATAACCGAAATTAAATTGCTACCTTTAATTTTTGTTAACATCATGTTATTTTTCGAATAGGACAAATGAAAAATAAAAAAAGGTCAAACTGAATTGGAAACTGGATTCTAAAACTAACTTCTGACTAATATGTGCACCAAGTTGTTGCACTCTCACTCCAACCAAATTCTCATGCATGACAGTTTGAGAACTCATATTTGAACTAAAAATACCCGGGATGCATTAGTGTTGGCATGACGTTCTAGTGGGAGTATTGGGTTAAAGGGTCAACCCCAGTTAAACAGCAAGTAGTATTATCCAAGGACCAAATGCATAAGGCACATGGAGCAATTAGAGTTTAGGGGAAAACAATAAAGAAAAAAGAGAAACTTACCTCCCAAAGGAATTTACTAATGTAGTATAAATGTATAATATAAGCGCAAAAGGTTTTCTACTTAATCCCTCTACTAATTTTTAGAGAGAGATTTTATATTCATTCTACCAAATTTGGAGATTACAACTCTATTGAATACTCCAACTACAGAAAGTACTATGATGCCAAATAGTTTCAGTTTCTACAGCTAATGTTGAGCAGCTTAATATATAATCAATAATTCTAATGCTAATATCAAAGAACTTCCTTGTTAACAAAAAGGCCTCGTTAATCTAGTACGACCCATGGTCTTTGTCTTAGACTTCAAAGGACTATCTTATCCTACATCAATTCACCCCCTCTGAAAAGAACTTTATTTGACAAGTGAGAAGTGAGTCCAATATCACCACTTGGAGGAATTCGATGACTTAAGGGAGTCAGGATGTTGATGTTAATGATGGCATAAGGAGTCTTTTTTTCCCCCTACCAAATAATAGCACTTAAAGAAACTATTCATTCTATGTAGCAAATTCTGAAAACCACAAACTTCCAGTTCCGCACCTTTGTCCAAGAGGTAGTGGCTCTGAGACACTGAGCCCAGGGCCGGCCCTGGGCCAGGGCAACCAGGGCGACCGCCCAGGGCCCAAAGTTGAAGGGGGCCCAAAATTTATTTTAAGCTTGTGTATATATATGTATATATGTGAACATATGTCTACAGTTTCAGTGCTCCAGCGGTAAAATAACTCATAGCAATAGAATAGACTTGGGTTCAATTATTGGCAGTAGCACATTTTCGTTGCTTTCTATTTTTTTCACTAACAGTCCAAAAAAAGCCTTCAAATATCAAACTATTATCTGTGCTAATATGACAAATGACCAACCATAGGGTTAATTTCACACAATGACCTTAAATGTGGCACAATATTGACTACAAAGGCAACCTTACTATTTTTTTTAATCTATTTTTTTTAAAAACACTTTTACAATTGTTGATATAAAAAACACTGTTTTAATTATGTTGTGAAAAAACTTTGTCAAACCTTTATATTAAAAAAATGTTTCATCTCGACACACTACGAACTCCCGTCAAATTAAAAAAAAATATAAAAGTATTAAAAAAAAATGGCTCGGGGACGCTGCCCCCGAACCCCCGCTACTGGGCACGCTCGAGCAATTTCGCCCCAGGCCTTAAAAAACCCAGGACCGACTCTGACTGAGCCATCTCTATTACCTACTCCTTTCCTTCTTCCCCCCCCCCTCTTCTCTCTCTGCATCTGCAGCGACTTCAATTGAAGCAATCTAATTTACAAGTAAGTATTTAGTGAGACTGTCACACCATGTCATCATGCTGAAATGGTGTGAGTGACGCCCAATACGAACAACCATGTGCATGAGAAGGCCCCCTTGGCTTTATTAGATTTAGAATACATTATGTGACGTTACTTGGATTCAGGACTCTAATTACACATGGGTGTAAGTAATTGGAGTAAAAAATCACATCAACCTGATGACATGGTGTGACAATTCCACTGTACTTGTAGACAGGGGCGGAGCCACCCTTGGGCTGGGGTAGGCTCCAGCCCTCCCAGATTTTTTTAATTATAGTGTTTATATATCCAAAGCCCAACTCAATATTGTATACATATTGGTTTAGCCCTCCCAGTTTTTTTTTAATTACAGTACTTATATATCCAATCCAACGGCCCAACAATATTGAATACATACTTTAGGCCCTTTACTGCATTACAGGATGCCCTAAAATCTAAATGAATGAAGAAAAAAAAGCAATTGAAGATATCAAGTAAAGGGAGTACATGCTCTGGTTCTTGCCGCCTTCTTTAATCAAGTAAAGCAGCAGCAACACATGCTTATGACTTGGCGGCATTGAAGTATTGGGGACACCAAAGTCCAAACCATCCTCAACTTCCCAGTAAATTCTTGAGCTCAAATATTAGTTGATATATGATATATATCTTCATAATTATATATGCAAATGTTGTAGTTTTTTTATTTTTCATTCCATTTTTGTAGTTGTCGACTTATTAAGAGGAGCTTAATGAGATGGAGGGGCAGTCAAAAGAAGAGTACATTGGATCACTGAGGAGGTATGCATTAAAATTATTATCTCCTCTCTTTTCTTTAATTATTAAGACTTCTAATTTCGTACTATGGGCTTGTGTTTAATTGTGGCATAATGTAGTGCCATTTGTTTTAATAATAAATGTTAGTTGTATACTAGTTTATGGCTATTTGATTATACCAATTTAGTGTTTGACTTTAGAAAATTTCAATTTGAATTTTGAAGATAATTTCCAAAATTTTTAGGTTTTGGAGATTTTCAATTTGAATAAGTCACAATGGAGAGTCAATGAAGCAAGAAACTAAAAACTTTGTTTTCTTTTTTTAAACCAAGTGAAAGTGCATCAACTAGTGAAGGGCATTCTCCATCTAATGTTGATATCTCAAATCACCAACCATCCCTTTCCAATTCTAGAAGAGTTGAAATTGATCTTAGTACTCTTGAACGGGATTCTGAGATTCGGATTCCTATATGGCAGCATCTCGTTAATCAACGAGATGAAATTAGGAGAGCTTATATTAAAATGGGTCCGTATCAACCTAAGTTGGTAGAGTACCCAATGACTATCAATTCTTTAACCTTAGAGCTATTCTCTGACAATCAATTTTCCATGCCAAGGTTTTACAGACCTTAACCCAATTGGCAGGGGATTCTGGCAGCACTGCAGCAGTGGTAGTTGCTCACCTAGACAAGGGTTTTTGACGAGGACAAATCACCACTGGGAGCAGAGGTGGAACTAGGGGGGGGGGCGAGGGGGGCATATGCCCCTGGTAGATTGGTATTCCGGCGACTCCTACTCTGCAGATTTGCCTTCTGATGCTGCCTTGCCCCTGCTGACCGTCGGCGACCTGCCGCCTTCTGCAGAAGAATAACAATGAGCCAACAGTGATGGTGAAGAGTTAGGTTTTTTTTTAAACTTACTAAATGAAACGACGTCGTTTCATTTAGTAAGTTTAAAAAAAAAACCCTTTTTTTTCTTAAACAGCAAAGCAGCCCTCTTCTTCTTATTTTTCTTTTCGCGGCCGCCGACCTGCTAATTGCTATAGCCTATAGGCTTATATGTTAACTGCTATCCTTTCCCTAATTGGCTAATTCCCTTAATCCCTTCCAGAGACCATACTTCCACTGACCTGCTAGGCTGTTATCATTCATCAATTTAATTGTTTCTCCCTTTCTCTCTCCAGTCTCCAGGTTGAGCCGTTGAGGTTAGTCCGTCCTAGGCCCTTCTGTATTTCTTTTTCATATATGTTAATGAGTTAATCTCTATGTGTGTCTACAAATAAGGAATTTTGTTCTTAATTTTGTCATTAAATTAGTGATTTAGAGTTTGTTATGCCATAAATTAGAGATTATGTATTTCTGTGTTATTTACTTATTTTCATTGAATATTTGAATTAATATTGTATATTTATCAATTTATGAAATTATGGTATATTTATGATATATTGTTTGTGAAATAATTGAAATTATTGAATTTGGTTAGTTGATGAAAATATGATGAAATGTTTGAATAATTGAATTGGTGAATGATGAAATTATTATGAAATGTTTAAATTGATGAAATTATTGATTAGCAATTGTTGTTTTTATTTATTTTAGATTATGGATGAAATTTACGGTCTTGTAGTTTATATTGAGAAGGATATTTTTTCAACAATTGAAAACGAACAAATTTCGAGACATTTTCAAATTATACAGACTCGCAGGATACAATTGCCTTCTCTCAGTCGTACAATCGAAAAAAGCAATTCAAACGTGAATAAATAATTTTTTTTTACTGATTATTTTGCCCCCCCCCTTTATAAAAGGTTCTGGTTCCGCCACTGACTGGGAGACTATGAGGCCCTAATGAAATCGTCTTTGTGGAATCTCAATAGCATTTGCTGTGATATATGATGAGGACCAGTAAGATTGTTGACAGGTGAGCAGACATTAGATGGCAATTGGGTATATATAAAGCATACTTTAGATGGTAAAAGTAGTTCGTGGTAAATGAAATTATGAGTATCTAACAGCAATAGGCAGCAATGATTGCAAATTGCAATCGTACAGGAAGTCCATTACTGCTTGGATGTATTATGAAGAGTATAGAACAGTCAGAAGTTGGGTGACAATATTCAGAGACAGACATCGACTCTAAAACCGACTAATGCCGAGTGCAGAGAAGAATGAGGAATTATGAGAAGAGTCAGGAAAAGAGTAGTTTCCGAGACTAGCCTCAAACCCATTCAAGTTTCTAATTTACATCCAAAATTTTCAACTTTTCTAGAAATAGGCCAAACGCCAATTGAACTGGCGTTTGGAAATTTTTGTCAGATCGAACGCCATTTGTAGTGGCGTGGGAGTGCACTAATCCCCTAGATTAGCTTAACTAAATTATTTTTAAAAATAAAAAAAAAATATCCTAAATTTTTTATTTAAAATGAATTTATTTTAAAAATAATAAATAAAAAAAATAAAAATCGAACGCCAGTTTGAAACCATTTTTTTTTCATAAAGCAAAGATGTCAGCAAATTTGAAAATAAGGAAAGTTGAGCAGAGAGAGAGCCGAACGCTACTTGAATTGGCGTTTGAAGCTAATTTTTTTTTCTTTTCATAAAGCAAAGATGTCAGCAAATTTGAAAACAAGGAAAGTTGAGGAGAGAGAGAGAGCTGAACACCATTTGAAGTGGCGTTTGAAGCTAATTTGTTTTTTCATAAACAGCTTTCCTTATTTTTATTATTATGAATATTCTTTTGAAAAATGTTTATAAACATAATTTTACAATATGCCTTATACTCCAAATAAATTGAGAAAAATAAAAAAGATCAAGCGAAGATTGGATTTTGGAAAATGATGTATTTGGCAAAGACACTCGGCCTAATAATATATCGAACAGACACATAGATGAATCATTCATAAATTTATATGTCAAGTATATTAATATATTTATTTATAAATTTTATTGTAATATTAAAAGACTGTTATTGTAACATGAAAAAATCTTATATTATGACAAAATTCATGACTAAGTAAGTTAGCTTGCAGACTAATTTATAATTTTAAACAATAAAATAAAATGACACTTTATTTAATTCTTTTTTACTTTATATATTTTTAAATATTGATATTTTTTATTATAAAAGACTTGTGGCGTTTGAACCTTTTTTTTATATATAGCAAATTTGGAAACGATTTGAGACTTTTGGAACCTTTTGGACGGTATTTTTGAACCTATTATTATTATTATTATTATTATTATTTTATAAGAAACAGATGTAAAAACACTGCTTGAGATGGCATTTACATGTACTTTCGCTTCTTTCAAAGCATGAGATGACTACTCGTCCAAATCATGTATAAAGTAAATTTAACTTTTATTTATTTTGCATGCATGTACTGTATGAGATCACTTATTTTTTGACTGACATTTAATCTAGTCAGCTACTTATTTTGTATGCACGTCCTACATAAATCACATGAGCCTTCATGAAATGACTTCTTCTTACAACACATTTAACGCCAATTTGACTGGCATTGAATTTAATGAGTATCACAATCTCAACATCATTAAATGTTATATCTAATATAATTTTATATGGGAATGAATATAGTTGTGTACTATTTCTATTAATAGTTAATGTGTTGTAACTAATCTAGTTTTTTCTTTCATTTCCAACTAATACTTGTTCTTCATAACGTTGCTTTCCTAATTTGAATGTCTTTTATATTTCAATAGTTTTATGTTGTTATAATATCTTTATTTGATCACTTGAAATTTTTTACCGATATCAATTTTTTACAGGCATGTTTTTTTTTTAAAAAAAATGTTCCAACGCCATTTGAAATGGCGTCTAAATAAATAAATAAAAAAATTATTCCAACGCCTTTTCAAATGGCGTTCAAAATCTTATAAATAAAAAAAAATTAAAATGTTCCAACGCTATTGTGAATGGCGTTCAAAAATGTATTCTTGTAAAAATACAAAAAGAAAGAAAAGTAGCAGAAAGTACAAAAAGTAGTACAAAGAAAGAAAAATAGCAGACCTATATGCTTTGTAAAAAAAGTTAAAAGGGAAAGTTGGTGTTAGATCTTTTTAATTTTTTAACAAAAAAATTCCAAGCGTCATATGTCTGACATATTTGCTTTCAATATTTTCTTTTCCCAGAAAGGTGAAGTAATATCAATATTTTTTTTATGTCCTTCCTCTGTCATTGACGTTGGAAATGAAAGAGAATATAAGACTTCAGCTATAATATGGCGTTCAAAGTAAAAAAAAAAAAAAAAAGAAGAAGAAGAAGGTTCATATGCCACTTCAAGTGGCGTTCAAAAAACTAACATGTTTGCTTTATAAATAATAACAAATAAAATGCCTCTCCAACCTACTCCCCATTTGCTTTATTAAAAAAAATAAAAATTTCAACCGCCACTTCAAGTGCCGTTCAGAAAATAATGCCTCTCACAACTTTGCCTTTTATTTTTTTTTTATTTTTTTTTTCAAATTTGCTTAATAAAAAAATTACAAAATAAAAATAAAAATTAGGTTCCAATGGCGTTTGGATTAATTTTTTTTAAAAAAAATAATTTCATTTTAGAAAAACATAATTTTATTTTTAAACTAAAGTATTATTATTTTTTGAAATGAGAGATTGATAGATTTTTTGGAATGACAGATTTTGAAATTAAATTGAACTTTCACATTGGCGTTAAATAAAAAAAAAAGTTCCAAAAGTCTCAAATCGTTTCCAAATTTGCTATATAAAAAAAAAGGTTCAAACGCCACTTCAATTGGCGTTCAAATTAAAAAAAAAAAAAGGGAACACCACTTCAAGTGGCGTTCAAAAAACCGACATGTTTGCTTTATTAAAACAAAACAAATTTCAAACGCCACTTGAAGTGGCGTTCAAAAAAACGCCTGTGACACATACTGCCCATTAGCTTACAAAAAAAATAAAATAAAAAATCAAACGCCACTTCAAGTGGCGTTCTAAAGTAATGTCTCTGACTTTTTTTGCCTTCTAACTTTTTTTTTTCAAATTTGCTTAATAAAAAAATTATAAAAAATAATTAAAAATAGGTTCCAATGCCACTTCAAGTGGCGTTTGGATTAATTTTTTTTTATAAATAATTTCATTTTAAAAAAAATAAGATAATTTTTTTTATAAAAATTCTTTTATTTTAAAAAAAAATTGATTTAAGTTAATCAAATAATTTAATTAAGGTACTCCAACGCTATTGCAACTGGCGTTGGATTTGAATTTCATACCCAACGCTTAGATTGGCCTTTGGGCTATATTTAGAAAGTTTGAACTTTTTGGATGTAATTGAGAAAGTTGAGTGATATTGAAGATAGTCCTGAAAATACTCGTCAGGAAAATGTGAAAAAAGAATAATGAAAAACCTACTTCTCATAAGAGATTGGTAAAAACACAAACTTTCAATTTAACTCTGCTATTTCTACCCATATTTAGAGAGTATTTTCCGAGAATAGCTAAATCACTATCCAAGTTTCTAAGTTACATCCATTTTTTCTTACTTTTATCTCCACAGGCTAAACGTCAATTGAATGAGCATTGAGTTGGAAAATTGAAATTGAACGCCATTAGTTTACCAAATTAATTTTGTTACAAATGATTTTTTTAAAACAAATTTTTTTAAACAAATTTTTAAAAAAATAGAAAAGTCAAACCTTCAACGCCATTCACATTGGCGTTGGATGTAATACCATAAAAAAAATTCTCACCTACTTCAACGCCAATGTGACTGGCGTTGTGTGGTATTTTAATTTATTTATTTTTCTCACTTCTTCAACTCAAACCCTACTGTGTTTGTGCGTTTGGAGGGATAGGATGTGATGGGAAAGTATAAGAGTGGAAATGATGGAAAAAAGTATAATTTTTCTTTGCGTGAGTTTTAGAAAGGAAAGGAAGGGATGAAATTTTAATTATAGTTTCCCTTATTTGTGAATTTAGAAGTAGGGAGGGGAAGGAAATGATTTTTATTTTTAAACTACACTATTACTATATTAACTTATTTCTAAATAAAATAAATAATATTATATACATTTTAAAATATCTCAAATTGACTTTTAAAAAATTGATGGAGGGAGGCCATGTGGCACACATGATCGGGTGCATAAATAGATAAGTTTAGATTTTCTTGTGTCTATCTTATTGGGTTGTATTTAATATTGAAATTGTATCTATATATGTTAGTGTTGTTATTTCTTAAACAGATTATTCTTCATTTGGTTTATAAATGAGTAGCACATTATCATATCATGCATTCATCGTAACAATGATAAGGAAAATATTGAAGATAAGTACAACACATTAACAATTGATAGAAATAGTACACAACTACATTCGTTCGCATATAAAATTTTATTACATATAAAATTTAACGACGTTAAGATTGTGGTACTTTACAACAATTTTTATACGCTTTGTTTGTCCTTCTAGTCCACACACACTACAATGGATAATTCTATTGGACATGTCTATCTCTGTGCGAATTCTTGCCTTGCCACCTCTCTACATCTTTTTTCTGTCTTTTTCAAATTTGCATTTGTAAGAATCCGGATTTTTAGAAATTATTAAAATAAGAATTTAGTAAATAAAATTCTTATTATGTCATATGTCGGATTCAAATTGGAACATATATGCGTTATATATATTTTGAATTCTTGTGACTTGGTAAGAAGAAGTCAATTTATGAGAAGTTCTAAGAGATAGCCAAGCTATTAAGGAAAGTAGGATTGAACTTGAAGTTTAATCGCTGAATTATGGAATGAGGTAGTAATTAGTTAAGTTGAAAATTATATTTTTAGATAATATGATTGAATATTAAAGCCTTGTGTGGAAGTAACGTGATAGAAAAGGTTAACTCACTTTTATAATGGTGAATTAATATATGTGTTTTGCATAAGGAAAACGAAACGTTTATTAAAATTGGTATTATTTTTATATTACTTAGCATGGTAATATTTTGAATAATGTTAATAAATTATGTAAGTGTTGAGAAGAGAAGAAAATCAATATATATCTATGAATAAATATTAGATAGGAATTTATGCACGGCTAAATACGCGGCTAAATGTGTAGATGGGAGAAATTGTTTTAAGGCAATTATTTATTAAGATAAATTCTAGCCTTGAATTATATTTTTTTTTAAAGAAAGAATATCATATTATCTTATATGTACGGCTTTATATGAGGTAATGTGTGTAATTACGTAATATGGTAAATATATTAAGTCATATTTACTATATGTAAATGAATCGATATAAATAATTTATAATAGGAAAAAATAAAGTTATTATTTATTTTCTATATGTAATATAAGAACATGTGCCTTACAGATAGTTATTTCAATGAGACATAGATATTATGAATATAATATCTTGAGAAAATGAGTAAATTCTTTTATTATGATTAACACCATTATTTTCATATATAAAGTGAAAATGTAGCAGAAACATTATATATATTTTTATAATGGAATACATATTTTATACATTGGTATGTACATTTTTGTGATTGGCCAAGAGGGTTAAATTTATAAAGCTAAGTTATTTTACTAAATAACTTAGTAACCATGATTTTTATAATCAATAATGTGAATTTATATGTATATATGTATGAGTGTCTCGAAACGTAATAATTCAATCTAAATTGAATTAATGGTAAGGGAATAAATGGTTGATATTAATTAATCATTGTGATACTTATGTGTGATTAAAATAATAGGTGTGATAATGGGTTGGGAGTACCCGACTGAATTATATTTAGCTCGATTAAAATATTATTTGGACTAACCCATTATCCCTGAAATACATAATTATACGTATTGGTATGAGTATAATGTTTATGTGTGGATGTATATATATGTAGGTGTGTGTATATGTGGCCATAACTTATTTTAATGTAGTAATGATAAGTCATTATAATTGATTTAATAAGCCCAAAATGAATTAACTTTAGTAGAATGGGTACCATTTTACTAATGAGTAAGGAAGAAATAGAGCTTGTCCCAAATTCATTGTCCCAAATAATTATCAGCCGTGTATAGGCCAGGGGCCTACCCCTATATTCCTCAAACTCATTAATGGCTAGTTAGAGGTGACGATGAAGAGAGGAATGGAGGAATAAGGAGTTAGTGACCAACTCTTCAATACCCAATAGCTTCTTCCTTTTTCCAATGGTTTGATCTTTAGGGCAAAACCCAAAATTGGCATATCCTACTTCTATGTTGTTAAGTTTTCAAAAAGGCTAGCAAGGAGGGAGATGCTGGTTATGGAGATGATGAGGGGGGAGATGATGGCTATGGCTATGGCTATGGAGATTAAAAGGCTAGCATGTTAGTTACTCTATTCATACATGATAATAGGGTTGCCATGTAGCTAGAATCCCAGTAAATACCAAGAGTTGTATATATATTGCTCTAGGTATGTATTTTTCCAAAAGAAAGCTTGAATCTTGAAATAGCTTGACAAAATCTATGTCTTTTATATCTGACCATGTGAGCATGTGTATATGGCTTAGATATGTGATCAAATGCATGTGAGTTATGATTTTCAAGTTGTCTTGCATGAGCTACGTTGCGTAAATTGTCTTAGTATGGTTTTCAAAGAAAAATATAGAGTTTAAAGACAAGTATCGTCAAATATTGTGGGAGTTGTCTTCTGACCATACAAGCATGTATAATAGAACTCATTATGCCTCTAGACATGATTGGCATGAGCACCATTTAGCTAAGCATGATTTTGACATGTGCAAGTATGTTTAAGGCATGAGATTCCATGTGGAAGCTATGTATTTAACATGTAAGTGTGTTGTTACACCCGAGCATGCTTATCAAGTATTGCTTAGTCTCACCATGTGATGTTATGACCATAATAGCGTATTACTTGTGAAATGGACTTGTTTGGCCTAAAGCGTAAGAATTTCCAACATGAAACCTTACAACTTTGGATTAGATTTTGAATGAGCATGGTAGGGTTATAAACCAAGTTAATAACCTTGAGCACGCGTGTTTGATATATGTTAGTAACATGCTAAGAATAAACTAGGTTCAAGTAGAAGGAAATTTCATTCTTGGTCTGTCCAGTGAGTGGCGTGGTCGCGCCACTCCTAAGGCAAGAACTAGTGCAGCCGCGCAGGTCGCCAGTTTTGCCTAGTTGCTTTAGATTGTAAACAGAGCCTTGCAACATGTACGTATGTATGCTTTAAGTTGTATTGCATGGTAAAACTGATATGCTATGCGTTCAAGCTTACTTTGATGCTTAGAATCGAGGTATTCTAGACTTGTTAACTCATTCAGCTAAGAGGGGAATTAATGAATATGGACTTAGTAATAATTGTTCCATCTACGTGACTATGTGTTAGGATTACTTGATGAGTAATCTCTTGTAAGAGTAAACTCATGCTAGTTATACCGTACTAATTAAGGAACCGACTTATTAATGTTAGGTCGTTTCAACGCAAGTTAAATTAAAGCTAGATTACTTGTAGCTGAGCAAACATTCAAGTTTCCTAACTTCATTTAATGTTCATATTGCATGCTAGTTCCTGCAGTAAACGGTAAATTTCTTGTTATGAAATATATGATAACATATGTTGAGTATATGTTTGCTAGTGAAAATTGTTGTTCTATCTGGATAAGTTAGGCATGTGAATGTTATGTGATTAAAGTTTTTGTCATTCAGTTAATATGATACATATATGTATGAATTTCATAAGAGCATGTTGCATTTCGAATGTATAGTATGAAATATCTAAGGCATGTATAAATTATTGAACTTGTATGCCATTTGAATCATGAAATGTGGAATGGTTAAACTTGTTGGGCAACGTATTTGCTCACCCTTGCTTTAAACAAATATTTTCAGCTAAACCAGTGCGGACCGAAGAGTTCGGGATGGATCATGGAGAAGGAAGAATTTTGAGTTACTATTATTTTGCTTAGTTCTAGTCCTTATTAGATGAACGTGATTATCATATAAGTAGTCAAGAATCTTTGTAAAGTGCGACTATCAAATTTGGTTGAGAGTTCATGAAGATTTAAACGTTGTAAATCAATTCTAAGAGTGTAAGATGATTATGTAAACCTTTTAAGTTATATAAGGTATGTAGCGAATTAAGGCTTTAGACCTTGGGTTACGCTATAGAATACTCTGAAATAAACAATGTATGTTTATATTTATATTTTTCAGCGATTAGTTTATAGAAGGTATATGAAGATGATGTATCGTGACGCACCAGGTCCGTGATTCGGGTGACCCGGATTTGGGGGCGTTACAGGTTGGTATCAAAGCTGTAGGTTATAAACCTTAGGTAGGGGTACCTTAAACTATAACCGCATGGATGAGGATAAGGAATAAACTCAAATAGAGTTTAATTGCTAAAAGATGAATTTTTGAAAATTCGAGATTAAGTAAAGAAAAAGATAATTGAGATTCAAAGAAGAATCTTGAAAGGTTACAAAGATAAGAAGATCGTAAAACAAAACGATCATGAGATAGAAAAGAATCGTAATATAACACGATTATAAGAAGGATCACGACGTGATTTGATTAAGACATGGAATGAAAGATGATCAATCGGATGATTGAAAACTTTATAGCAGAATTGTTGTACGAAAGTTGTAGTATGAAATTGTACTATGTAAACTCATGAAAGAGTGATTAATGTTGATATACGAATTAAATGAAATTCGTATTGAGTAAAGGGAAAGTTAGAATTATGTGGGATTTCAATGAAGGACTCATGTTAGTGGCTGAGTTGTACAATTCCTTGTATGGGCGAGGAATTTGTACTTGGTTTGACAACCACTTAGCGTCTTATATTGACAATTCATTGCAATGTTGGTATCGCGCTATCACTATACGTATGACAAGAAGGTGATTCTTTTCTCATATTTATATTTGATAGTTAGAGAATATTAAGATTAGGTGCGAGTTCTTTAAACTCATACGTATAGTAAGTTCGTGACTCATAATCGTATGGTGGAACCCCTCAGCGAATGGACGATTTTGGTCTAACTATGATAAGTTTCTAAACCCATATGATTGTGGTAAGTTCTTGAACTCATAACGTGTGGTATGTTTGATGAACTATACTGGGGTACAGAAAAGTTGTGTGTGAAGAATTAAGGATTTTTTTTGTATAGTAAGCTTCAATGATGATAGAAATAGATATAATTTATTAAGCAATAGATCATTGTAGAAATTGAAGTTTATGATGGAGACATAGGTATTCCAAATCTTCTAGTTATGCTAGACTTCGAATGTTTTGACATCAAGCTAAATTCGCACTGATGTGCCTTTAAAAATAAAAATAAAATTTTTGTTATCCTCAAAACAAGGTGACAAGGGTGTGTAGATGGACTTCGAGTCATTATCACATCGTTACCTGTTGCGGCACGATAACACCAAAAATGATTTTTCAATGGTTTTGAACTGTTTAAAGAAGAGTCTACGCTAATTGTTTCGGCTAGACAAAAATGATTTGAAATATCAAAATGTATTTTTATATATCATCAATGCATCATGGAACCTGGTGCAAAGATGATAAAATGATGGAGTTATCAATGCAGAATTACCTGGTGCTGGATGTGATCTAAGGATCGCCAGCCCACTATTGTATGATGTAGTATGACAAAGTCACAAAATGACGAAATTCTCAATGTACTACGACGTGGTACGGTATCATGACGTCATAAAAGGATTATTTTTGGTTTTCTTTTAAACTATGAAGAAGTCAATTAAGTTGACTAAACTATTTCGATCGAAGTCCAAGTTGTTGGAAGTCTAAGCTATTTCATTCGGCTAGATAACTGTTGAAAGATAATTATGGAATTCAAACGTTCTTGAGCACTTATGCCAAACCAGATTGCTCTGGCGCGGATTCAGATGTTGAAAAGTTGAGGCTAACAACCCTATAAACGGGACATGTTTCGGAGACAATGGTTCCAAACGTAACGCATATAGTCGTCACAAAATACTACGGTTATGGTACAACGTAGTGATACAATAGGTTCATCACCTAGTGTATACAGGAAGGGTGTTTTCAGTCTTTATGATTGATAAGCACTCTGGTTTGTAGTGTGAAGAATATTGTTTAAGCAATATAAAACCTAGAGTATAGTTCAAGGTCTTGTGGCCCCTCAGCATAATTTTGAATCTATTAAATTCCTGCCTTATTTATACTACTTCTCAATTATTGAACAATTGTGGAGGACTCTTATTCTTCTGAAGGGAGAAAGGGGTAAAGAGAATATTCTTTAGAAAGAAGAAAGTGGTAGAAGGCGACATGTAATGATTAAGTTGGGCAAGTTATAATAATTCCAAGAAAGAAATGAAATTTCGAAAAGAGAAGGGATGAAGTTATCTAAAGAATATGTAATATTCGGAATAGTACCTAGTGGGGAAGGTTTCGGTGATTCCGAGGACGAAATCCTTATAAGGGGGAGATGATGTAAGAACACGGATTTTTAGAAATTATTAAAATAAGAATTTAGTAAATAAAATTCTTACTATGTCATGTGTCGGATTCAAACATATATGCGTTATATATATTTTGAATTCTTGTGGCTTGGTAAGAAGAAGCCAATTTATGAGAAGTTCTAAGAGATAGCCAAGCTATTAAGGAAAGTAGGATTGAACTTGAAGTTTAATCGCTGAATTATGGAAGGAGGTAGTAATTAATTAAGTTGAAAATTATATTTTTGGATAATATGATTGAATATTAAAGCCTTCTATGGCAGTAACGTAATAGAAGAGGTTAACTCACTTTTATACAATGGTGAATTAATATATGTGTTTTGCATAAGCAAAACGAAACGTTTATTAAAATTGGTATTATTTTTATATTACTTAGCATGGTAATATTTTGAATAATGTTAATAAATTATGTAAGTGTTGAGAAGAGAAGGAAATCAATATATATCTATGAATAAGTATTGGATAGGAATTTATACACGGCTAAATACGCGGCTAAATGTGTAGATGGGAGAAATTATTTTAAGGCAATTATTTATTAAGATAAATTCTAGCCTTGAATTATATTTTTTTTATTATATTTTTTTTACAAAAAAAAATATCATATTATCTTATATGTACGGCTTTATATGAGGTAATGTGTATAATTACGTAATATGGTAAATATATTAAGTCATATTTACTATATGTAAATGAATCAATGTAAATAATTTATAATAGGAGAAAATAAAGTTATTATTTATTTTCTATATGTGATATAAGGACATGTGCCTTACAGATAGTTATTTCAATGAGACATAGATATTATGAATATAATATCTTGAGAAAATGAGTAAATTCTTTTATTATGATTAACACCATTATTTTCATATATAAAGTGAAAATGTAGCAGAAACATTATATGTTTTTTTTATGATGGAATACATATTTTATACACTGGTATGTACATTTTTGTGATTGGCCAAAAGGGTTAAATTTATAAAGCTAAGTTATTTTACTAAATAACTTAGTAACCATGATTTTTATAATCAATAATGTGGATTTATATGTATATATATATATATATATATATATATGCATATATGTATGGGTGTCTCGAAATAATTCAATCTAAATTGAATTAATGGTCAGGGAATAAATGGTTGATATTAATTAATCATTGTGGTACTTATGTGTGATTAAAATAATAGGTGTGATAATGGGTTGGGAGTACCCGACTGAATTATATTTAGCTCGATTAAAATATTATTTGGACTAACCCATTATCCCTGAAATATATAATTATACGTATTGGTGTATAATTAAAGTATGAATATACTGTTTATGTGTGGATGTATATATATGTAGGGGTGTGTATATGTGGCCATAACTTATTTTAATGTAGTAATGATAAGTCATTATAATTGATTTAATAAGCCCAAAAGGAATTAACTTTAGTATAATGGGGACCATTTTACTAATGAGAAAGAAAGAAATAGAGCTTGTCTCAAATTCATTGTCCCAAATAATTATCAGTCGTGTATAGGCCAATGGTCTACCCCTATATTCCTCAAACTCATTAATGGCTAATTAGAGGTGATGATGAAGAGAGAAATGGAGAAATAGGGAGTTGGTGACCAACTCTTCAATACCCAATGGCTTCTAACTTCTTCCAATAGTTTGATCTTTAGGGCAAAACCCAAAATTGGCATATCTTATGTTTTCAAAAAGGCTAGCAAGGAGGGAGATGATGGCTATGGAGATGATGAGGGGGGAGTGGGTGTAATATTGACATTCCACCAACTCCCTCATACCCAATGGCTTATTCCTTCTTCTAATGGTTTTGTAATGACCGTGAATTTTTAAACTCCATGGTTAATCTTAATTTTTAATGAGTTAACTTGGTATGCTTATTTAAAATTTGTGTGATTAATTGGTTATGTGAATATCTGACTTCCCGTAGTTACCAAGATTTTTTAAAGTGGGTCACTAATGGTTTAATTAAATTAGTGGACTAGCCCTACAATTTTAATATTAAAAGAATTGATAAAGTGTTTATAAATTAATTATTTAATTTAATTGAATATAGTGTGGAGGAATTAAATTCCATAGGTTAAAATATAAGCATTAATTAATGGGAGCAATATTAATATTAATATTAATATTTAATAGTCAATTTAGTAATTTAATATTAACGGACTAGATTAATTATTTAATGTATTAATTCAATCTTTTATTTAATCACGGATTAGATAATGAATGTATACCGTTGCTCGATTTCGCAATCAATAAAACACGCATAAGTATACGCGGTCCACAAGTAATATAAGATAAGTAAAGTGTCGAACCCACGAGGAATTATGTTAAATAATTACCAAATATCAATCGCATGTAAAATCAATCTAATTTAAACAATGACAATATGGTTTGTGTTTGTTGTTAATTAAAACTAAAATAAAGACAATTTAGAAAGCAAGGTTTTACTAACACGGATAAAGTTCAAGATAAAAAGGTCTAAGATTACAATATCCCCCAACTCTTCATTTAAACATCATACTCTCTCTTGTTTGGTAAATTAAAACATAAGAATTGCTATCCGAGAAATCACAAGTATATATAAGCCTCTCTCGATGGTCGAATACGTATTTCCTATTGTGGTGTATAGATGTATTTCTATTCTACACACTAGCAAGAATCTCATATCAAGAACAATTAATAACACACATGTCACGGAAAATCCCATTAACCATTCTATCAATTACCAACTTTCACAATAGAAATCATTAAACACAGATTTTTAATTGGATACATGTAGTATTTAGGTATATGTCTATCCTAAATACAATCAAATTATCAACCCTCAAGAATAATACATAAGACTCACGTCACATAATCTCATACATTATCCATAAAGAATATCTAATTTTCACATGAAATCATAACTAGGTCTCAGCTTATACTTCCTCTCTCAATTCCATATAAGTTACCAAGGTAATTACGGGCCAAGCAATTAATCCTTAAGCAAAGGTTATGAACTCCAATTCATGTAATGACTAACTACCAATCAAAGAGAGAGCATTCAATTTAACTACAAGTTAGCTTCCATTGCAATCTTAGAATGAAGAGTTTAGCTCATATTAAATCTCAATAACATCATAATCTGATTATAGTACACGGTTGAAGTTACAAAATAAGAAAGAAGAACTAAAACATATGAAGATACACCCTTTTTGTGATAAGATTCCCGATTTGGTATGGTGTAGTTCTTCTTCTCTAATCCTTCCTCTCCTATTTCATGCTCCTAGCCTCCTTGGTTGATGAAATTCTGATAATTTTTCCTTTTGTTCCTTTGTTCTTCTCTTTTTAGCTCCAAACCCTAGCTTTTTCAAAGATGTATAACCAAGCTTGAATAATGCAATACCAACTCTCTGGATGCCTGATAATTTTCTTCTCTCTCCTCATATTCCCGTTCCTCAATTTCCTCCTCTAGTGCACCACAAATGCAGAACAGACAAAACAAGCCGCACCTGCAAAACGCCGCTCTCGCCCCGACGAGAAAAACAGCCTGGGGAGCTCGCCCCGGCGAGGGCTCACCCCGGCGAGGTTTTCAGCCTTGGAGGCTCGCCCCGGCGAGAGCTCGTCCCGGCGAGGAAAATGGCCTGGGGGGCTTGCCGCGACGAGGTCTCATGTCCTGTGGAAATTACTCTTTTGCCCCTGGACTTGCTAAAAACCGCCACGATCGTCCACAACTGTTCTTTGCACAACAAAAGAATAAAACAAGTAAATAGATACTATAAACACCTAAGGATAGCAAAGAATTGAGTTCAAAAGATAACTAATTCGTAGGTATAAAACCCACTCATCAAATACCCCCAAACTTAAGACTTTGCTTGTCCTCAAGCAAAAACAACGGAAATGAAAAAAACACAATGCAAGTAATTAAATGAATGCAAATGCATGAACTATAAGCCTAGAGCAGCCAAGATACGGAAATCAAGCCTCAACAATCAGAAACAAATAAACAACAACATCTCAACTGTAGGACTATCAGAAATGAGACACGCACCAAATTTCGCCAAATGATTAACCCTTATGTGTGTGTGTGGTCAGAAAGACAGAGTACGCAATGATCACAATTCGATCTAAGAACTATAGTGCTCAAAAGAAGATAAAATAGTCAAAAACCACTACTAGCATCTCACATGCTCACTAGCTTTTATTTTCACACTCTATTTAGCTATATTCTATAACAATCACCGAGTGCGTTTTACACTCCATCTCGATGATAGTTTTATTTACATCTAGATCTGTGCAATGTCTATCTTCATTAGGCTTTTCAATGTCACCCATGTAGCAAACTTTCCACCGATGACTCCCAAACCAGATGGTTTTAGGGCATCAAGCGTAAAACGCTCCAACGGGCTTACTTGTTCGAATGACAAAGGCCACAAAGATAAACTAGTCAAGATTTGCTAATATCTGTCTATATTTCATTTTCAATTATAACCAACATTCAAGACAGACATCGAAGCAGTAAATAAGCATAAAATAAATTTTTTTTTCCGACTATCCTATCTTTTAATGAGCAACAGCAGTTTCAAAGATTTGAACTTACAATCTCACGTACTCAACAACACTGATATATGCATTAGTAACTCAAAGGGTTAAAAATTTAAGAGAATTAGGCACGAGTTAACATTTCTAATATAGCAATTCGGATCCAAAGTGTTGAATATCTGAAAAAAAATTTATCACCATGTCATCATCGGCTCTCCTTAAGTGCGCTGCTCAAAAGCTTTCTAAATGCAAATTTTTTTTATTTTTTTAAGAATAAAAACAAAGCAGACGATGAATATGTACAATGATCATCACATAAATGACAATAACAATAATAATCATTAATAGCAAGAAAAGTCATTTTGATGATATTATAAATGCTTAACTAAATGGATGCAAAACTACAACTAAATGCAACATACTAAAATACTATAACTAAAAACTCTAAACACCCCCAAACTTGAAATAAACAATGTCCTCATTGTAGAAAAGATAAAGACATGAAGAACTGAGGACTTCCCTTGGATATCAATCGGCGGGGTGGTCGCCCATCTCCTCGACGTCAGAGTCAGATGGTGGGAAAGGTGGTAGTGGCGTAGGCACGGGGAAGGGAAGTGGAGCTGCACCCGGGTACTGTGCTGCTAGAACCGCGCTGAAGCTAGTGGTGAAGTTCCACATGTGCTCCTGCCTCTCTGCTATGCGCTGATTCTGCCTCTCTAGCCTCTTAGCTCGTCTGTCTATAAGTAACTGGAGGCTGCGGATCTGAGAGCTGAACTTAGCCTTAGGCCGCGATGAACTAGCAGGCAACTGCACATCCTCCTCCTCCTCTTCGGAGGTAGCCACAATGATAAAGCCTCGGCCTCGAGGATGTGACTCGGCTCCGTCCCATACCTTGTACCTCGCGATCAGTCTGTGGTCGAGGATCTGTGATGGCTGCTGTGTGACCTCATCATCTCGCCACTGTACCCCTGCCTGTCTGCACAATCCACAAATGAGGGAGGGGTGAGGTAGTCCGCCCTGAACATTACCCCTCAGAAGCCGACGGATACTACCCTCAATGATGTTCCCTACATCAATCGAGAAATCCATGACAATAGCGTATAGTAACGTTGGCTTCTCCTTCAAAACATCGCTCACGTGCTGGGATGGCATGAGCTTGGCACTCAGGAAGGCGTACCAAATCTTTCCATACAGGCTGAGGTCCTTGCTGGGGAAGAGAGAGGCACCTCTTTCTCGCTTAGTGATCCATGTGATACCTAGTTTGCACAACTCTGTTACAATCTTATCAAAATCAGGCTGAGAGCGAATGAACTCTGTGTAATGGCATACTGCAGGAGGCACCAAGTTGTAGTAGTGATTAATAGCCTGTGCACTAAAGGGTACCCTCATCCCCCTGACTATGGCCTCAAAAGGCTGTCTGTCCTGAGCGTTGGCGTAGAACTCCTGTACCACTGGAACAACTGCCGGGTCGGGGTGGTGGGTGAAAGTGTCCCACACCCTCTCATCTATCTGCTCCCAAATCTCCCCGTCAACCCCCCTCTCTGGCCTGAGACCTCGCTCGGGAGTTAGAGATTTACCCGTGATGAAGTCATCAAATCTATCTGCTGCCTTGGCACTAACAAATTTACTGTGGTCATATTGCCGTGGTGGTGCGGAGGAGGATCCCTCAGTACGAGATCTCTTAGGAGGCATGGTAGCAACAAAGCAGAATTTCTTTTTCAAAACTGACCCAAGCACCACTGATTTCAACTCACTGATATACTGAATTTCCCCCAAACTCGAATTTTTCACAAACCAAAATTTCCTGCAAGAAGTCTCAAAATACACAAAATATAATCCCAATCCTCCAGTTGAGCCAACACAAACTCAACTGGGCACTCAATGTCAACCAATTCAACAATTTGTAGACAACTGACAGTTCAAAATGGTATCAAACAATACTGTTAAACCCAACTCGTTGCCCAAACTACTCAATTCTGACCCAATTGACTTCTCAGATGCAATATCAATCAAAATTAACAGTAAACACAGAGACAATTGCAGTGAAAAAAAGTTTTTAGTCCTTAATTTGGTATACCTTCCTTCTGACAGTGGCTTTGTATGAGGATGAAGGCAATGCTCCCTTGGACTCACCAAATTGAAGCTAGGAACCAAATTGAAGCGTAATGAGACTGAAGTTTAGCCCCAATCTCTCCAAGCACTTGACTAATTCGAGCGGCACCAATGGTGGTGACTGTCAATGGTTGAAATTGAATGACACCCTAATTGGAATGGATTTGTGTGGAAAAGGGTTGCTCAATCCTTTGTTAAGGCGAAATCGGCAGTGGGTTTGTGCTAAGGTTAGGTTTCGAATGCTTTAGGATGGAATGGGGGTGCTGAGTTTTAGGTTGCAGAGAATGGGGATGAAGGAGAATGGTGCAGAGTCGAACGGGAGGAAATTTTTAAGTTCTGCAATTCCGCTTCTCTCGCTGGGGCGAGAGATTTCCTCATGTTTTTCTCGCCGGGGCGAGAGATTCCAAGTCTAAAAACCTCGCCGCGACGAGCCCCCCTGCTGAAGCAAAAATTTGATTTTTGAAATTTGAATACAGGGGCCATGTTTGATACTTGCTCCCTGTATCCCTGCAACCTACAAAACATACATTAGAAACAATAGGCCAAAAATGACCCTCAAAAGTGACTTGGTGCTAAAAAATCCAAAACTAACACACAATACACTAAATATGAAAAACTTAAAAACTAACTACCATGAAAATGCAATAATTAAGACACACTACTGAATCATAAAAGGATACGAAAGACGGTGGGTTGCCTCCCACGAGCACGTGGTTTAAAGTCCTCGGCCCGACTTCACATCCATTCAAGGCTAATCGGCTAAAGTGATCGAGGTCTTCTGGTGAGCGAAGCCGCCACCCCAATAATGCTTAAGACGCTGCCATTAACTTTGAACGTCTCCTCTGAATTATCACCATAGACTTCAACAGCTCCGTGCGGAAATGCATGCTTGACAATGAAAGGACCCGACCAACGTGATTTGAGCTTTCCGGGAAAAAGCCTCAATCTAGAGTTGTATAGCAAAACCGCTTGGCCAGGCTCGAATTTTCTATCAACAATCTTCTTATCATGCCACCTTTTTACCTTCTCCTTGTACAATTTTGAATTTTCATAAGCTTGCAGTCGGAACTCATCAAGTTCATTGAGCTGAAGAAGCCTTTTCTCGCCTGCAGTTGTGAGATCAAAATTCATCTTTCTAATGGCCCAGAACGCCTTATGCTCAAGTTCAACCGGGAGATGGCATGCCTTGCCATAAACAAGCTGGTATGGTGACATACCAATGGGTGTTTTAAAAGCCATTCTGTACGCCCACAGTGCATCATCCAGCTTTGTTGACCAATCTTTTCTTGTGGGATTGACGATCTTTTCCAGGATTTTCTTCACTTCTCTGTTGGAAACCTCAGCTTGTCCATTGGTCTGGGGGTGATATGCAGTAGCAATTCTATGAGTGACCCCATATTTTCCCAAGAGGGCAGCAAAGTGCTTATTGTAGAAGTGACTCCCTTCATCACTGATCATGGCCCTTGGAGTACCGAACCTTGTGAAGATATTCTTTTGAAGGAATTTCAGCACTACCTTGGAGTCATTAGTGGGAAATGCGACTGCCTCCACCCATTTAGATACATAATCTACTGCCAAGAGAATATATAAATTGTTGAAAGAGGGTGGGAATGGCCCCATGAAGTCAATACCCCAAACGTCAAAGACTTCAACCTCTAGGATCATGTTTAACGGCATTTCATGTCGTTTAGAGATGTTCCCCATCCGTTGACATCTATCGCATCTTAGAACAAACTGATGAGCATCTTTAAACAAAGTTGGCCAAAAGAACCCTGCTTGCAACACCTTAGTGGTTGTTTTCTCACCTCCGTAGTGTCCTCCATATAGTGAATCGTGACAGTGATGAAGAATGCTCTCAACCTCACTTTATGGAACACACCTTCGAATCATTTGGTCCACACAATGTTTGAACATATATGGATCATCCCACATGTACCTCTTCACGTCATGAAGAAACTTTTTCTTTTGCTGCCACGACAAGTCCGGTGGGAATGTGTTACTAACCAAGTAGTTAGCAAAATCAGCATACCAAGGAATTTCGCCTTGAACCACAAACAACTGTTCATCCGGGAATGATTCATTTATTAGAACTTTGTCTTCCTTATCAAGACCCGGATTCTCCAATCTAGATAGATGGTCGGCTACTTGGTTTTCAGTTCCCTTTCTGTCTCGAATCTCCAAATCAAACTCTTGCAGCAATAAGATCCATCTAATCAATCTTGGTTTAGCATCCTTATTAACAATTAGATATCGAATAGCTGAATGGTCCGTGAATACAACCACCCTTGTTCCAATCAAGTAAGATCGAAACTTGTCAAATGCATAAACTACTGCAAGCAACTCCTTCTCGGTAGTGGTGTAATTGAGCTGTGCATCAGTTAAGGTTTTGCTGGTGTAGTAAATAGCATGAAAAACCTTCTCCTTGTGCTGTCCCAAAACAGCCCCAACCGCATAATCACTGGCATCACACATCAATTCGAAGGGTTTTGACCAATCTGGAGCAATGATCACTGGTGCAGTGGTTAATTTCTTCTTTAAAAGCTCAAAAGCGATCAAACACTCTTCATCAAACTTGAATGGCACATCTTTCTCTAGTAGACTGCATAAAGGCTTTGTGATCTTAGAAAAATCCTTAATGAATCTTCGGTAAAACCCCGCATGTCCCAGAAAACTGCGAATGCCCTTCACTGAGGTTGGTGGAGGTAAATTTTCAATTGTTTCAAGTTTTGCTCTATCCACCTCAAGACCCTTGGATGACACTTTATGCCCAAGTATTATCCCCTCTTGCACCATGAAGTGATATTTTTCCCGGTTGAGCACTAGATTACTTTCCACACATCTCTTCGGTATTAGAACTAGATTTTCCAAGCAGTTGTCAAATGAGTCACCAAACACTGAGAAGTCATCCATGAAAACTTCAACATTGCGTTCTACCAAATCTGAGAAAATAGCCATCATGCGCCTTTGAAACATGGCCGGTGCATTACACAATCCGAATGAGACCCTTCTAAAAGCAAAAGTACTAAATGGGCATGTGAAGGTAGTCTTTTCTTGATCTTCTGGAGCAATAGCAATCTGATTATATCCCGAATATCCATCCAACAAGCAATAGTACTCATGTCCAACTAGTCTATCCAACATTTGATCAATGAAGGGTAATGGGAAGTGATCCTTTCGAGTTGCTTTGTTAAGTCTCCTGTAATCCATGCACACCCTCCAACCAGTTACTGTTCTTGTTGGAATCAATTCATTATTCTCATTGGCTACAACTGTCATACCCCCTTTCTTGGGTACACACTGAACTGGGCTCACCCAAGCACTGTCAGAAATAGGATAAATTATTCCAGCATCTAACCACTTCAAAATCTCTTTCTTTACCACCTCCTTCATGATTGGGTTGAGTCTCCTCTGATGTTCCACAGTGGGCTTACTATCATCTTCCATCAAGATTTTGTGCATACAGTAAGATGGGCTTATTCCCTTGATGTCGGCGATGGTCCATCCAATAGCAGATTTGTACTCTCTAAGAACCCGCAACAGCTTACTTTCCTGAAACTCGTTAAGCACAGATGCAATAATAACAGGTAAAGTAGCTGAATCACCTAAATATGCATACTTGAGATGGTTAGGCAAAGGTTTTAGCTCAAGTGATGGAGGTGCCTCAAGAGATGGTCTCAACCGATCTGTAGTATTCTCAGCATGCTCAAGAGATTCAAACGGGATTTGAAACTTGCTTCCCCGGGGCACTGTATCCAAAATCTATAGATAGTCAACCAAATCTGGATCTTCCATGTCAAACTCTCCCAGAAGTGCAGTCTCTAATGGATCATTGTTTAACACATTCAGAAACTCGTCATTCACAGCTCGCTCGATAACATCCACTTGAAAACATTCTTCCTCATCCGAAGGGAATTTCATGGCCTTAAATACATTGAAGGTCACTTCTTGATCCTGAACCCTCATAGTGAGCTCTCCCTTTTGCACATCGATTAAAGTTCTCCCAGTGGCTAAAAATGGTCTCCCCAGAATAATAGGAATGTTTTTATCTTCCTCAAAATCTAAGATGATAAAATCAGCCGGGAAGATGAATTTATCCACCTTAACAAGAATGTCTTCAACAATTCCCCTTGGGTATGTAACCGATCTATCGGCAAGCTGAAGAGAAATATTTGTAGGCTTTGGTGCAGGAAGCCCCAACTGAGTATACACGGATAATGGCATGAGATTAATACTAGCACCCAAGTCACACAAACATTTGTTGAAAGAAAGGCTACCAATAGTACATGGTATAGTGAAGCTGCTTGGATCTTTCAACTTGGGGGGTAGCTTTCTTCGCAATATTCTTCCGTCAAAGCTACTGTCTCAAAGTAATTTAGCCTTTTCTTCCTAGATAGAATTTCTTTCATAAATTTGGCATAGCTAGGCATCTGTTCTAAGGCCTCTGCAAAAGGAATGTTAATTTGTAGCTTCTTGAGGACCTCCAGGAATTTGGCAAACTGTTTATCTAACTTTTGCTTCTGCAGTCTTTGAGGGAAAGGTACGGGTGGATACACTTTTGGAGTAGGCTTAACACTAGGTTTATCTGTGGTATCTCTCTGCTCCGCTTCAGGTGGTACACTGCTGTCCATTTCCTTAGAAAAATCAGCATTACTCAAGTCCGGAGGGGAGCTTGAGTGGGCTGCCCCCTTTTGCAATTTGGGCTCCTGTAAGGTTTGTTTACCACTTCTAAGAGTTACTGCATGACATTCCTCTTTCCCATCTCTTCTTGGATTAGTCTCTGTGTTACTAGGAAGAGATCCCTGGGGTTTATTTGACATAGAACTAGCCATCTGCCCAATTTGATTTTCCAAAGCTTTAAGTGCTGCTGCTTGGTTTTTAATCAAGATATCTTGGTTAGCCATGTGTTTCAATATCAACTCCTCAAAATCAGATTTTCTCTCTGGTTGTGATTGTGAGGTTTGAGCTGTATGATGTTGTGGCTGATTTTGGAAACCTGGTGGATGGTGTGGCTTAGGAGCTTGCTGAAAATTTTAATTGTTGCTCCATGAAAAGTTAGGATAGTTCCTATTTCCAGCATTGTAAGTGTTTTGGTACTGATTTGGCGGTCTCTGGTAGCTACTTACAAACTGAACTACCTCGTGGTCAAATGGGCATTGGTCATTGGCATGTGTCCCTGCACATACTTCACAAACAACAGCCACCTGCTGCACTTTTGAAGCAGTCAAGGAATCAAGTTTCTTTGACATTGCTGTCATCTGAGCTGCTAAGGCTGTGATGGCATCTACCTCTAATACTCCGGCTACTTTTGGTTGACTCATCCTAGCAGTAGGCCATTGGTAGTTATTTGCAGCCATAACCTCCAATAAATCAAGTGCTTCCCCATAATTTTTAGCCATAAAAGATCCTCCCGCAGCTGCATCTAAACTAGACCGATTGTGAGATCCTAATCCATTGTAGAAGATATTCAATTGCATCCATGGAAGGAATCCATGATGTGGGCATCTCCGAAGCAAATCTTTAAATCTTTCTCAAGCTTCATACAATGATTCTCCATGGTGTTGTTCAAAGGTTGCAATTTCATTTCTCAATCTAGCAGACTTTGCAGGAGGGGAGAACTTTGCCAAAACTTTCTGTGCTAAGTCTGACCATGTAGTGATGGATCCCGGTGGCAATGAGTGAAGCCAACTCTTAGCTTTGTCTCTCAAAGTGAACGGAAAAAGTCTAAGTCTCAAAGCATCATCCGTCACTCCAACAAATTTGAAAGTATCACATATCTCAATAAAGCTCAACAAATGTTCATTAGGGTTGTCATTAGCCAAACCTCCAAACTGTAACGAATTTTGCACCATTTGTATTGTCCCCGGTTTAATTTCAAAGGCATTTGCAGTTATTGCCGGTCTTGTGATACTAGACTGTAAATCACTTATCTGCGGCGTTACATAGTCTCTCAATGCTTTTTGTTCCTCTGCCGCCATAGTTTCTTGATTGTTAGAATCCCTGATTCGTTCTCTTCTTAATCTTCGGGTATTTCTCTCGATCTCGGGATCGTAAGGAAATAACTCAAGACTTTGTGATCGGCACATACAAATCAAGGGTACCTACACAATCAAGTAAATAAAAATTAAAAACAAGTCTAAATTAAGATCAATTCAACTATAATCAATATTGGTAAAATTATTGTAAAATAATTTCCCGGCAACGGCGCCAAAAACTTGTTGCTCAATTTCGCAATCAATAAAACACGCGCAAGTATACGCGGTCCACAAGTAATATAAGATAATTAAAGTGTCGAACCCACGAGGAATTATGTTAAATAATTACCAAATATCAATCGCATGTAAAATCAATCTAATTTAAACAATGACAATATGGTTTGTGTTTGTTGTTGATTAAAACTAAAATAAAGACAATTTAGAAAGCAAGGTTTTACTAACACGGATAAAGTTCAAGATAAAAATGTCTAAGATTACAATATCCCCCAACTCTTCATTTAAACATCATACTCTCTCTTGTTTGGTAAATTAGAACATAAGAATTGCTATCCGAGAAATCACAAGTATATATAAGCCTCTCTCGATGGTCGAATACATATTTCTTATTGTGGTGTATATATATATATTTCTATTCTACACACTAGCAAGAATCTCATATCAAGAACAATTAATAAGACACATGTCACGGGAAATCCCATTAACCATTCTATCAATTACCAACTTTCACAATAGAAATCATTAAACACGGTTTCTCAATTGGATACATGTGGTATTTAGGTATATGTCTATCCTAAATACAATCAAATTATCAACCCTCAAGAATAATACATAAGACTCACGTCACATAATCTCATACATTATCCATAAAGAATATCTAATTTTCACATGAAATCATAACTAGGTCTCAACTTATACTTCCTCTCTCAATTCCATATAAGTTACCAAGGTAATTACGGGCCAAGCAATTAATCCTTAAGCAAAGGTTATGAACTCCAATTCATGTAATGACTAACTACCAATCAAAGAGAGAGCATTCAATTTAACTACAAGTTTGGTTCCATTGCAATCTTAGAATGAAGAGTTTAGCTCATATTAAATCTCAATAACATCATAATCTGATTATAGTACATGGTTGAAGTTACAAAATAAGAAAGAAGAACTAAAACATATGAAGATACACCCTTTTTGTGATAAGATTCCCGATTTGGTATGGTGTAGTTCTTCTTCTCTAATCCTTGCTCTCCTATTTCGTGCTCCTAGCCTCCTTGGTTAATGAAATTCTGATAGTTTTTCCTTTTATTCCTTTGTTCTTCTCTTTTTAGCTCCAAACCCTAGCTTTTTCAAAGATGTGTAACCAAGCTTGAATAATGTAATACCAACTCTCTGGATGCCTGATAATTCTCTTCTCTCTCCTCATATTCCCATTCCTCAATTTCCTCCTCTAGTGCGCCACAAATGCAGAACAGACAAAGCAAGCCGCACCTGTAAAACGCCGCTCTCGCCCCAGCGAGAAAAATAGCCTGGGGAGCTCGCCCCAGCGAGGGCTCGCCCTGGCGAGGTTTTCAGCCTTGGAGGCTCGCCCCGACGAGAGCTCGCCCCGGCGAGGAAAATGGCCTGGGGGCTCGCCGCGGCGAGGTCTCCTGTCCTACGGAAATTACTCTTTTGCCCCTGGACTTGCTAAAAACCGCCACGATCGTCCAGAACTGTTCTCTGCACAACAAAAGCATAAAACAAGTAAATAGATACTATAAACACCTAAGGATAGCAAAGAATTGAGTTCAAAATATAACTAATTCGTAGGTATAAAACCCACTCATCATATACTAGATTAATTGGGTTTCAATTATGTATTATTATTTCTAAGTAACATTAAGTTGGGACAAGAGTTATGGGACATGTCCCATTTAATTGCCAACTGTGGTCTGCAAAGAGAGGGAGAAGTCAAATAGTAAAGGAACAATGGGAGTCACATCCTCAGCCGTGTTTAGGCACAACGCCTAAGCCTAATGCTTGTCCAGGTGATGAACATGATGAAGGAGGGTGTGGGTTGATGTGATCCATGCCCAACTTTCTGCCAAACCACCTTTGTCCAACAACTTCTTCTTCCCGTTGGTTTCTCAATTTGGACAAAGGCATTGCCTGGGTAATGAATTCTCGATAAATTGGAGCTTCTTCATGATTTTAGTTGCTACAATTTCAGATAGGTTAGTAATAGAGAGTAAGCATTGTTGAGAGTGAGAGTAAGCTGTTATTAAGCATTTGAGAATTTCAAATTAGCTTCAAGAAGGTACACTGTGTTCTTAAATTTTTAGCCATGAAATTCTAAGGAACCCATGATTCTTACTAATTAGATTGTTAATTGATGCCATGATGTTATCTGGGTTTGTATGCATGTTTGGGACCAATGTGGTTGGTCTGAACTGAGTTTAGAAAGATTAGAACATATAAATTTTTGAGTTCTGCAGAAGCAGAGCCGAACTTGAACTAGTACAGGAGTGGCGCGGCCGCAAACCAGCGCGGTCGTGCAGGCTGCCAGAAATTGTTGCTATGTTCTGATGTTGCAGCATGTTAGTTACTCCATTCATGCATGATGATAGGGTTGCCATGTAGCTAGAATCCCGGTAAATACCAAAAGTTATATATATATTGCTCTAGGTATGTATCTTCCCAAAAGGAAGCTTGAACCTTGAAATAGCTTGACAAAATCTATGTCTTTTATATATGACCATGTGAGCATGTGTATATGGCTTAGATATGTGATAAAATGCATGCGAGTTATGATTTCCAATTTGTTTTGCATGAGCTATGTTGCGTAAATTGTCTTAGTATGGTGTTCAAAGAAAAATATAGAGTTTAAAGACAAGTATCGTCAAATATTGTGGGAGTTGTCTTCTGACCATACAAGCATGTATAATAGAACTCATTATGCCTCTAGACATGATTGGCATGAGCACTATTTAGCTAAGCATGATTTTGACATGTGCAAGTATGTTTAAGGCATAAGATTCCATGTGGAAGCTATGTATTTAACATGTAAGTGTGTTGTTACACCCGAGCATGCTTATCAAGTATTGCTTAGTCTCATTATGTGATGGTATGACCATAATAGCGTATTACTTGTGAAATGGACTTGTTTGGCCTAAAGCGTAAAAATTTCCAACATGAAACCTTACAACTTTGGATTAGATTTTGAATGAGCATGTTAAGGTTATAAACCAAGTTAATAACCTTGAGCATGTGTGTTTGATATATGTTAGTAACATGCTAAGAATAAACTAGGTTCAAGTAGAAGGAAATTTCATTCTTGGTCTGTCCAGTGAGTGGCGTGGTCGCGCCACTCCTAAGGCAAGAACTAGTGCAGCCGCGCAGGTCGCCAGTTTTGCCTAGTTGCTTTAGATTGTAAACAGAGCCTTGCAACATGTACGTATGTATGCTTTAAGTTGTATTGCATGGTAAAACTGATATGCTATGCGTTCAAGCTTACTTTGATGCTTAGAATCGAGGTATTCTAGACTTGTTAACTCATTCAGCTAAGAGGGGAATTAATGAATATGGACTTAGTAATAATGGTTCCATCTACGTGACTATGTCTTAGGATTACTTGGTGAGTAATCTCTTATAAGAGTACACTCATGCTAGTTATACGATACTAACTAAGGAACCGACTTATTAATGTTAGGTCGTTTCAACGCAAGTTAAATTAAAGCTAGATTATTGTAGCTGAGCAAACATGCAAGTTTCCTAACTTCATTTAATGTTCATATTGCATGCTAGTTCCTGCAGTAAACGGTAAATTTCTTGTTATGAAATATATGATAATATATGTTGAGTATATCTTAGCTAGTGAGAATTGTTGTTCTATCTGGATAAGTTAGGCATGTGAATGTTATGTGATTAAAGTTGTTATCATTCAGTTAATATGATACATATATGTATGAATTTCATAAGAGCATGTTGCATTTCAAATGTATAGTATGAAATATCTAAGGCATGTTTAAATTATTGAACTTGTATGCCATGTGAATCATGAAATATTGAATGGTTAAACTTGTTGGGCAACGTAGTTGCTCACCCTTGCTTTAAACAAATATTTTCAGCTAAACCAACGCGGACCGATGAGTTCGGGATGGATCATAGAGAAGGAAGAATTTTGAGTTACTATTATTTTGCTTAGTTCTAATCCTTAGTAGATGAACGTGATTATCATATAAGTAGTCAAGAATCTTTGTAAAGTGCGACTATCAAATTTGGTTGAGAGTTCATGAAGATTTAAACGATGTAAATCAATTCTACGGGTGTAAGATGATTATGTAAACTTTTTAAGTTATTTAAGGTATGTAGCGAATTAAGGCTTTAGACCTTGGGTTACGCTGTAGAATACTCTGAAATAAACAATGTATGTTTATATTTATATTTTTCCGCGAATAGTTTATAGAAGGTGTATGAAGATGATGTATCGTGACGTACTAGGTCCGTGGTTCGGGTGACCCGGATTTGGGGGCGTTACAACATTAGGTATTAAAATCCCAAAGGCTTCCCAAATATTTGGTAGCGGAAACGTCCAATAGTCTTGGTGCATAAGTTGATGAAAGTTAGGTTCTCACATTTTTGCATATTGAACATTCTTGTGATGATCTGCAATGTACAGACGCCAATCTTTTTTTATCTTCATACATGCCGCAACAACATGAGAACAAGGGCATCGATATGCTTTCCACTTTCCGCATGATCAAGACCATTCGTTCAATCGCACAACTTGTATATTGCCTTCTTTTTTTTTGCTATATTAGACTGAAATTTAAACACACTCGCACACCCTTCCTTGGCATGCCAAGGCTCGATCCCGCAACCTCATATCATAGTTACCATGGGTTGAGTAATACCACTCGGACTAAACTCATTGTGGATTGCCTCCCTTCCAGTTGTTACCGCGTCGAACTCGTGCAGTTTTGACATCAAATATATCAGTTAGTACATTGTATGAATTTACCACAGGAGTCGTTGCCTTCTGCATAATTATTTCAAACTTTTTCCTAGACTCAATACAAAACTCGTGCCCATCATTGATTTCTTTCACAGATTCAGTCCGTTTCAGATCGAACAGTTCAACAGATCGGTAAAATATATATTCAACCATGGTAGTGATCGACAAGTTTCGAGCAGACATTATATTGTTGTTAAAACGTTCCATTATGTTTGAGGTCGTGACACCGTATCGACAACCATCGTCATAGGCAAGTGTCCACATCTCTAGCAGGATATTACGCAACCAATCATAAGCTTCACGAGATATATTTTTTATTTCTTTCATGTATGCCTCAAATTTTTGTACTTGATGGGTGCTCCCCGCTTTCCACAGAGCAATTTCAAGTGTGAACCTCGGTTTGCTGATGCAAAATTGCTTTGAACATGACGAAGACAAAAACGATGAGCAAGAGCAGTGAACCCATTTTCTTGTGCATTCATAGCTTGTATTATGCCTTGTGCACAATCAGAAATCAAATACACTTTCCACCGTTGCTTGCACACGTATTGCCGAAGAAGTTTCAAAAACCATGACCAATTGTCAACCCTTTCCTCGTTAACCAAACCATAAGCGACAGGGTATTGTCGCATTCTCGAATCAAATCCCATGGCAACAGGTAATTTCCCCTTGTATTTTACCTTTTACAAAAGTACCATCAATGGTGAGAACTGGACGAGCATGTAACCAACCATCAATCACCGGTTTGAATGCCCACCACATACGCTTAAAGACAGATTTACCTTGACCAAGTACGTACGGATCAATCTCAATCTTTCCAATACTCCCCGGATTGTATGTCTTAATGGCAGTCATTAATCTCGGGAGTTGTGCATATGATGTATCCCAGTTGCCATAAACTGTAGCAATTGCAACATGTTTGTCATACCATGCCCTTTTGTATGTCACATGATATTTGTATGTTTTGTTGATCATGGATCGTATATCCACCACTTTAGTATTCGGGTTTTCCGCAAAATGATTACATTAATAAAAAATCACAAAATTTAATTAGATAGGACTCTTTAAGCTAGTTACCGTAAATTATTGACAATATTAACATATACAATTTACATTACCATTGATTTGATGGTGTTACCAATAAATTTTGCCATAAGTTTGGCACGATCTTGGAGAAACCTACATGGTTTCATATGATTCAAAAGCCATGAACACCCTTCTTAGTCGCATGGTGCAATCTGAGATAGATAAAGTCTCCTCATGCAACACGACTAAGGAGATATGAGATACTTTGATAGGGAGCCATGAAGATACTTCTAAAGTGAGAGAAGTCAAACTAAGTATACTCATGCATAACTATGAGATGTTCAAGCTCGAAAAAGATGAAACCATCAAAATGGCTCAAGCACGATTCTTAGTACTTATGAATTCCTTAAAGCTACTTGATAAGTCAATTCCACAAATCGAAGTTAACCGTAAGTTATTTCGAGCTATGCCAAAGAGGTTTGCATCTAAAGTCACTACTCTTCAAGATTTTCTTAACATTTCTATTATGGATACTTTAACGTTATTTGGTGAATTAGAAGAATATGAACATCAATTAAAAAGATATGATGAGGAGGAGGAAACCCCTCGAAAAAAAGTTTTAGCTCTTAATGCAGGAAACGAAGAAGAGCTTGATGATGATTCGGATGAGGAGATAGCCATGATCTCAAGGAGACTCAAAGAACTATTGCAAAGGAAGAATAAAAGAGAGAATGCCATCACTCTAAATAAGATCAAGGGAAAGCAAAACGAAGATACATGTTTTGAATGCGGACGTTCGGGTCACTTTAAAAAGGATTGCTTCCAACTAAAGAACAAAAGCAAATCAAGCTACAAAGACAACAAAAAGAATAAAGCTCTTGTTACTTGGAGTGATGATGAGTCTGAGGTGGAAATTGAGGTAAACGACGAAGTAGCACAAATATGCTTCATGGGACTTGAAGGTGAATCAAGTGAGGTATCCATTTCTGACTATAATTTTTTGAAGCAAGAAAATGAAAAATTTAAAGAAAAGAATGGTTATTTAAAAGATTTAGTAGTCACTTTAATGAGTGAAATTGATTCATTAATAGATGAAAAAAAAGAAATTGAAAAGGAGGCATCATCCAAAGAAGAAAAGATTTTAATTGCTAAAAATGATTACCTAGAAAATTATAACAAGCTACTTTTCAATAAGGTAAATAATTTGAATAAAGAAGTGGAGAGATTAACTAATGAAGTAAAAAATGAAAGATGTTTGTATTGATGCATTTAGTGGCGACATTCATATCGAAAATACTTCATCAAATAAATTGCAAAAAAGAAATAGATTCATTAAAACTATCACTAGCTAGATTTGTTCAAGGAGAAGAAAACTTAACTGTTATGTTAGGAAAGCAAAGATCTAGTCTTGAAAGACAAGGAATTGATTATGATTCAACACACGAAAAAAGTAATATAAAAATGTTGAAGTCTAAATCTTTGTTTAAATTGAATTATTGCTCACCTTTCACTACATGTAAAAATTGTGGCAAAAAAGGGCACTTAGATGTTAAGTGTAGAAAAAGTAACAAGATCAAAAAGGTATGGATTAGAAAAGGTGGTTTGTCTGCAACTAACTTTAGTGGACCCAAAAAGATATGGGTACCAAAAATATGATTTACATTTCTTTTACTAGGTGTGTTTAAAGGAAAAGGTTCCTTCTCAAAAATGGATACTTGATAACGGATGCTCTCGTCACATGATGGGTGACAAATCGAATTTCTTGGAACTATCTCTCAAAAGAAAGAATGGAACAGTCACATTTGGAGATGGAGATAACAAAACTTGCAAGATAGTGGGAAAAGGTAACAAGATAGGATACTTATCTTGTTAGTGGACTTGAATTTAATCTTATAAGTATTAGTCAATTAATGGACAATGTTCACTAAGTGAATTTTGAGAAAGATAAATGTACAATATTTCATGGTACTAACAATGTTACTTTAGTTGCACAAAGAGAAGGAAATATATATACTCTTGATTTTGAGCAACAGGATGAAGAACTATGTCTTTCTACAATACAAGATGAAGCTAATCTGTGGCACAAAAGAATGAGACATGTTCACATGGATTTGATTAAGAAACTGTCCTCGAAAAATCTCGTAAGAGGATTGCAAAAAATAAACTTTGAAAAACAAAGGATATGTGTTCCTTGTCAACTCGGAAAGCAAGTAAGGACATCATTTATTGCTAAAAATATGGTATCAACTTCTTCTCCCTTGCAATTACTTCATCTCGATTTATTCAGACCAGAAAGGCATGCTAGCTTAAATGGTAAATTTTATGCGTTTGTCATAGTTGATGATTTCTCTAGATACACTTGGGTAATTTTTCTTAGAACTAAATATAAAGCATTTAGAGAATTTGAAAGACGTACAAGAAATTTAGAAACAAAATATAATCTTAAGCTCATAAGAATTCAAAGTGATCACGGTGGAGAATTTAAAAAAGATTTCATTTCATTTTGTGATCAAAAAAGGATTAGTCATGAATTTTCAGCACTAAGGACACCTCAACAAAATGGGGTGGTGGAAAGAATTAAAAAATAGAACGTTACAAGAAACAGCTAGAACTTTGCTACATGAGAGTAAACTTCCAAAGAAATTTTGGGCCGAAGCGGTAAACAAATCTTGCTATGTTTTAAATAGAATACTCATTCGTCCAATTATTTTGAAAACACCTTATGAGTTATTAAATAATAAAATTTCTAATATGAGCTATTTCAAAGTATTTGGGTCAAAATGTTTTATCTTAAATACTAGCGATAACTTGGAAAAATTTGATGCTAGATCTTATGAAGGAATTTTCATTGGTTATTCTCAAAATAGTAAAGCTTATAGTGTATTCAATGTTAAAAAATCTTGCATTGAAGAATCTATTCATGTTACATTTAATGAAACTAACAATTATTTTGAAAACACCTTATGAGTTATTAAATAATAAAATTTCTAATATGAGCTATTTCAAAGTATTTGGGTCAAAATGTTTTATCTTAAATACTAGCGATAACTTAAAAAAATTTGATGCTAGATCTTATGAAGGAATTTTCATTGGTTATTCTCAAAATAGTAAATCTTATAGTGTATTCAATGTTAAAAAATCTTGCATTGAAGAATCTATTCATGTTACATTTAATGAAACTAACAATGATCTTCCAAAAGAAAGAGAAGAAGATGCAGGAAATTTGGAGACTGCTGCGAATCCAGCAAACCAAAAAGAACAATTCAGCAAGTCGAATGATCAGATTCAGCAAGCTGAATTGGACAATCAGCAAGAACAGGAATCAAATTTATCTCAAGGCATTGAAGAACCTATTCAGGATGCTGATCAACAGGAAGAGATCATGCATAAAAGAATATGAACAAGGTATGATTGGTTGCCTATTATATTTAACTGCATCTAGACCCTATATAATGTATAGTGCATGTCTTTGGGCTAGGTTTCAGTGAATAAACAACAAAATCAAGAATCATATGTGGCGCCCCCAAATCCGGGTACTTAAAACCCGTACTTGGTGCTACACGATACCGTTTACACAAGCTGCTTATCATAAAAGATAATAATAATTATTACATCAGAGATATCTATCCCAGGTACGAAAACCTTTAGTAACTTTATTACATGATAGATATTGTATTTCTAAAACAAAAGTTTATTTATTACAACAGCTATCTATAACTCTCCTGTAGCTTTCCCTTGCCTTTATCCTTTTCGGACCCTTCTATACGTTCTGGCTTAGCTGAAAACATTTATATTCAAAGCAAAAATGAGCATTTGATTGCTCAGCAAGTAATAATAATTGATAAACACGTATATCAAGAAATAAATGTTCTCTTTGGGATATGCTTTGATAACAGAATAATATCATAAAGCAACTAAACGATTCTTAAACGACAGTATAACTCATTTATATTCTTGAAATGATATACTGAATTATGATACTAAGTGGTCACAAGACCATGAACGTTTATTTTTCTTTTCTTGAAAAGGTTCTATCAGAAATCCATCTGTGAACCGTCTGGTCTTACGGGCATGGTGGGTGATCAGCCCGTTATGCCCTGTATTGATCAATACTATCTAATAGAACAGCATTTATGTTCATCGTCACCGTCCCCAGGATGCAACATAAAATTTTTCCCAAGTTAGGGATGTTCTACTCAGTTTGAAGTTCAACCCAAAAGCAAACAGGATGAACAGCTTTATAAATTCTGGAACGATTTCAAGACTTAGTATGAAAGAATTGAAATAGTTAAATCTGGGATCTAGCCAGAATAAACAGCATAGATCTTTATTAAACTGCCAATGTGTATCAAATTTTATCAAATACACATGATCTTACCTTCATTATTTTTAGAAGCTGATTGGAGTAAAATTATATAACATTATATTATTCATATATGATTGCGAAACATTTGCTCAAGGTAAGTGAACTTGTTTGAAGATACATGAATTGAGATACTTGCTCAAAAATAAACAAGATCAGGATACTTGCCTTGCCGGTTGGCTATTGTAATAAGTTCAGCTAAATTTGCTTTTACGGATCCTACACAATCATAGTTATATGAATGCATTAGCCATATATCCAGAATATATAACTTATATAGTTATATATTAAATATCCACATTGGTCACGTTATTAGCTTATGATATTTAGTTTTCGCTTTGGTAGGCTTCGTTGTGATTGTAATATGTGGGTACATTAAAATCTTAGTTTATAACACTTGTATTTATTATACATGAGCATAGCATATATCTTATACTTAAGTAATTTCATATACATGAGTATATCTTATACTTAAGTAAATTCATAGCGTATCTTATAAATTGAGTATATTTATAACTTGTATAAATAAGTTATAACTTCCGTAATTATTTATAGATTCGCTTTCGTATACTAACACGTTAAATACTATCGCGTTTCGATAACTTGTCGCAACAGTCCACTAAAAGCGATTTCGACCTCTTGTTTAGCTTAGAAATCCCAAGCTTAAATTTGTACCTTGTTAGCTTTATTGTGTATTTTATTATTATTATATTATATATATGTATATATAGATAGATTATTTTTTTTTAACTGTGCGTCTTAAAAACAATCAAACACGTCAAGCCACGCTGCTGCAACAGCAGTCCGCGTGCTGCTGCTGTTGCACGATGAGCAGCCAGCGTGCTGCTGCTGTTGATTCTTCGTCGTGTGATGCTGTTGTTTCTGTCAATCAAGGTGGTGCTGCTGCTAGTTGTTTCTTGCTGTGCATGCACGCTGCTGCACTTTGCTGTACAGGCAGCGGCTGCACATGCTGCCATGTTGCTGCTAGCATTTGCTGCTAAGGAGGTGCGCGTTGTGGGCTGCTGTGGCGCACGCTGCTGCACATTACTGTGCACGCAGCTGCTGCATAGGCAGCGGCGTCCTTTGCCACGCAGCTAGTTCGCGAAATTATAGCTTTTAACACGTACGTCCAATAAAAATCAAGTTCAAATATATTATAGCCACTATAGTAAACTATTTTTAAAAAATTCTAACCATCTATTTCGGACATCTTTGACAGCCCAAATTAAGTCTCAAAAGTGTGTGATCGCGACTGTTTCTAGCATTTTGTACGCGATAGTTATAACCATCATTTTTTACGCGATAGTTAAAGTAATTAGTATATAATATGCTGCTTATTATCCTTCCATGGAATGAATATCATTCACTAAATAAAATAATTTATTTAATGAAATCATTTTATCACATGAAAATAATTTAATGTACTAAATTATTTTAATTCATTTAATTCAATGAATATTCTAATTTGATATTCCTAAGTTAATTATTTCCTTTTTCAACAAACATGGAAATAATTTCATTATTTAATATCCTTAACACACCACTTCTTTATATTTAAATAATTTAATTTCATAAATTATTTAAATACACTTTATATAATCCATACCATAAAATTTGCACAATTAAATAATTCTTATTTTCGTTTTACCTAGAAATTTATTTCAAACAACTAGATACGTGTAATAAACATATAATATATATATATATATATATATATATATATATATATCACACTGAAATCATATACTTCTCATACTGCACATGTACACAGATCACAATTAATAAATAAATAAATAAAATAAATTTATCCACGAAATTCTTATTTGATTATTACCGGAAAGTTCGAGTTATTAAATCATATCATACATTTTCATCAACTGAACAATAGTTGTGAAACATATCAAATAAATAAGAATAAAATTATTTCCTCATCTTTAAATATCTTTCATGAATAAACATAATCTTAAACTCATCAGTTGTTCAATATTAGAACCTTTCTTTCTTTGGTTTAGCACATAAGTGTTAATATTGGTCTAACACGTTATTGGATTTAACACTTAACAACCACATCATTGCACGGGGTGCAATCATATTCTTCTTTACTCACATAAACCATATTGTTGAATAGTGTGCAATCTATACTAATAATTGGCCAAGATTTATTTACTTTTGACTTGGCACAATCAACTATTACAATTTAAGATTTGTTACTATTCAATATCACAACAATAAACATTCCGACTGAAATAGCTCAAAAATTGAGTTAAGCTGAATCAAATGGCAAATAACTCTGTTTTATAAATCATATCAGAATTTATTTCATTCATATTCGTAATTTCTTCCTTCAAATGATAACATACAACATTCATACGAATTTACTCGATTAAGTTAATTGTCACATCGTAATAATTATCGACGGTATTAATCGTAACCTAATCCGATAATTATTCTTTCGACTTAAACCAACGTAAACGTTCCCTCACATCATTTTTATAAATCTTAATAAAAATATGTGGTTGATATTTACTTAGACTCATACGTCCCATATCAACATAGTTTAGCTGGTGGAAATTATATTAATCATTCCCGACTTGATTTTAATTAATTGTTTTTACTTCCTCATAACTCCATTTTCTTTATCAAGCCTTTTTAAATATTTTATAATTTTTTTCTGGCCACACATATATACATATATTCCATATGCAAAAATAATTTTTCTGGTATTTTTCATTTTTATTAAGTATTTTTTATAAGGCCATTTTGAGTTCATAACTTATCAAAATTAACTATATCGTGCTAAATTTCAATAATTCTGAACTTTTGCCAGAATCTCATACATGTTAACATGAAGTTCCATTATATTTCGTGGTCATTAAAGTTGTAGATTTCAAGTTATAGTAGTTTCCGTTTTTTAAAATCCTAAAATTAGATTGGCCATAACTCACTCATCTGAAGTCGGAATACTTTCAAATTCGGACAGGAGCCACGTTATATCATATAATTTCATCCCCCAAAAAGCCTTAATTTATTTCAATTATTAAGTGGACGAAACTGTCCACAAAAATTTTGGGCAGATTTCTTTTGCTGTTTTTTTTCCAGCTTTACCCTACCTTGCTAGAAACATCATAACTAATTCATTTCAAAATATTTTTGGGTGATTTTTACGCCCACGCGTAGCTAACTTCTGGGGCTAGGTAACACTCATTCACATTAGTTCATCCAAAGTTCCTTACCCTTATGCACGAATTCTTGAATAAGCCATCTTCCTATCAAGGTTAAGGGGTCAATTGAGCATTTCAGCGATGGGATTTAATACCCGGATCGAATCAGAGTTCACGCCGCCCGCCCTGAACAAATAGGTGTGGGCCACAAGGGGAGATCCATAGATCATGATAGAGTCTCCCTCATAGAGGAAGAGTACGCATAGTAACGCGCTACGGCTTACGCAGTTGATCGGATCAGATAGCCCTTCGAGCAACTAACCAAACCCGGCACATCAAATTTCATTCCGATCAACAACTTGGAGGTATGGCTGAGTGGCTTACGGCATTGGTTTACTAAATCGACATACATGAAGATTGTATCATGGCACAAAGAAGGGGTTGGTTAGGCTAGTCAGAATCGGTGAATGTATCTGTTGTATACTTTGTCCATCCAATAATCAAAAAAGGGTACCCAAACCACATGTTTCAAGGGCTAGTCTTCAATGGTTAAGTTTGAACACTCGCTTCTCGCTTCAAAATTTGAATAAGGAAGTTATGATTCGTAACTCACTTAAGGTTCAACCTTTGTGAAAGCTTCTCCCGTATTTGCTGTTTCTCTTTTTTTGTTCCTAGGCCCATTGAAAGCCTTTTATGGCAATCTTTGTCGAACTCTTCCAATCATCTTTTGATAATACATAGAATCTTCCAAACAATACTTGTCTCATTCCTTCAACCTTCCCAACGAAGCTTTCGATCTTTATCCTCAGTTGCCCCAAGGCTTGCTTCTATGTGACCCGACTTATCTGTTCCCGACGACCCGCCTACGGATGGATGGCCCATGGGATTACTTGAGTTGTCCGCTGACCAGAGTGTGGGATCTGATCAAGCGTGTGCCTTCTACCGACAACTTAACTGACGAACTGGTCGTTCGCATATGTCATTGATAGCTAAGCTACTCGGCCACCTCTCGAATCGATAGACCACCGATTTCTTTCTCAGTCGATGGGGTGACATTCCTCTCAGTTCCTAATAAGAAAGGGTTGGTTAAGAACTATTGACTGTAAACCATAGCAGTTATAGTCACTCAATGGAGATGTTCGCCTTTGGAATGAAGATGGATGAACAGGCACTCGAGCCTGTAACTGATGGCTTTGTTTCACAGAACAAGGACTAAGGAAATTTCGTTTCTGTAGTGATGATGTTGGCGTCAGTTGACCTAGTTGATAAATAACGATTTCTAAAAAAAAGAAATCTTTATTATTTATATGCAAGATCGAAGACGCGATTCGCGCGGGTCTGCTTTTCTTTTTAAGAAAGCAACCCACTTAAGCGAACCGACTGAAGGGACTTGACTTATCCCAACCGAACGATAGCGGCTTAAAGCTACGCTTATCACGAGCAGCATCACTGCTTAATCAGCGGGGAGGAGCATCTCAAAGTATGGGGCAAAGGATCAAACGCTTTTACTTTGTCCCCCGGGATACACCATAGGTTGGGTTTGAGAGCCGTGTGATGGGTGACTATCCAGCATGGTTTGGAGAGCACTTTTAGTCTGCGCTGGTGAATGGAAGCGCCACTATTAAGCAAGAAAGAAGTGGCTCTTCCCACGGCGGAGTCAGCATTGACTCTATTTATTATTATGGTAAATCAGTGTATCAAGATGTTAATCTAAGATCTTATTTCGGTTCGATATGTCCACCTACGAGACTCACCTTTGGCTTTCGTCTCGGCAGGTGTCTTATTCTACATTTTCCCAAAAGAACATTCATTCATTTCTTTCTTCCCCGTCGACCACGATGACGGAAACGACACGAAAAATCCAGACCCGGAAAGGAGAAGGGCAGGTGGTGGGCATTTGGGAAAGTCGGGGTGATCGGGTGTCTTCATTCAAGCGACGGTACAGAACAAGAAAGAAATGAAGTGAGAGGCCGGGGGACAAGAGTCGAGTCGATCAGGCTCGACGACCAGGAGAAGCAAAACGAAATCAGGATTTGGCCGAAAAAGAAGCAACGCTATGGATACCATAACCTATCACCATCGATAAAGAAGAATCTTTCTAACTTACTCCTTCCAGTTTGTTATAAACCTTCTTGGCTAACTGTTGACATCATCTTCAATCTCAGATGTCAGCTCCTCAAGGTGTGCTTTCCCCAAGTTTGTCAGGATCCTCTACATCTGTTCAGTCCTCCTGGAGTGTACATTCAATGTCCAAAAGCTCGTTGATCTCTCCTCTTCCCGATCGGTTGTGACTCGTATGTCCAGACAACGACTATTGATTCCTAACGAACCCATAGATTCTTCTACCATTCGACCAGACCTTCTAGATTGTATTCAAATTTTTCAGCCTCGAGCAACTTTACTAATAAGGGAAAAACATTAATATTCTATTAGTATAAAGCGCTAGTGCCCAACCTATACAAGGGCTTTCCGCCTCCATTTGGTCGTGCTGCTATGATATAACGTGTAGTTGTCCCGAGGCAGTAGGATGTATGGTATAGGTTGAGAAGAAAGCAGTGCTTCTTTTAGCCTAGGTTAACCATTCCTTGAGGGGTTATTTTCATAGAAGGCCTCCATGGAGGCACATCTCGCTCTTTTATTTATTTATGATAAATCATGAGAGTTCAGTTCCAAGTAAGCATGTAAGCAAGTAGTAAGTACGGCGTGAAGCAAGTCAAGGCATGGGCTTTCCTTTAACAGAAAGAAATGGAGTAAGGGACGATTCTAGATAACCTTATTCTTTCAGGAATAACTCTCATGTTTACACTACTTTCAAACTCTGAACACACAAGCCCAGAAAATTCGTACAACAAGCATGTCAGAATCTAATTTTCTAGATTTTGGCGGTGCAGTTTTCAAACCCGGCCAGTCTGATTCAAACAGTTTCCACGAACAATCCACAAGGAATTTTTAAGTGATTCTTGTTTTTGTGTTTAGCTTACTTCTAGAGCTTTCTTTTGATATATGGTTCACTTCCTAATTCATTATACACAGAGTTATGGTCTTTACAAAAACAGGGTAGCAAACTACTTTTCTAAAAATTTCCAGATTTTGTGTTATTCGTTCCTTTGGTTTGATTTCTTGATTTCTCTCGCTTAATTCTTGTTTACACAAGTTTAATCCTTCATAAACAAACATAAATATGTCCTCTTCATATAGAATCCATAAAACTTAACATCCATATGAAAAATCAAAGTATTTTGCTTAGGGTTTAGATATATACATTTAGTTAGTTTTCTTCCTTTTCTTTATTTCATAGTTTTGTTTCCTCTTTCATGCTCCACGGTTACATACCATTAGAGACATAAACAAAATACCTTAACATAGTAAGAATTTTCAGATTCTCAAATAAAAGAGAGTAATCCAAAAGTTTCTATAGTTATAGTCAATTCCTACTAAAGTCGACGTTCTCAACATCATAGGAATATCCGTTTCTTCAAATTCATCTCTGAATCCCGAGTTTGACTATTTTCCGAAAAGTCAACTGTTGACTTTTTGACTAAAAAGTCAACCTCGACACATTTTGTATTTTTAGTTTATTCTTATTAATTTCGACATTTTGGACTTAACCGTCCAGTCCGCGTCTCGAATTCAACTCTAAACTCAAATTCGAGTTTTGATTTTTTTATACAATTATACGCTTTGTTAGTTAGTTCATACTAATTAAATTAATTAGCTTTCACCAACTATTAATTCACATCCATTTTGCATAATATTAAATATTATACCATTATTCATATTACATTTAATTATTGTAATATAAATACAACTATCATCATTAACTAAATAAATTTCTTTATTCCATTAATTAAAATAAATATTTTAACCCACCAATTTTCAAATAGTAAATTACTTACCTCATTCCATATTTAATCTATATTTTTTTAGCATAATATAATATATTAAGCCATTACATAAATATGTTACATTCATTTGTAATGTATTTATAATAATGTGTTTAATTAACTTTCTCATTTTATTAGAACAAAATACATACATTAATTCACCAATATTAAGTAAGTGAATTAATTAACCAAAGCTATCAAAATAAATGAGGATACACTGTATGGACTTGAAATTAGATTCAGTCATTATATTTCAGGAGAAGGATTAGATATATCTAAATTTCATGTGTCGAACCACAACATTAATCCAACGGTATCTTATTTGAACTGTAATAAATTGATTGAGAGTTAGGGATGCAGTGGTTTGGCACATACATTTTTAAAAAAAATACATTCAGGTCTCTCTCTCTCTCTATATATATATACACATACATATACATATATATATATATATATATATATATATATATGTATGTATATACACACATACATGTGCATGTGTCTGTATATCTTTTTGTCTTCCCCAATTGTTAACAATCACATTTCTTTTTACTTTTCTTTTGTGCAGGTAAGAGCTGAATGCAGAGTTATACCTGAAGCTATATTTGAGAAGTTATAGTTTGTGCTCAAAGTGAAATCCCACAATGGTTCAAGCTGGGAAGATTAGCTTTCAGTGGTACAGGGATCACGACTCAAGGTTTAAGGGACATATTTGTTGGAATATTTGTTAAAATCAAATGATAGTTTCCATATGCATGTGCAAGAGAAAAGTGGCTCACGATTATGGAAAAAATGAAAAAGGAATTTTGTCCTTTTGGATTCTTTCATACATGTGGGGAACAAGCTTTTATATATATATATATATATATATATATATATATATATGTGTATGTATCTATGTATGTATGCTACAGGAGATAAAGGGATGCACCTCTTGGGAGAAGAAAAGGAAAAAGGTTTCTTGTCTTCTTTAGTTAGTGGGTTAGGTGGAATAGTGGGTTAGGTAAGGAAGTATGGCAAATGTTTTTGCCTATATATGCATCCTTTCTATTCTGCTAACTGATGGAGTTATGAGGACTACTCCATCCGAGAGGAGGGAGATGGAATAAGTCAGATTCCATCTAAGAGCTATCCAAGGTAGAGAGATAAGAGATATCAGTTAGAAAATTTTGTGTGAGAAAATTCTCTTGAGAAGAATTATTTTTCTTGAGTGGATGTGAGGAAATTTCTGAGAGTGTGAGTGATTGTAATATTATTCACATAGTAAATTTTATCTGGTTGTCTTTGACAACGAAAGTGGTTTTTCTCCGGTTTTAGAGTTTCTACTATAATTCTTGTGTTATGTGATTGTATTCTAAATTCTCGATTTCTTTCTATATCGTGAGACGTTGTAATTCCCAACAATTGGTATCAAGAGCTTTTGGTTCATGTTGTTGGTGTCTCCAACGGGTACGATCCGTTTAAAGAAAAATGTCTGGCATGAAAATCGATATAGAGAAATTCGATGGAAGAATTAGTTTTTGGCTTGTGGCAAAGTCAAGTCAAAGATGTGATGATTCAATCTAAGTTACACAATGTGTATGAACATCCTCATGGCATGCTGCTAGTATCCAAAGTTGCCATGAAAGAGGATGTGTTACTACTAACGGGTTTTATGCACACGGACATTGGTTGGCATTGATGTAAGGTGTGTGGTGATGTCGATGGCTGATGTACTTCCGGGAAAGCCAACATGGAAATAGCACCATAATTTTTCAGCAAGTTTGTTCGACATGAAATCTTAGAATGGTTGATTCTGAGTGGTGTATATGTAAACATGAAATCTTAGAATGGTTGATTCTGAGTGTATGTGTACTCTTTATGATGGAGTATGATAATTCTTTATACTGAGAATATGACTGTTGGTGAAGGCAGTGATAATAGAAGTTATGAAAAATCTTAGAATGGTTGATTTTGAGTGGAGGTGTACTCTTTGTGGTGAAGTATGATAATTCTCTATACCGATAATTATGACTGTTGGTGAAGACGATGATAGCGAAAGCTATGATGATTATTTTATTTTAGCCAAGGTGGAGTTTGTTGGAATATTGGTTAAAATCAAATAATAGTTTCCATGTGCATGTGCAAGAGAAAAGTGGCTCACGATTGTGGAAAAAATGCAAAAAGGAATTTTGTCCTTTTGGATTCTTTCATACATGTGGGGAACAAGCTTATATATATATATATATATATATATATATATATATATATATATATATGCTAGAGGAGAGAATTGTTTTTGCCTATATATGCATCCTCTCTATTCTGCTAACTCATGGAGTTATGAGGACTACTCCATCCGAGAGGAGGGAGATGGAGTAAGTTAGATTCCATCTGAGAGCTATCCAAGGTAGAGAGATAAGAGATATCACTTAGAAAATTTTGTGTGGGAAAAATTATCTTTCGTGAGTGGATATGAGGAAATTTATGAGAGTGAGTGATTGTAATATTTTTCTCCGGTTTTGGAGTGTCCACTATAATTCTTTTGTTGTGTGATCGTGTTCTAAATTCTCGATTTCTTATTTTTCTATATCGTGAGACGTTGTAATTCCCAACAATATTCAATATCTATCGTTTTCTATGCCAAGGAGACATACTGAAGTTGAGAGGAAAAAGAGTTTCTATCAATGGAATTCCGAGCATCGTGAAAGTGAATTCACTGCCCCCCCCCCCCCCCCCCCCCCCCCCCCCAAGATCTGAGATGGTATAAAGTTGTTAGTGAAGCTGATCATGAACTCCGGTCCTTCAATTCCAGCTTTCAAGACCACACCTGCAAGGTAATTACCATCCTCGACATTGGCTTAAAACATGGTTCCATTTCCTTGGATTCCCTCCGTGAAGTCCTCGAAAGTCTACTAGAAATGAACCAGGAAGTAGTCGAAGTCATATGCAAGGAAGAGAGATGGAATGATCAGCAGTTATTTTTTTTAGTTGATTTCTTCTTCGAAACCAACCTCCCAATCTTAACACGTTGCACTGATTTCATGAAATTCCTGAAACACAACGGTGATAGCTTGTTGGTTGTCCAGGTGGCAATGCAGCAAATTGAGGCAAAAAGGAGAGCAGGCACTATCCTTTTTGTCTCAATTAACTCTAGTGAAAAGGGGTCGAGAGCAAAGAAGCTATAGAACAGAAAATATAAAATTTCTTTTAAAAAAGAAAAAAGGAAAAGCTTGTCCCTTTCGTCCATTTAGTCATTCCAATTGCTTTTGTTAAAAATATTATCCACCGAAAATTCTTCCATTTTAAAGCCCAATCCTCGTTATTATTCGTAACTTACTCTCTACTTACTACTTTTTAATTGTTTGTGAATAGTTTAGGATTTCCCGTAGGAATTAGGATTTGCAGCAGTTCTATGTTATTGCTCCCTTCGTATATAGACTACTAAAGTAATGCTGTTGATTTTCATGTTGACTAAGAAGGTCAATAATGTGTAAAGTGATGTTAATATACTCCAGACTGCTCCATGTTTGACTTTAAGCACTTGTTTTTATCATGTTCTGGGTTTCATTTACTTTTATCTGATATGGTTTTGGTGATCTGCCTCCAAATTGTACCTTTTGCTTGTGGTATATAGTAATCCTTGAGGTTTTTGCTTCTTGTTGACTTCACTTCAACTACTTAAAAAGGATGACAAAAATCCACTCAATGAACTACGACCTCGAAGACGAATAAAAAATGTGTTACACTCATTCTGTCTCACCAAAAGAATTTATCTTTTTTATTTATTGATGATAATATAAAATGACATAATGTTGTCAAGTATAATAAAATAATCTCGCTATCATGACACTAGTACCAAACAAAATACTTATTATATTCGAGGATGGAAAAAAATTGTATTCTTAAACTTTGCAAATTTTAGGAGAAGATTCTTTTTGTGGAACTAAGGCAGTGCATTTAGGTGTTGTATTACATGATGAATAAGTTTTGTGGTGAAATGAAGGAGACATTAGTAGATTACGAAAACTCAAAAGTTGAAGGTATTACACCAAAAATACATGTGTTACATAAACAGTGGGTATATAGAATATGAATTAATAAACTCCTATACTGGCAGAGATGTGCTGATTAAATTAAATATACACGTTCCTCTATTCCTATTTATACTCTCTCATCATTTTTAATCCCATATGGCCTCCTGAATGAGCTTAATAAAGAGACTCATTGGGCTCTCCTCTCTAAACTAGCCTAGCCTGGAGAATTTGTACTCAACCCGAGTCTCTTGTCTCTTCGATCGGTTCTTCTATCAAAATACTGTCTTTAATCATCCTTTCTGAATCAGAATTGTAATGCTGGAGACTCTTGGGTTTGGAGAGGAAGAATTCTAAAAGGGAGAGATCTTATATTGCCTCAATACAGACCAATGATCAATTGGGGCAGAGCTTGCTTCCTAAGATATGGAAGCTAATTAATTAATGTCCCACCAAAAGTTCAGTTGTTTATTTAGAAAATGCTCCATAATGGTTTACTTTTGAATGAGTGTCGTGTTAAGTTTGTACCTTCGGCCTCTCCTTTGTGTGTGTTTTGTCAGCTACACTTTGAATCTGGTGATCATTTATCCCTGCATTGCCATGTCACTAGGGCAGTTTGTTTGGGTTCCTATCATATATTCATCCTACAGGCTGTTTAGATTGTGGAAACAAAAATCCCTCCTCTTATTCAGGGTTTTAACGTATGTGAGTTAGCAGTTGGCATCCTGTGGGTGGTGTGGGAACATTGTTGTGATGCTATCTTTTGGGGATTTACCCCGGATACAACGATGGAGTTGGATTGTGTGTTACCCACTCTTAATCAATGGAGTGCGGCATTATCTCACTCTAAAAATTGCTCGTCTCTGTTTCGGACTAACCCTTTTGCTGGACATGTTGTTGAGGAAGGATTGGTTATATGTCTTGGACCAGGAGACAAGGGATGTCCGAAAAATCCCAATGGATGGTAGCTGGGTGCAGGACCATTTTGCTGCAGCAGTTGCTTGGGTATGGGATGAAGGGCAGTCCTTCAGAGGAGTGGCCCTCCCAACCTTTCCTCTTCCCCTTTACATGCAAAAACTTTGGCACTTTTTCATTCTCTTATTTGGGCAGTTCGATCACCACAGATGGGATTATAATTATACTGAATGCTTGACAGACTTGGCTCGGTTAGTGCATTTGGTGTCCCAACCTGCTTCGGGGTGTTTAATAAAAGTGAATGAAAAGTTCTGTATAAGAGAATTTAAATAAGCTGGGTTCCATTTTCTGCAGAGTTTATCACATTTTTTCAGTCTTTCTCTGATCAACAATTTACCATGCAAAGGTTCTTTTTTTTTTATCATATTAAGAACAATATGAAGTTGAAGTCCGTTAAGGCATGTAAAAAAGTATTCAATGTTACAACTACGGCCACTCTTAGTGCTGTTTTGATTTCTGCAGTTGTTGCCTTGCGCATTGCTGTCACCACTACTGTCAGTGGTAGGGGCTGAGCAAGGAATCAAAATTGGCTCCCAAACCGCACCAAAAACTGACCAAACTGCACCAACGATTCCGACATATATAGCAGTTTTAGAATGGCTAAAAAACCGCATATGCGGTTTTGGGAGGCTCTCACACCGCTCAAACCGCACCGCACTGCACTGCTCTTATATATTATATATATATTTTAGAAGTTATATTTCCAAATTCCTAAAAATATAATAGACGATTTTAATTATGTTATGCACTTTTAAACTTTTTGTTTATGGTTAGAAATATTTTTAATTGAATTGTAATGGTTTGAGCAATGTTGAAGCATTTATGAGTAACATATTTCAAACCTAAAACTTGTTGTTTGATGTTATTTTATTAATGTCATGTATGGTTTCTTATACATAAAGATGAATTTGATTTATTGAATATTATTGTTAATTATGTCAATTGAAGTTCGATTGAAGAGTGGCATCAGAGTTTGGCAAGGTATGAGGATAAATATAAGATATGGGTCGAGGGGTTTGAGAATTATTGGGAGTTTTTTGATTGGGACGTGAGGATGACGGATTTTGATGGTATTTCAAAGCTCCTGCAAGAATTAACATAGGAATTGTTTTATTGTTCCCATAGGAATCTTCTTCATTCCCAAACGAATTGACATCTTTTGTTCTTTATAGTGTCTCATTTGGTAGCTCTTTAATTACTGAACTAATTGACCAACTAGAAAAGGACGTTTTGATAGTTACAAGAGATTGCTTGTATTGTGCATCTATGGCTTCTTCAAAATAATAATATAAATGACCTTATTAACTGACCTGATTAATTAAATACTTGGATGAAGCTGGCAAAACAACTAGGAAGTTTCTTGCTTCTATCGATTTTCTAAAGCTCTCTATCCCTCTGAATTTGTTATTTAATTTTTTTTTCCATTCAATTGTTGAAATCTGCAACTTTAATTAATTGTATACTTTATAGTAATTTACATTTCCATAATTGCATGGGTTTCAATGAGCTCTCCAATAAGAGCGTCGTCCACATCTTTTTCTTCAACAGGACGTCCATGTAAACACGATGTGTTCCTCAGCTTCAGAGGCAAGGATACACGCATGGGTTTCACCGGTAATTTATACGATGCCTTGACTAAGCAAGGTATTAATACTTTTAGGGATGACGACTAACTTCGGGTCGGAGACCACATCAGGCCCGAGCTCTTAGAAGCAATCGCAGCATCAAGGTTTGGGATTGTGGTTCTGTCGAGTAATTATGCAACTTCAACATGGTGTTTGGAAGAACTTGCTTATATTGTTGATTGCGTGGAAAAGATGGAGTTGATTGTTATTCCTGTTTTTTACCATGTGGATCCCTCTGATGTACGATCTCAAACGAACACTTTTGAGCAATCCTTTGCCAAACATGAAACAGATCACAGAATTGCACCAGAGAAGGTGAAAACATGGAGAGCTGCTTTCAGAAAAGTGGGTGATATAAGTGGAGTGCACGTACAAGGAACCCGGTAACTTTTTCTTGTTATTCCTATACTTCATTGCAAAAGGTTGAAGTTTTAATGCAACATAAGTAACTTCAGAATCCAGGGTGCATGCAACCTCAATTTTTTTTTCTCTCAATCTCATTGCAATTAAGCTTTCCACATTTTAGTCAATTCTGACCAATCGCATATAAATACACTCATGCTTAATCATTTGCAGGTATGAGTCAGAAGTCATAATTGAAATTGTAAGAAGGATCTTTAAGGACTTGCAGGTTACATTACCTATAGATGCTACCAAAGGCCTAGTAGGAATAGAATCTCGAGTAGAGGAGTTGAAAAGTCTTTTAAATATGGATTCTAATGATATTCGCTTCATAGGAATTTGTGGGATGAGTGGAATGGGGAAGACTACTCTTGCAGAAGTTGTCTATGAGGGAATACGTAATGAATTTCAAGGATATAGCTTTATTGGAGACATTAAGGACATTTCTAGGAAAAATGACAGTGATTTATGTAAGTTACAACGGAAACTCCTTGTTGACATCTTGAAGGACGAGCATATACGTGTAAGTAGTGTTGTTGAAGGAGTTAGCATGTTGCAAGAAAGGTTACGTGGTTTGAAGATTATAATTGTTTTGGATGATGTAAATAACCGTGAGCAATTAAAATTTTTGGCCGGGGAGCATGAATGGTTTGGGCATGGTAGCAGAATTATCATGACAACAACAAATGAGGATTTGTTGACAATACACAAAGTAGACGGGAAATATAAGTGTGAGGGATTAAACTTTTCTGATGCCTCTAGACTTTTCAATTTGTCAGCCTTTAAGGAAGGACAACCAAAACAAGGTTATGAAAAGTTATCCAGTGATATTGTGGAACTTGCTGGTGGCCTTCCACTAGCTCTTAATGCTTTTGGTTCTCTTTTATTTGGTAAAGGAGTAGAATATTGGAGAGAGACATTGGAGAAGCTACAACAATGTCCAGAGGAAGAAGTTCTCCAAAGACTTGAAATTTGCTATGGTAGACTAGACAGAAACGAGCAGAATATATTCATATATATTGCTTGCTTCTTAAAAGGGAGAAAACATGTGCTAGTAAATGATATACTAAAGAATATTGGTTAGTACCCTGTGCGTGGAATTGATATTCTCATTAATAGGTCTCTCATAACTCTTAATTATGACGATAATGTGTGGATGCATGATCTACTACAACAAATGGGTTGGGAAGTTCTTCATAAGGAATTCCCTAGACAACCTGGAAAACGCATTGGGCTTAAGTGTCGTGAAGATATTGTTGATATATGCACATCCAAAGAAAAGGTTTGTGTAATGCTTTCTCCCTGAACATCAACATAGTAAGATAATAATATTATGAAAATTTAGTTCAAATATATATTATTAATGCCACTTATTCTTCTATCGTACTTCATTATTCTAGGGAACAGAAGCAATTGAAATTATAAACCAGGAGCAGTATGGGGCTGAAGTGGAAAACTGCATTGGTGATCTTGAATCTTTCTCAAAGATGAAGAAACTCAAATTTCTCGGAATTAGTAATGTACTTTTTCCGCATGGTCTCGAGTATCTTTCCAATGATTTACTAATTCTTGAATGGTATGGATGTTCTTTAAAGTCTTTTCCACCAATGTTTGAACCAAAACAAATTTATGAAGTTGACATGCGTTCTAGCCGAATTGAAAAACTATGGAAGAAAGATATTGTAAGTGTTTTCTATACCATATACTCCCTCGATTCTATGATATAGGATCAATATTGACTTTTGAATTATATTTGAGATATTTTAAAATTCAAAAATGACATGATTAATTTGAGATTTAGACAATACAACTATGAAAATTGTTAACGATCTAAGTAGTACCATAATTAGAAGATTTATTGTTTTCAAAATTTAAATACATCATACCAATTTTAGGTCTAAAAATATCTCAAATTGACTTTGAAAAGTCAAACTTGATCCTATATTTTAGAACTGAGGGGGTATTATATTTCGGTAGTGACTTTTATTGTGTATAATATACAATTCTTTTCTCTCCCTCAATCAATCAACAGGGCATGCCCAATTTGAGATCTATTAATCTCTGTTACTCAGAGGATTTGACTAAAATTCCAGACTTGACATCAACTCCAAATCTTGTGAAACTAAATCTCGAAGGTTGCACTAATTTGGTTGAGTTACACAAATCACTTCTTGTTCACAAAAGGCTTAGTTACGTGAATCTGAAAGGGTGTAGAAATCTTCGAAGCCTTGGAAAGAACATGGAAATGGATGGTCTTGAGGCTCTTCTTCTTTCTGGTTGTTCGAAACTTGAACATATTCCAGAATTTGGAGAAAACATGAAGCGCTTAGAGCATTTGTATTTGGATGGAACTAAAATTAAGCTATTACCAGAGAGCTTGGGAAAAATGCGCTCTTTACGGAAGCTTGATGTGAGTAAAACTGCTATAGAAGAGCTGCCCTCTTTCATACTTCACTTGGAAAGATTAAGACTTTTGCATATTCATGGATGTCGTCTTTTATCCCTAACAAGAACTTTTCATTCCAAGGAATTCTCTTTATTGGGTTTAAAAGAACTTGATCTAAGTGCTTGCAGTCTTCATGCAATTCCTGATGGTATTGGTTTTTTATATAGCTTAAAGGAGTGGGATCTGTCCGAAAATAATTTTGTTACGCTGCCTGCAAGTATCAGTCTCCTTTCAAATCTTAGAATGCTTAGTTTGAATTATTGCAGAAGGCTTGAGTCATTACCAAAGCTATCAAAAATAAATGAGGATACACTATATGGAGTTGAAATTAGATTCAGTCATTATATTTCTGGAGAAAGATTAGATGTATCTAAATTTCGTTCGTCGAGCCACAACATTAATCCAACAGTATCTTGTTTGAACTGTCCTAAATTGATTGACAATCAGAGCGGCAGTGGTTTAGCAGATACAATTTTGAAAAAGTACATTCAGGTCTGTGTGTATGCGTCTCTGTCAATCTGTCTGTCTTCCCTAATTGTTAACAATCACATTTATTTTTTCTTTTCCTTTTGTGTAGGTAAGAACTGAATGCAGAGTTATACCTGAAGCTATATTTGAGATCATTGCTGCTGGAAGTGAAATACCACGGTGGTTTGAGCTGCGAAGATCAGCTTACATAATCTTTAAAGATACAGGGATGTATTCGATATTCGATATTGATAAATGCATTGGAGTTGCTTTATGCGCTGTTATTGTTGTCCCCGACTCTCTTGTCAATATGAGTGCTTATATAGAAGTGAAATATGAGATCGTTGCACATAATCATGTTGCGGGCAAATATTGGAGGAAACCAGTTCCCATAAACTTCTTGGAGGCCGAGTTAGAGACCTAGTTGGTTTGGTATTGGACTGTACCTGATGATGTTGGAAGTGCAGTAGATCCATCTCAAATACATCAGTTTCATATATCATTCTCTGTGGATCCAAAAGGTTAAGAGAAACTTACTTTGATAGCTTATAAAACTAAATTCCAAATAACATGAAACATCTCGATTCTCGCCCCCTCTCACATCGGTTATGCATCTGATGATGAGCCCATGCGCAAACTTTTTCTTTTATTGTTCACTCATAATTAATCTTGATGTCTTTTATATTTCTTAAAACTAGTTTAATAAAAGTATAACTTTACTGCAGATGGTAATTTGGAGGTGAAGAAGTTTGGGGTTCGTTTCCTATGCCGAGAAGACATACTGAAGTCGAGAGGAATAAGATTTTCTAACAATGGAATTCTGGAGATCGTGTGGCGGTATAAAGTTTTTTGTGAAGCTAATCAACAACTCCAGTCCTTCAATTTGAGCTTTCAAGACCACACCCACAAGGTAATTACCATCTGTTGAGTTTCCTCACCCATGTGTTAGGTAAACTAAAGTGGGGGACAAAGTTAATGTGAACTTTGGAATTTATGAAAAAAAAAAAAAAAACAAAAGTGGGCAGCTTCGGAAGAAAGAAAAGGAAATGAAAACATGGATCATGGTTTCAGCAAAAGGAGACAAGCTTTAATATATATATATATATATATATATATATATATATATATATATGCATGATTGATGCAGGAGTGAGAAAGAAAAAAGAGCATAGGCCCTTGGCCTATATATGTATCATCTCTCTGCTGCGAACAAGGCATGGAATTGTGAGAGACAATCCATCCGAGAGAAATCCCATCCGGGGAGGATGGATGAGAGCAAAAGAGAAAGAAGAAAAATCAGAGAGAGTCAAGAGAGAAAAATAGAGAGATAAAGATTAAACAACTAGGGGTGTTGTTTGGGTTCTATCACATAGTTATTGTGGTGAGATAATTTGAGTGTGTACTCAAATTAAGATATCTTTGTAATCTCTCAGTTTATTCTAGTGGATTTTTCGGAGTATGTCCCGTGGTTTTTATCTCTTAGTTATAGAGGGTTTTCCACTTTTAAAAAAAAAAAAAAAATCTTGGTGTCTCGTGTTTGGTTATTTGTTCTCATTATTTCCTGCAGTGGTTATTATTTTGATGGAACTGCAAATTTAATCTGTTTGGCATGTACTGATATTTTTAGCCATTTAATTTATCAAAGACAACAGTATTTGGGAGGTGATTTTTCCTAACAATTGGTATCAGAGCTAAGGTTATTTCCTGAGTTGTTTTTGATAAATTTTATGGAGGAATCAGTTGGAGCCATGATTAAATTGGTCTCTTCAAAAGATCACGCGATGACGTGGTGAATTCTCGATGAAGGGTTGGTTTTTCCCTTGAGGAGCTCTCGATGGTGATGTTGAATTCTTGATGGGTTAGCCAAGAATTGATTCCGAGAGTGGTTAGCCGAGAATTGGTGATCTTCGGTGATTGAAGAGAAAAGTATTGATTACATCCGGTGGATTGATCAAAGTGTGTTCCACTATATTTCGCAGGAGATGGAAGCTCATTAAAACGGTCTCTAGTGGTGACTAGAGGTAAGGATCTAAACATTCTTTACACGATGCGGGTGCATGTGGAAGGTGTTGAAGATGGGGGAGCTGTGATTTGGTGTGCAAATTCAGTCTTGGAAAGTTATACAGAAGCAGACATGGCAGGTTCCGAAGGGAAGAAATCTACTTCAGGGTATTTGTTTACTTTTGCAGGGGGAGCTGTGTTATGGCAGTCCGGTTGCAGAAGTGTGTTGCTTTGTCTATTACTGAGTTGACAACGAAATGTTGTGGTTTCTCCAAGAGTTGGGTTTGACACATGAATCGACTCCAAGTGACGGAGTCATGATGAATATCTCCTCTCATGGGTTCGGAGGGGGAGATTGTTGAGTTTCCTCACCCATGTGTTAGGTAAACTAAAGTGGGGGACAAAGTTAATGTGAACTTTGGAATTTATGAAAAAAAAAGAAAACAAAAGTGGGCAGCTTCGGAAGAAAGAAAAGGAAATGAAAACATGGATCATGGTTTCAGCAAAAGGAGACAAGCTTTAATATATATATGCATGATTGATGCAGGAGTGAGAAAGAAAAAAGAGCATAGGCCCTTGGCCTATATATGTATCATCTCTCTGCTGCGAACAAGGCATGGAATTGTGAGAGACAATCCATCCGAGAGAAATCTCATCCGGGGAGGATGGATGAGAGCAAAAGAGAAAGAAGAAAAATCAGAGAGAGTCAAGAGAGAAAAATAGAGAGATAAAGATTAAACAACTAGGGGTGTTGTTTGGGTTCTATCACATAGTTATTGTGGTGAGATAATTTGAGTGTGTACTCAAATTAAGATATCTTTGTAATCTCTCAGTTTATTCTAGTGGATTTTTCGGAGTATGTCCCGTGGTTTTTACCTCTTAGTTATAGAGGGTTTTCCACGTTAAAAATCTTGGTGTCTCGTGTTTGGTTATTTGTTCTCATTATTTCCTGCAGTGGTTATTATTTTGGTGGAACTGCAAATTTAATCTGTTTGGCATGTACTGATATTTTTAGCCATTTAATTTATCAAAGACAACAGTATTTGGGAGGTGATTTTTCCTAACACCATCCTCGCCACTGGCTTCAAACATGGTTCCATTTCCTTGGATTCCCTCCGTGAAGTCATAGAAAGTCTACTAGAAATGAACCAAGAAGCAGTCAAAGTCATACTTGAAGAGATATGGAAGGATAAGCAATTATTTTCTTTAGTTGTGTTCTTCTTCTCCCAAGTCGACCTCCCAATCTTAAAACTTTGTACTGGTTTAATGAAATTCCTGAAAGGCACCGGTGATAGCTGGTTGATTGTCCAGATGGCAATGCAGCAAATTGAGGCAAAAAGAAGAGCAGGCACTCTCAATTATTTGGAGACGAAGCAACAACTCATTGATCTTGATCTTGAAGTTGCAAAGGTTCCATTTTCTGCAAAGTTGATCACATTGTTTCAGACTTTCTCTGATCAACAAGTTGCCATGCTAAGGCGCCTTAGTGATGAGATGAAGCACGATATGAAGTGGAAGTCAGTTAAGGCATGGCGTAAAGTATTAAATGTAACAGGTGCAACCACTCTTTGTGCGGTTTTGGTTTCTGCAGTTTTGGACTTGTGTATTGCTGAACCACTGCCAATGATGACAACTATAGACTATGATCATGTGCTGCATACTTGGATTGATCAGTGGGAGTTTCGTTGGAGTTTGGATTGGGACGTGAGGATCTCGGATTTTGATGAAATTCCAAAGCTTCTGAAAGAATTAGAAAGTAAGATGGATTGGGTGTTGCAATTTCCTAATGTTGTTACTAAAGAAGAGGAGGAGGAGATTGTGATTTCCATGGATGAGATTAAGAAGAAGATAAGTGGGTGTATAAAGACTATTGACGATATGAGAAAGCATGCTTATAAATGTCACAATGATACAAAGCAGACACACAAGGAAATAACGTCTGGATCACGGAGATTGAGAGGAACAAGATTTTCTATCAATCGGAGCTTTCAAGACCACACCCGCAAGACCATTGGCTTAAAACATCGTCTTGCAATGAACTCTCCGATTAGAGCGTCACCACATCTTTTTCTTCAACAGGACGTCCATGGAAACACGATGCGTTCCTCGGGCGATGATACTCGCATGAGTTTCACCGGTCATTTATATGATGCCTTGACTAGGCAAGGTATTAATACTTTTAGAGATGAAAGACATTATAGTTTTCTTTTGTAATATTTGTGAGTTTTAGAAAGAAAGAGAGAAGAATTAAATTTGAATTAAATTTTCTCTTATTTGTGAGTTTAGAAGTAGGAAATGAAAGAGAAAAAATTCTTATTTTTAAACTACAATATTACTATATTACCCTTACATATATAAATATAAAAATAATATGATTTAATAATGTCTATCTATTAGAATTATTTTACTTAGTTTTTTTTTGTTTTGTTACACACACACACATATATATTGACAAATTTTTGAATATATTGTATTATATATTTATCTTTAAATTTATTAACGATGTTGTGTCATTTTATAATATCATTAAAAAAATAATTTTTCTAAAACAAAATTTTTAAATAACTCGCGTTTTGTGCCCTACAGAGGGAGGGAGTACTGAAGATCGTGAAAATTTTCCAAATCTTCTTCATTTTGGTACGTTTGTAACTAAAAGAATTCGAAGGAAAAGAAAATTAATAAAATTTTAAAAATATTGTTAAACTTTCATTACATTAATTTAACAGTATCTTCAAATTAATTTTATTAAAAATATAACAAGATTAATGTTCAGTAAAATAGTTCTTTATTTTATTTTTGTTTGACTATCATTTTTTTTGTCCTTTTCAAGTTAAAAACATACCCTTTTGGTGCTACTGGAAAAATAAGACTCACTCACACACACACACACACACACACACACACACACACACACACACATATATATATATATATATATATATATATATATATATATATATATATTGACAAAATTCATTAGTTACACCCCAAGAAACAACAAACAAGCATAAAGTTTGTTTTTCAAAAGATATAGATGAAATTAAATAAAACAATTAACCTTGGATCAAAATTATATTCAACAACTTAAGTTTATCATTGATAAAAAGAAATAGAGACATTAAAAAAAACAAAAACAAAAACAAAGAAACTACATGTCTATTTTAAAGTGTACTCCTTAAACAAACAATTTCAAGTTGGTTGGATT